>LPNX010199370.1:0-40064 GCA_001517045.1 Pseudotsuga menziesii | reverse complement strand
GCTGAGTCATCAATCCCTACTTAGGATTAAGTTTAACATAATGTCTTAGAAAATAAAATAAAATAATTACATAATTTTACAAAATTGGGGTATGTGACATTATTGGTAGGGTTCTTAGTACTTTTTCAACTACCTCTTTCTCCTTTATTTCTCCTCCCATATCTGGAATAGTATTGGAAATTTCATCTACTCTTAGAATATATTCTGTAATATTTTCTTCTTCTTTCATCTTTATACTTTTGAACTACCCTTTGTATGTTTGAAGTTTGGATTTTTATTTTACTTTGGAAGCCCCTTTATAAGCAATTTTTAATTTTTCTCAAGCATGTTTGGTTGTCTTACATTGCATGACTTTAACAAACACTGAATATGCTAATCCTTTCAAAATTACATTCAAAGCTTTTTCATTGAATTCATATTCATCTAGTTTATCTCTATCAGTAGGTAGGTTGTCCGGTATTTTCTACCCTTTTTCAACAAAACTCTAAATTTTGCATCCAAGAGGCATTAGATGGAATCTCATTCTTACACTCCAAAATGCATAATTATTTCCTATAAATAATGGAGTTTTGTTACCATCTAACCCTTCTTGATGATCCATAGTGGTTTTTAATAGGAGCTTCCTTCTAGTGTTCTAGACTGTAGTGAAGGATCCCGCTCTGATACCAATTGTTGGAATATTGGAAAATATTGAGAGGGGGGCGGTGAATCAATATTGATAAATTTAAGGCTGAAAATTCACAGGGTTTAGATCTGGGAAACACTATTATGAAACGAGGAATTAGATACCAGGTGACTAAAAATTCTAGTCATCACCAGTTTTTCAAGTTATTTACTACTAAATATGAGCAGTTTTGATTGAGCCAACTACAAATGACTAAAATCAACGACTAATTTAGTGACCAGTTAACAAATATGACTAGATAATAAGTGGCATAGTTAAAAATGACTAACATAAACGACTAATTTAGTCACGTCATAAAAAAATGACTAACTAGAAAAATATGAATTAGTAATTTATGTTAGTAATTTTTAATTGTGTCATGGAAAATTTCAAATTTGACAATGAAGTGTAAATTTTTTAAATTTTCTACCTTCTATTAGTAATATTGGTGCTATGCACCTCGATATTTAGATATCTGACAAGGAAATTGAACGAATTTTCTCTTAAGCATATTTATCCCTACTGCACCATTGAAGCGAACTCGGTTAAGTGCGTGCCAAAGGAAAATTAGGTTCCTACATCAATTACGAATTAGGTACTAGAACCAGTACCATATTGATACCTAGAATCATCATAGCTCTTTGTTGATTCTTCGACATTGTAAGAGTCCCTACAAGTCCCATATGATTGAGTTGCTTTTCTAACTTCAATATAGCTATCATGATCTGTGACAGTCAAACGTCTAGCTTGACCAGTCGACATAGCTTCACCAGGATCAATTCCTTTAAACGTTGTAATAGTTGATCCAATAATAATTGAACCGATGGAATCACCACGAACAGTATTTTAAAGAATCAAAGGCTCAATCATAATTAAACTGGGGTGCTGACCCAGAACTAGTTTCGTATCCATTTGCGTTATAAAGGTACAGGCACGACCCCATCTCAAAGTTTCAAGTAAATATTTTGATTCCTAGACCTCTTAATACAAGCCTCATGACCTCGCAAAGTATGATATGTATAATGTAGTGATGACCTCTCCTTATCACTATCTTGTTAAACCTCCTTTATGTATTAGTGGCCAGGTAAATTTTGCATCTAACGTCATGACATCTAACATCATGACCACCCACCTGATTCACGATGTGCACAACTCATCTCAGCCAACGTCCTCAATCCAAGTTTATTATATATACTTATAATCTAACAAAAAAAACCATTAAAACAAGTATTATATAATAATAAAATAAATATTATATTTATATAGAATTAAAATTAATTAAATTTTATATTAATCCTAATTTATAAAAATAAACAACTTATATAATAATTATTAAAAAAATATAAGATATAACCAATTCACATAATTTATATAATAAAATAATTATATATATATAACTAAAAAAAAAATTCTATATGCAAATGCAGTTGTCGACCCAAAAGCTCTCGACCCACCTTTGTTTGATGGAATTCATGGCCAATGGCCAATTTTCCTGAACCCGTGGAGATTTAATTCTCTAATTCCTTCAATGACTATTCTGTTAGAATAATCAACCCATATTTACCCATATATGACATTAATTAAATCATTTTTGTCTTATTCCTAGATTCCTTCTCTATGCTAGTTGACATCTACATGTTCCTAGAAGTCAATGCTTTCTAAATTGGGTCATGGATTGCTTTGGAATCATACTAGAAACATATTTATCATGTCTTCTTTATTCCTAGTTCCTTAAAGCGCATATCTTCTCTTTTCTGAAAGTTGCCTTGCTTTACATCAATTTTAAGGCATAAAGGAAAAGCTAGTCTAGGGGAACTTGCCTTTTTTTTAACCACATCATCCTCCTTCCTTTTCTCCAAACAAAATCATGAATGAGTTGTCTTTCCACCACTTATTCGGGTACACAGGGTACTCCCAAAATACAGAACACCTTGAGCAACTGCTTAACACAAATAGATCACAAATCAACACACCAATGTTTGTCATGTGGTTAAAACCCTTGAGAGAGAAACAGTCCATGGCCCAACCAAATAGCTACTTGGAGCAATTTATTATGCAAAATAAAGAAAGTTACATGAGCTTCTCATAATCGATCAACTAGCTAAGGACCCTCTATGCTCTTTAAATAGAGATCATAGACCAATCGGGTGTTAAGCCACGGATCAATGGTAGGTATGATCTGAGAGAAGTTAAACCATCGGATCACTCTATGTCTAGAACATATCGTGACTGTCGAATTAGAATATTTACAAATGCATACTAATGCATACTAAAGAAACACATTTTTACGGAACGGATATATTACACAAGTTGATCTTAACTAACTCCTGAGTGTCTAAATATCCTAACATCCCCCCTTAAGAACAACTTGGGATAGGATTGAAGGATTTGCAAAAGTGACACTATTAGGAGAAGGAAGGAGGCATTAGAGCCTATCCCCCCTTAAGGACACATTCCTGAACTCCTAACATAAACCGAAGTTTAGAAAACTTCGCTTCTGTAAGAGACTTGGTGAAGATGTCTGCAACTTGATCATCTGTAGGGCAATAGAGCACTTCAATAACATGATCATGAACAAGATTTATGATGAAGTGCATGTGTATCTCAATGTGTTTGCTGTGCTGATGTAGAACTGGATCTTTGGAAAGCTTGATGGCACTTTGATTGTCGCACCAAAGTGGAGTAGGTTGTTGCTGCTCGAATCCAAACTCTGAAAGGATATGTCGAAGCCATAAAGCTTCCTGATTGGCATTAACTATGGCTCGATATTCTACTTCTGCTAAAGAAAGAGCAAGATCTTATTGTTTCTTACAAGCCCAAGTGACAGGTCCAGATCCCAAACTGAAAACATAACTTGCAGTAGACTTTAGATCATCAGGATCACCGGCCCAATCTGAATCAGTGAAACCAACCAACAAAGGTTTTCCCCCTGTACTGTAATGAATCCCAAACTGAATTGTACCTTGAATATATCGAAGTATTCTTTTTGCTACTTTCCAATGACTTTCATGAGGAGTTTGCATATAATGGGAAACACGACCAACTGCAAAGGAAAGGTCAGGATTAGAATGAGTCAAGTATAAAAGACTACCAACACGCTGACAATACAAGGCAGCATCTACTTTAGGGGAAGTACAAGTGGCAGAAATATTGACTCCAGAATGGAAGGGAGAAGGGGTTGGTTTACAATCTTCCATGTTGAAGTGACGAAGAAGGTCACAAGCATACTTAGATTGGGAAAGAAAGATTCCTTCTTTGGTTTGCAAGACTTGGAGGCCCAGAAAATAATGCAAATGTCCTAAGTCTGACATTTCAAAATTTTACTTAAGACTGGATGTCACATGGGTTATAAGTTTAGGGTCACTACCAGTAAGGATAAGATCATCAACATAAAGAACAAGTATGATGAGATGGTTTCCTACTTTCTTGGTATAGACATTGGGGTCAGAATGGCATCTAGAAAAACCAGTGTCAAGGAGAAAGCTATCCATTTTGGCATACCAAGCTCTAGGAGCTTGCTTAAGGCCATATAAGGATTTCTTAAGGAGACAGACAAGGCTAGAGTTATCCTGAACATATCCAGGAGGTTGTTCCATGTAAATTTTCTCTTGTAAGTCACCACATAAAAAGGAAAACTTGACATCCATTTGATGGACTTCACAGTTATGTAAGGCTGCAAGGGAAAGAACACGGTGGATGGAGTTCATTTTTGCTACAAGGGCAAAGGTTTCATTGTAGTCAATCCCTTCAACTTGGGAAAAACCTTTGGCAACCAACATTGCCTTAAGTCTTTCAGCACTTCCATCTAATGCATACTTAGTTCTGTAGATCCATTTACATCTGACAAGTTTTCTTCCTTTTGGAAGAGGAACAAGATCCCAAGTATCGTTCGCCATTAAGGAACGATATTCTTCATCCATAGCTACATCCCAATCTGAATTTCCTGAAGCTTTTGCAAAAGTTTCTGGATCATGATTCTCGGAAACTTGAGCCAAAAGAGAATATGCTCGCTGAAACTGAGAACGTGTTCGATGTTGATCTCTAGGATCACCGGCAAGATCACCAGCTGCTTCACATGTTGAATGAACCCATCGAGGAAGTATTGGTGCTGGTGTAATTAGAGGAACATGAGCAGGCGAAGGTGGATTTTCATCCTCACTATCATCATTAGAAACTAGAGTTGAAAACCTGTCAAGGAAGCTGAAAGAAGAAGAAGAAGAAGGCACAATCGCTGAATCAGGCTCGCAGGTCAAAGATGGCACACCCACCAATTTAGGTTCCCAGGCCAAGAGATTTCCATCAAATTTAACATCTCTTCTACTGATTATATCATGAGAATGTGGCTGAAGAAGTCTATAACCTTTTACATCTTCAGAATATCCAACAAATATGCACTTTTCACTTTTAGGCTGCAATGCTTTCCGTTTTTCATCTGAAATGTGAGCCCATGCTTCACAACCAAACACACGAAAGTGACTTACATCTGGTTTAATTTTAATCTATGCTTCTTCCAGTTTTATACCCTGTAAAACTTTAGTGGGTGTGTGATTAACTATGTAATTTGCACAATTTATGGCCTCAGCCCAATATTGAAGACTTAGTCTCTTAGATTGGATCATACAATTAGCCATTTCTTTTAAAGTGCGGTTCTTCCATTCAACTACACCATTTTGTTGTGGTGTATATGGAACAGTGTGCTGTTGTTGGATTCCTTGTTCAGTGCAAAAAGTAGTGAACTTGTTGTTAATATATTCTCCTCCATTGTTAGATCTTAACTTAATAATTCGATGACCAGACTGTTTTTCAACAAGGGCCTTGTAGGCCAAGAACATGTTAAATACTTCGCTCTTAAGTTTTAGAAATTAAACCCAAGTGCGTCTAGAGTAGTCATCAATGAAAGTTAAGAAATATTTGAAACCATAAAAGGAAGACCACACAAGTCATTATGCACAAGCTCCAAGGGAACCGAGGCGTGCCAAGAGGCACGTTTGTCAAAACTGTCCCAATGATGTTTTCTGAGTACACAACCGGAAAAAACACCATCCTTGCAAGATACCAGCGAAATACCAGTCACCATATTGTCTTTACATAGTTGTTGCAATGAGTTATAATTTAAGTGACCAAACCGCTCATGCCAAATTTTTCTCATGTTATCACTATGAGCAATAAAAACTGAAGGAAAAGGTGATGACCCAAAGTTATTAAATTTGTACAACCTGGTAATATCATCAACAGTTTCAGTAGCAAGGACATTTTGAGGGTTTTTAAAATCCTTGATTACAACTTGGTGAGGTGTAAATGTCACAGTTTTACCTTCACCTGAATGAGTAATTTGATAGACTGATAACAAATTGCAGGAAATTTTTGGAACACGTAGTACATCACTAAAATGACCATTTTCTACTGGAACTGTTTCAGATCCTACAACGCTTAGAGATCTATCATCACCAACAAATATTTTTTTTGTGTTACATTCATGCATAGTAGAAAAAATGGATTTATCCTTGGCCATATGATAAGATGCTGTAGAATCAATAAGCCATTCAATTGAAGTAGAAGAAGAAGATGCAGTCTAAGAGTAACCAGAAGCACAAAGTGCATGTCCATGAGAGGTAGATTCTGAAGACGAATCTAGGCTAATGTGGTGCTCCTTCATTGCTACTTCCAAGGTTGCCATCTTCTTAAAACACTTAGATTCATCATGATTATCTTTCCCACAAAAATTGCAACGACGCTTAGTCTTTTTTCCTTTTTGCTTGGATCCTTTGTCATTTTTTAAAGAAGGAGCTGACTGAGAGGGTTTGGGACCCTTGTTGTTTTGCTTATTATTGCAAAAATTCTATTTCTTGGGAGGCTTGGACTTTTCTTTCTGTTGGGACAATAAAGCTTTCCCATATGTATCTGCATTATTAATTATTCCAAGATGAATGAGCTTATCTTGCTCTTTAATTAAGGAATCACAAAAGGATTCAAGGCTAGGCTCTTGATAGCTAGCTGTAGTCAAGGATTCTTTCATGGAGTAGAATGTAGATACAAAAACAAAATATGCAGGTCCAAGTTTTAAAAGAATATGATAAATACATTGTTTGTTTTCTTTCTTAATCTTTCATTCTGCACATAATAGTCTAAGAGTTTTATACTTAGATAAATAGTCTTGAATGCATGAAAAATCATTTGGATTCAAGGAAAGCAACTCATTCTGAAGTTGATGACCCCGAATTTCATTGTGTTTACCAAACATAGATTCCAACTTTTCCCAAGCGAGATTAGGTTCATCAATTCCAGATATGTGGAATCGCAAATCAGTAGAGATTGACATCCCAATCAATCCACAATCTTCATCACATCTATTTGCCCATTTAATTTTCTTATCATCATCAGTGGGTTCTGTTTCTTTCCCTGAGGTTATCCTGAAAAGTCCCCTACTTCGCAGAACATCCTCCATACGATATTTCCATGAGAAATAGTTAGAACTTGTAAGTATAATATCACAAGGGGTGGCCATACTATAAAATAATGGATGAAATAACAGAAACTAACTGTCTGGATGCAAAGAGCTCGAAAAAATATGCGGTTTTAAAAGAAACGACACTTAAAACTGATTCTGGATGATGAAGTTATGCTTGATCAAAGAAAATGTTGAAGATGTCCCCAGTAGTGACGTGACAGATATTAACTTGACCAACTAAAAAAAGAATCCCCCTCTTCCCAAGATCAACCTTTGATGTTCACTTTTACAATAAAGTTGCTTTGAAGTGAATAACTTTTGTAGAATAAGTGATGTTCACTTTTACAATAATGTGACTTTTAAATAGTGCGGCAATAGATTAAAAGACTTAAGTGACTCACTTTTATTTTATTTTATTTATGTGAGATGCACTTTTATAATAAAGTAACTTGAAAATAGAAATTGCATGCACTAAAAAGTAGCTTAATAAGACTTGAAACTCAAGACCTATTAAGTAATAAAACAACTTTGGACCAAGTGAGCTAAGTTTAAAAGGTACGTAAAATAATGGAAAGAGGAAGGGTTTTTTTTTTTTTTTACTCTTCTCTCTTGTTCTCCGTGCTTGCTTTCTTTTCCTGCAAATCACAAAAAAAAAAATTCCATACAATGGGGTTAGATCTTGGTCAGCTTACCCAGAAAGTCTATGTTTTCAATTTTTCTCGTTGTTTCTGATTTGTCGTGGTCGCACAAGGGGCACGGCAAAGAGCATACGTAGCCAAGAAGACAAGAAAAAAAACTTTCCCTTATTGTTTTTGATTCGTCGCGATCGCATAAGGTGCATGGCAAAGAGCATATACAGTCAGGGAAGGAAACAGTCTGAGACTAAAACAAAAAAGATCTAATAATAAATTCATAAAATATGAGAGATTTAAAAAAAACAAATCCGTCACTGTAACATTATACCTTCAGATTTGCCGAAATGGGTGTTTTTGGAACAAACGGAAACGGTTTTCGGTGAAACAAAAACTATTTCCCAATGGAAACGGCGCTTCGGATGCAATGGAATAGCTCCCATAGGCAAAAAATACACAGAAAATCCAGACAAAAAAAAAAATCCTTTCAAAGTTTCGGCAACACCAGTTCCAGATCTAGATCAAAACCGAAAGCGGCTCTTCATAAACGCTCTAATACCATGTTCGGATACACAAGGTACTCCAAAAAGACCAAACACCTTGAGAAACTGCTTCACACAAATAGATCACAGATCAACACACCGATGTTTGTCACGTCGTTAAAACCCTTGAGAGGGAAACAGTCCACGGCCCAGCCAAATAGCTACTTGAAGCAATTTACTATGCAAAAGAAAGAAAGTTACACGAGATTCTCATAATTGATCAACTAGCCAAGTACCCTCTATGCTCTTTAAATAGAGATCATAGACCAATCGGTTGTCAAGCCACAGATCAATGGTAGGTATGATCTAAGAGAAGTTGAACTATTGGATCACTCTATGTCTAGAACATATTGTGACCGTTGGATTAGAATATTTACAAATGCATACTAATGCATACTAAAGAAATACACTTTTACCTAACAGATATATTACACAAGTTGATCTTAACTAACTCCTAAGTGTCTAAATATCCTAACACCACTTATTATATTTCCCAATTCTTTAGCTAATTCATGAGGATCTTCATGGATTTGGAAAGTCCTTTTTGCACCTATGGGGGATTTGACTTGATTTAGTAAGCCTGCGTTTTAACCAATTCGAATAGCAACCTAATGCTTTCAAATATATCATTTAATTATATATTTGAGCAACCTATTACTTCATATGGTTGGCTAATGTACACTTATTCAATACAGGGTTAAGTTATGCTCCAATTTCAGTCTCCTTTTGTGTGAATTTTGCATGTTTGATAAGCAATTTTGTGAGTGTAATTGATCTATCTCTTGGGTTCAATTTCCACATGGTATCAGAGCCTTTGCAGATCAATTTATCTCCTTCCAAATTGTTATTGAAGGTTCGACATCACTGAATGGGAGCGCATTCTTCTAACTGAAGGGCAGAGGAGCTGAGATATGGACCAATCTCAAAAGATCATCTTGAGTCCATTCAATTTCTTCGAATGGAAAGCTGAGATAGAGATATTTTTAAGAGATAAAGGTATCTACAGGGTTACCATGGCTACTGTGGAAGATCCCAATGCATCTACAGAGAAAATCAAATGGCACAACAAGAGGGATGAGGCCTATGGTCTTTTGTGTTTGAGTATTTCAAGAGACCTCTTTCATCTTGATTCATTGACATCTCCTAATGACGTGTGGGAGAAGCTTAAATATATTTTTGGAAATAAAGATGAGATGAGAGGACATCAAATCGATAATGAATTGATCTCCTTGAGTCCCAGTAGCTTCGAATCATTGCAACCCTATTTTACCAAGCTTAAGGCCCTTGTTTTGCAGTTAAAACAATGTGGGATTGAAAAGAAGGAGGAGCAACTATTTTTGACCATTATCTCAAAGCTTGGTCCTGCCTATTCATTTTTTTTCTACCTTCTATGCCACTAAATTGATAGCTCAAACCTGGAATATTCCTAATCTTGTTGAGTTAATGGAATCCGTCACTCAAGAGTTAAACATCTAATAAAAAAGGTGAAATTCTGTTTTGCATTAACTACCTTATTATAGAAAATTTTCAACAGTGTTCCAACAATATCATGCTACCAATCCTTCTCAACCCTTATCACTACCCAAAGAATATCAGAAACCAACGGATCATCCATTTTATAATTATTGATGACTCCAATATGGAGACTGCCTCTCGATCTCCTCACATGTCCTTGGCAGCTAGCTCCAGCACCTCTTGACATCCTATGTTTTATTCAACACCTAGATTTCAATTTTGAACATCTCTCTCATACCTACACCTCCTCTTATATTCTCTTTTAGCTAAACACATAGCTTTTATCTAGATAGCTAGCTCTGTATCTTTATCTTTGTATCTTTATCTGTTTATTTTTCTTATATGGCATTGATATAGGAGTTGCTTTTGTACTCCCACTTTGTACATATACTGGATGTACTCCTTTATTCCCAATTTTCCCTAACTGACTGTGGAAAAGGGGAAGAAAGCATACTCAATCTGTCAAGCTTTTCATTCCTTCCAACTGTATTTGTTTGTTGTTTGATTGAGCTTTTAATGGCATAAAATCTACTGTTTGGTGGGATTATAGTGGCATAAATGTTGTTGTTTGCCTCAAGCAACATCACCAATAATTATTAGCATGAAATTAAATATAAGTGAAGTTATATTTGCCTGCAATCCATGGGAGGTTGAACTTGATCATTTTCCCAGAATAATATTAAAATAAGTTACTAACATTAAATTCATATCTCAGCTGGCTGTTTCATACAGTTTGATGACAAAAATGCTTTTCCTAGCGATTAAACTACTGGATAAACCTTCAATCCACAACCATTGTGCATGTGCCTATTGTTGTTTACCACTTTCATGCACAGGAAACTACTAAATATTCACTTCATGTAGTTTTTTGTTTTTAGAGGTAAATTAACCCCCACGAATTCGTCTTGAAGGAAATATTCTAAGAAATATCACAACCTTCTATAAATAATGTCTTAGCACTTATTTTTATGTGGAATACTGCTAGTTTTTATCTGTTACTTCCATTCATTCCCAAACAAAAAATTATCTTTCTAATGATATTGGTAAATCTGTTAGATTGCAACCTCCTCTAACTTGTACACTGTACTAGTACCACATATCCTTCCCTTGAATTGAATGACGTCATGCATTAGGAAATATATCTCTCTCTTACATAAAAAAACATGTCAAAATAATCGTTCCAACAAACATCCTTTTGGAGAATAAAAGTACAAGCATATCAAACAAAACTTGGCAATGCAAAGGGGAGGTCGAATTAGTATTCAATCTTGACGAGATTAGCATGAGTGAATTCAACTTGGGATATTTTCTTGGATTAGTAATCTTAGTAACAATGCTTTTCTGTGCATGTAAATATATGCCAAAGTGATTAGACTAGGCTTTTTGAGCATGGTAGAACAACAGATTGATCAAAGGCTTTTCTACTTTGTAGAACTAGGGAAGACTAAGTGTGAGTAATCAAGTGAATTGGAAATTTGGCTTACCAAATAATAAATATAGCAAGGCAAATTAAGGTTTAATATGCATTCCTCATGCAAAGACATCAACAAGGATAGGGAGTCAAATGATGGCTTGGATTTGACAAAGATGGTAAGACAACGAAGGTCTTTGAAAATTCAAACTAGCAAGAGAAAGGGTCTTAGGACAAGGCCATTTGGAGCTTGTTACCACCTATGTTGCATGGATTCAAACAAAATAGCTCCCTATTTGCAGACTTATTTAGTGGTGTTCAACGTTATCTGACTTCTCTTCAAGCATAACTAAGAGCAGATCCAGAAATCCAGTAGCCAGAAATAAGATGGGTTGCTTGATTGATATGATTATTCTAGGATTTAATGGCTTAATTAATTGCTTCCATCCTAGTACTGAAAGATAACGGCATATTTGAGAAAGGATATTTTATTCCCTTCATTGATGTGTTGATCTTTACTAGCCTGAGCATTCAAATAACCTTGTATGAGGTGTGGCTGTAGCCTTTATTCTAGGATTTAATGGCATAATTAGTTTCTCCCAGCCTAGTACTGAAAGCTAATGACATATTTGAGAAAGGATGTTTTCTTCCCTTCATTAATGTGTTGATATTTACTATCGTGAGCATGCAAACAAACTTGTATGAGGTGTGGTTGTAGCTTGAAGGTCTTCATTGTTCTTCAGGAGTCTACATCACTAAATCATGACAGTTGGAGGAGTCTTCTACTAACTGAAGGCACTGCAGTTAAGCAATGTACATGTCATATTTTTATGAGAAATTTTAGATCTGGTTTTTTAGTTTAACTTTGTTTTTAACAGTGGCGTTTAAATATTTCCTCATAAAAATTTGTGACGGTAATTACTATTTGAATCAATGCCTAATATTTATGTTGCAATCACATTGTATGGTGAGGAACTTTTAAATTGAGTTCTGAAATTCATAAGAGGAACATACAGTAAACATTGACAGTAACCGCAAGTGTTTGACAAAATAGCAAACCCAACTTTCACAACCATATCAGTTTTCTTGGATAGTAAGATATGACAATGTGCATGTGAAGTGGTTGTCGAAAGTCTTACACCAGAAGTAAGTTCAAGTCTTGAGATTCTAGGACCAAGTGTATAAGATATTTGTTTTAATCTCCACTATAATATATATATATATATATATATTGTGAAAGGTAAGGATTGGTAACTTTTTCCTTTTTTTTCATACCTCTAAATTGCTAAATTAATCCATTTTATGTATTGTTTGTAAATATTGAAAATACTATATATGAAGTGACATTTAGAATGTTACTTGTGTTATAATTTACATGCTTGTCATGGTGTCAATTTACTACCATTGTTTATCTATAATTCCCTTATAATGATCTTTGTTTATATCTAACTTTGGTCCTTTGTGTATTTGTATTAGGTTCTATGTTCATTTAATTGTATTAACTTAGCCACCGTCGAAGTGTGATGTGGTAAGAGCAGAAAATCTTGGATTGTGCTATGGATTTTTAATCTCCACCATAAGAAACTTTGATGTTGTATACATTAACAAGAAATAAAGAAAAAACTAGATTGTAGCTTCAAATATCTCTGTATCCCCTATTGGAACAAAGAAGACTTCCTATTGAAGAACCACTTTGTGGAACATCATAGATCAAAGAAGATAATTGTTTCAATTTCCAATAAATGGCCATAAATAGGTGAATAGGTCAATGGAAGTTTCACATACAATAGCATGAGATACAATGTGGGAACACAAAAACTACTCCAAGGAAAACATGATATAAATAAAACTAGCCTATGTTGTAAAATACCTAAAGCCATATCTCATATATTTATACCAAGTCACCTTTACTACTAGAAAAAGAAAGAAATATCATAAATGAAAAAGGTTATCCATGCAAACTGAGCATGACCTTTCCTTCCTTTTGGATGGCTTTCTTGACTTTTCATGGCTTTCCTTGTTGGTCTGAATACTTGTTGCTTTGAATAACCTTTTTTGAGTAGGAAACTATATTTTTCTAATTGCATTGATAACCCTTACTATCCAAAGCATACCCCTTTATTTAAACTCAAACCCACTCTCACTACCTCTTAGAATTTAATCACTTATGTTCAAGAAAATTTAGTGTGATACCTTCACTCTTCTCTGTCTCATTAATAATTTTCCTCCTATCATGTAGATCTAAAAACATGGTAGGAAACCCAAAATTTATGACTATCATAAGACTCTATCCTATAGGAAAATCAATGAATATGATTCTTAACATCGGTTTCCTCTTCAAATATGTCTATGTTCTATGAATATTACCAATAGGGAGCTTCCCATAACATGACCAATATGCCAAACATGAACAATGTAGAAAGTTATGATCTGAAAGGGATAAGAAATTTGAAATCAAAGAGTTAGTATCATTTAAAAAGGGGTCAAATTGCTTGGAAAATCCTTAAGTTACTGCCATTCGACCTAGTGTAAAGTGGTTATGAATTTTCAATGATAGAAACAAGCACTTCCATTCACTGGACCATCCATAAGTGAACGAAGATGGAAGCAAGGGACTCCATTTCCATCAAGTAAAGGACATCAGATCTAAAATCAAATAACATTTATTATTTAGGATAATTTCCCCCCCTAAGGCTGACATCATATTCCATGACACCAAGTTGATTTTCATGAGTGCTTGTCATCAATCATTTGGTTGAGGAATGAAAATGCATTACTGAGTCTTATATCAGATATCTTTCCCATCTCTATCCATAGTTGTTGCACTCTTAGTAGCGGCAAGCACATGCTCTCCACATTGAGGGTGGGTCTTCTAAGTTTTCATTAAGGAAACCTGTTTCTGTCATCGCTATACTTCATTTGTCCATATTTCTTTAACATATGTTTGTCTCCGCCATGCATGCATCCATCAACAATTTTATTATTTCCTCTGTGATGATTCTGAATTGGATGCTACGTCTTTTCTCTTTGCCATTTGGTGACCTCCTAAATTCATTGGCTGATGTTTACTATTATTTTTTATATTTCCTTTGACTCAATTTTTCTTGGTCTTTCTGTCACCTATTTTGGCATTCCATCCTTCTTTATCCTCCTGGTTGTTACTCTTGGTTCTGGATTACTGCCTCAGTGTTACCAGCATGGGAGACAGTGGTTGTCAAATATGTTCTCTCATCCTTCTTAAGAGGGAATTTCTTGATGTGATGACCATGTGGAAAACAAGCATAACAAGCATTAAGTTCAAATATATTACCTTTTGAATATGAACCCCTACAAGGAAAGTGAATGCATATTTTGGCAGGAACCATTTTTATCAAAGTTGTTTCGGTGCATACCTAAGCATTATGTTTCATGGACCTGGACTCACAAGCATCTCCAACCAAAAGACAACTGAAGGACTTTACTATTTTGTCTATGCAAGCTGTACAATATCTTGGTAGGCCTCGGAATCTTAACCATAGTATGTATTCATATTTAGTGTGATAGGCTAGGGAAAATTGTCCCTCCTACATTATACATAAATTGTCACTTCTGGAATCATCAATGTGCATTCAAGAGAACACCTTTGGATAATTGGCATGTAGTATCACACAAATATAGCCTTTTTTTTCCTAATATCAATGACAAATTATGCCATGTTGTCATGATCACAGTGCTGAGTATTACTGCATCTCCTTGCTTAGTTACAAGAGAATCTCTCCTTTCAACTATGGCATAATTCTAATTCATATGATGTGGGCTTAGGCCTCTTTCACCTGTGCCTTTTAAAAATTTCTATAAGGTGCTACAGAAACTTTAATTTGCAAGATGAATAATTCAATTGATTGAATGTTGTGATTCAGCTACCCTACAGGTAGACTGTTAAAACAAAAAAAAACACAAATTATGAAATCGGGGTGATAGTTTGTTGGAGTTCTAGTTGATTTCACTGATTTAGTGTCTATAATTTTCTCTTCTTTTTCTGAGATTCTAAAAGCTATGAAAGTCTTGTAAGTCAGTAAAATATTGATTAACAAGAGTGGAAATATAGCGATCAGTATTCTATGAAGTGTCTATTGATTCTAATTTGCTATTCATTTGTAGAACACTTTTGTCTTATGTCATGTTTTCAATAAGTGTGGAATTGGGGAGAAAAGTGGGGAAAAATACACAGCACCAATTGAGAAGGGTGATTTATCTCTTACAGAGAAAAATTCCTCCCCTGGTTAATTTGGCGATATTGAAGTGCACTCAAAAGATCGATCGAAGTCACTAGAAGGGACTGATGCTATTTCAAACTTACCATCAAAAACCTCATCAAAATTTTAAATGATACAACTGGAGATAGTGTGACACTTAATACATGGTTAGACGTATTGCTGGATGACACTAATTTAACTCTTCATGTGTAGAACCTGATGAGGACACAGTTAAGACATAGGTTTGTTGCTAAATTGAACTATTGAAGGTGAGAGGTAGGGTTGGGGGTATGGTCCAAGGGATCATGGAATTTTTGTTAGTTTCAAAGTTATTATTCAAGTCATCTCACATTGATTTTGGGGGCACTTCCTTATAATGCTACATCCTTCTTCTTGTAATGGGAGGAAATATGGCCTGACCTAAAAAATGTATTACCAATTTTGGAATTGTTATAGGCCTAGACAATTTTAAATGGTGTCAAAATCTCCTTAAAAAATTGTTGCAAAGGTGTAGCACGTGGTAACGACCGTTCATCTAATATTGAATTTTTTTTATTCTAGATATGACGGTTTATGAAATTTGTTTCTTATGAAACAAACAAATGATAATCTCTCAAAAACCCCTAAATTACTAAGCAATAAACAAATCGATACTCCCTCAAGAAAAAAACTAAATTGTTATGCAGTATGAGAGTATTTTAAAACTTCAAAACTAGGGTAATGGAGAAGTATTGAAACCATGAGTTTATAAAGCTTCTCTAAGACTATTGTATAAAGATAATTTTTACCAATGGTAAGATCGATATGTTGAAGCTAGTTACAGTTTTGAAAGGTGTAGGGACACAAGAAATAAATGTTGTGGCCAATTTCAATATAATAAAGAATCCCTAGGGGTTTTCAATGCATCTTGGAATCAATATTGTATGGGCCTGCAAGGAATGAAACCAAACAAGGGAATGTCTGAGAAATGCAATTTGATAAAATGAAGAAATATGGAAATAACACTTGGAAACCTTACTTCTAGTAACATGTGAAACTTTAATGTCAATGTACTATGAATGATGTAAACCTATTAGCCCACACTATTTTAGTAGCGACGAACATACCTATTACGTGTGACGAACTTGCTATACTAGCAACAGATAGTTTCATCACTAGTATAGCAAGTTCGTCCATTTTTTTAAAAATATTTGATGTTCGTCACTATAGTGATGGCCTCTGGTTCCTTACATCAATGAAAACTTCGTCGCAAACACTTATTTTTTTTTAAACTTACCTCCCATCGCTATAGCGATGCACACCTCGTCGCTACACACACGTCGTGGCGTCGCTAAACCAACGAAATTGTCGTTGCGAAAATTTTCTTTTTATTTTTTAAAAACATGATGCCCATCGCTATAGTGGTGCATTTCTCATCACTATATCCATTCAAATTTATTGATGTTCGTCACTAAATCAATGCACATTTCATCGCAAAAGTATATTTTTTTTGAAAAAAAAAAGTCTTCCCTTCACTATAGCGACGCACAGTTCATCACAATACCCACGCTATATAATGATATTTGGTCACTAAAGCAACTAAAGATTAGTCGCAACAACTTTGATTTTTTTTTGAAAAATCTCAATTTTCATCGCTATAGCGACGACCCTTAACGTTTTCTTCAGTAAACTATTGTCATAAGAGCGATGTAAGTCTGTCTCAGTAGTTTCCAAATTTTTGTCGCTAGTGTGACATGTAACATTCATCGCAATTGCGATAAAGGTTTAAAACGTTGCTATAGCGACAAAAGTTTTCCCACAAAAAGAAGGGGTCATTTTCGTCGCTATAGCAACCCACAAGTGTTGCAAAAGCAACAAAATTCGGTGGTAAAAATGTCCACATGTACTAGTGAGTGTTAGTGGTAAGGGGGGNGGGGGGGGGGGGGGGGGGACATAAAATAATAACAGTATTGGTATAATTGGCAATATGGTCAATTCTATAGTTACATAACAAGCAATCGTTGTAGTATTGAAAAATGCGCATTCGTTTTTTTGTAATAAAACACGCACTCCTTTTGTGGTAATATAAACCGCACTCATTTTTGAGTAATATAATGAGCACGTGTTTTGTTTAAATTCCAAAATTTATTCCCGCCAATGATAAGGCCAAGCCTCCACCCACGCTGGCGTGGAATTCTTATGCCTATGTATCTTCTTCAGACTTTGCTTCGAATTCAACATGCCTATGCCTTGGAGTATGATAAACCATGGCTAATTGACCATTATATCGAAATTTTCAATATGCTCACGTGTAGTCGTTGGTTACACTATGTTGCACACCTCTGTTTTTTATGAAATTTTAGGAACAGATATGGTTTTTTTTTGCAGATTCCAAATATGTAATTTTTAACAAGAATTTATAATTTTTTTCTATTTTTTTCTTATTTATCTTATGTCATCACTCCTCAACTCAAAAACCACTCTTTTAGTGTTTTGTCCATAACTCTTTTGCTTCTCAACCATTTTGGAAACAAATTGTATGGTGCACTAAAGAACACCGACCTCTACATGCTATAAAAAAACCATTATCAAATAATTGCATTAAGACATTCAAATGCTGCACCCACAATTGACATACCATTTTCGAAGTTTGCTAACTTAGATAATTTTTAAAAAAATTAAAAATATTTTTTTTTTATTGGAGAAATAGTCATGCACTAGTACTATTTTCTCTCTATATGTCTACCAGTTTTCATAAGTTTAGTCCATCAGTTAGTCACTCAAAGGTTGCACCCACAAAAACATATACCTTATAATTTGTGCCAAAAATAAAAAGTGTCTGTTAAAAAAGATCTAACTTTAGATAGTTACTTAAGAACATTTTCAATAGAAAAAATTATATATTTGGAAACATCATTCCATTTCCTACATTTCATCTTTTTACTCATCGCAAGATTCATTGTGTAAGTGTCTCAAAATATCCATGTAAGTTGATGAATGTCATTTTTTTCATTTTTCTATTGCATCTAATGTGTCAAAAAAGACCCTCATTATCTTGCACACACCCTCATATTATAAATTTATACACTAACAAAAATTAAAAAACAACATTATTTTAATAATTTATATAAAGTTTCAACACTAATCCTCTTTTAGATTTGTCATTTTTCTAATTTAGTGATTAAAGGATAGATTGGTCTTCTGATTTCACCTAACATGATGCAAAACCCATAAATTATTTAATTCATGGTAACTATTTTTTAGCTATATTATGTTTTTGTTAAAAATAGATCAAATAAATTTTGTAATTGAATATTGATTTCGTGCTTTGTTAAATTATTGCACCGAGAGTAGTGAGGTTCTTACAACCCAACATGGGGGAGATGTGTAGCATTACATGTAACGAACTAATGTTATGTACAAGAAATAAAAAGTAATTATTTTTTTATGTTGCTTCATAAGATTAAAAAACGTATATAAAAAAAATTAAGAAAATCTATTTCTACTCGTAAAATAAAAATGTAAAACCAAATAAAATGTCATTAAAAAAATAACATCTCAAGAAATTGGATTCCTCTCGATGGTTGACAGATCCGCGATTAGGATGGATCTATGCTATTTATTTAAAATTTATTATTATTATTTTATTATTATTAAAATTTTAAATTAATATATAAAAAATGCATATATTAATTTAAGAGTTATATATTTTTTCAAATTTAAACTATGAATATATTTTTAATGATCATAATGATGGTTATTAACATCTAGTAAGATCGCCCAAATGCGGGTGATAATCCCGGCGACACCCGTCCCGTTCTCCGGCCACCGACTTAGGTATTTGTAAGGACGAACATATACCACCCAGCCCACGCTCTCCGTCAACCTTCACAGGATTCTCTGTGCATGGGAGAAATTTCCCTGGTCACTTAGGCGCATGCGAACTGGGTTGGCGAAGGTACATCCTCCTAGGCTCATTCATGGCTCAGCTATGAGGTTTAATGGTGACATGTACATGGATTGATAGGCAGTTAATACAGCACCAGGTCATGTTTTATGTTATGAATGGTAGCAAAGTTTGGTTCGCAGTTTGATGGGAAGTTTACAGAGTCTCTGCTGCTATGCGTTCTAGGGCCCGCGCAAGTAAATTCACTCCACTGCGTATTGGTTTCAGGCTCAAGTCAGTGGCAATGTCTCACCAGCGAGGAACCCCTAGACATGTTAGTTCAGGAAGGGGCAAACCTCATAGGGGTTGCAGCGCGCCTGTTTCGGTGGATTATGAACCACATATTTCTGAGCGAATCCGTGTTTTGGTGGAAACTTGAGAGAATAAGGTTCTCAACCGTAAGCTCTCGATGGGCGAGGAAGGGGGTCGAATTAATCACTACTGGATGCTGAAGAATATGCTCTGCAATCTTGCAGAGGACATGCTTAGTAATTGGGCGGAGGCGCGGATGGTGGTTCACTCCATGAAATAAAAAATTGCTAAGATGGATGCTCAACTCATGGCCATGGACAAATTCTTTTCTTGGAAAGGAACGGCAAGCATTTCAAGTCTGAATATCCACAACTCGGGGGGTGGCGCTCAGGGTGGCATTGCGAGTGGTAGTGAAATTGGAGGTCGTGCTATAACCAGTCTCGGTGGCAGTGGTAGTGCGACAGGTTGCTCTACTAAAATGCCATGTGCCAAGACTTTCCCGGTTCCATCAACAGTGGACCCTCTCCTCAAGCAACTGAAGGACTCGCCGACCCAGCAGACTGAGCAGCTACTTCCTTCTTTGGCTCTGGCTCCGAACGCCGCCACCAATTCACCTACTGTGTCACAGGAAGAATGATGGGCTTGCCCCATCACTGAAGAAATTCCGTTAGCCTAATGTTTCTTTTCAACAGGTTTTATTTGGTCCAGTCTCTAGCAGGTTTTATGATTAAATTATCTAAGCTTTTTTAGTTTATACTGTATGTCTTTTTTCAGTTTGGCTCCGCTAGTATACAAGAGTATGATATGTCTTTTAAGGTTCTCTGTAACTCGGTCTCTACGTTTCTCAGTCATGAACATCATTAGTGTGAATCTGGTTAGAAGGATGATATTTTTTGCGAGGCTCTGGAGGAGGTTTCGCCTCTTTCAACCTCAGACAACCATGAGTTTTGGATGTAATTTTTTTCCCCTGTAATATAATATATTGTGCAGTTCACACACAAAAAAAATATAGTAAGATTAACTTTATGTTATTGAACCTTAAAAAGGTAAGGAGTCACTTGGTATTGTAACAAATATTTTAATCTTGGAGTATTTATTTACAAAAGATCAAAGATAACGAGTCACTAATATGGGTTACCTCTTTTAATACCAAAGTATTTATTTACAACATAAGCTCTACATTCCCAAGGTATTTTTTATGGTTCTATTAAATATTTGGACATCAATTCTTTTATTTATTTTTTCACAAAAATCTCACTCCGGAGGATTGATCATCAAGGTTGCTAAGGAATTTTGAGGGACTGATTCTAATCTGAGAAAAAAAGGAAAAGTAACAAAAAAAATATTCTACAGAAAGCATTGGGACTTTTTGAAGTGCACTCCTTCTCAAGTTTCTCTGAAATGATATGCAAAGCTTTTTCTTTATGCATTTCTGCATAAACAATACATCTCTCCATCTTTTACAGATTTGTAAGGGGAACAAATTTTACACAATACTTTCTAGAAGGACTTTGACATCTAAACAAACGTGAATAAAATAGGTGGAATCTTACAACTAAAAACATATTTTAAATATCTATTGTGATTAGAATGACCCTAATGTTGGACCTGTGAATTGTCCAATAGAAACTTAAATTTTTTATTTCTTTTCGTCTTCTTGCTCACTTTCTTCACTTTCTTCCCGAAATAGAATTTTTCTTTTCTTTATTGTATGGATTTCAAGAGCTATTTTATATTCCTTGGAAAACTATTCATCTGGTGTCTGGTCTCTTTCTTTCATTGTGACTTCTAAATCTCTTTTTAATTCATCAATTTCTCTTCTAATTTTTCTGAGATTGGGTTGATTCTCTTTTATTATCATTCTAAGCATAAATCCTTTATCCTTTCTAAACTTCTAACTATACTCATGGTTTTTAGGATAATTCTGGTACAATTCTACTGGTGTGTAGAAATCCGAATTGTTATCTATTTTTTGTGGTTGATCTGCTTGACTAGCTTTTCTCTCGCTTTTATTTCTTGAAACAATCTCTTCTTTTCTTCTCGTATAGATATTTCTTGAGTACATATTTATATGCATGAACTTGAGTCAATTTTTCATCTATTTGAGCCATCCTTATCTAAGGAGAAATATTTGGCTGGGAGAAAATGGAGGATGAGGAAAAAATTTGAAAGAAAAAGGAGGGGAGATAATGCACAACTTCACACCCACCTAAATCTAGTAATTTTGAATTAGAAGTTCATCAAAAGGAATATATTGATGAGAGTTAGTGGTAAGATCAAGCTCAGTGTTTGATGGGAGGAAAACAATTTCTCCATCTTGATTTCACAATTACGGTAAGTTAAATCCCACCAAGTAGGTGTTCTATAAATAGGGGAGAATAGTATGGGGTAACTAGAGAGGTATAGTGATGCAATTTTTATCCAAAAGAGAATAAACTATGTAATTTGTACTCAATGAAAAATTTAATGTAATGTGGTCATTAATAATGGAATATGGTCGACTTGGTGGTTGGGGATTAGTTTGAAGAAATAATATAATAATAAGGTATAGAACCCCATGTATACTCATGAAAAAGTATAAATATATATGAGTATCATTGTATTAGTCAGGTTGGAGATTATTATTGTACAAGCATAACTTGTGGAGTGATTCCTTTCTTAAGGAGTATTTGATGGTTTTACCATACCTTAATGGTTTCCCTATATCTTGGTGTTATTCTTATGGTGAATGTCTTTGAAATTCATTGATTAAATCAACTTGTGTCACCTTATAGCATGCTTATAGTTCCTATATTACACAATTCTAATAATTATTTCCACAAAAAAAACTTATGATCTAACATAACATGAGAATAGGTTTCCAAAAATTCTACCATCTTCTCTCTAATGCAATTGGAAGTTTTTGTGTATAAAATTGCTTCCAAATAAGATCCCAATAAACAATGTTATTATTTTCATCTATGCAAAATTTAGATTTAGTATGCCTTTACAATGTTGGTTTTGAAACATTGAATAATTTTGACAATTTTATCACAAATTAACTTCTTAAATTCCTAGTGTGACCATAACACTTATACTTTCGTTTTTTTTTCAATTATTCTTGAAAGTTCTAATGACTAATTAAATTGAATACCTACATTGTCCAATCAATTGTGTAGGTATATGTGCATTTAAAATTGCATATGTTAAAAATATATGTTAAGATCCTTTCTTCCACCTTTCTTCTTAGTGTATGATCATGTGGAAATAACAATTAAATATTATTATAGAGTAATTTTAACCATTATAACCTCTCATTCCTTCTAATCTATCTTTTCATTATCAAAATTTTTACACATTAAATTTATAAGTTTTCGTGTTATACATTTATACATTAACAAAAATTAAAAACAAAATTATTACCTTTTAATAGAATTGACTAATAACAGGTTATATCTCATGCACGTGTTTTGGTTGTTTACTATTTATAGGGAATACTTTGGTCTTGCAATTTTACCAAACATGATGTCGAAAAAAAAAGTAACTTATAAACAAGTTATATTAGGTTTTTGTTAAAAAGGCAATTTAATCAAATAAATTTTCATTTAAGGGAAATTTGACCACGAAATCGAGCAATGCTTACCCATATTTCATTGATGATAAGGGTGGTGAATCGTCATCCATCCTAATAGAAGGCATGATCCCAAATGATTCAAGGCTCAAACTCGTAATCTGCCTCTTAACCAAGAGAGTGTGCACACGTCTTACCAATTGAGCTAACTCATGAGGCTAATTTTTCATTTAAGTTATATTATGTTTGTGTTAAAAAATAATTTGATGAAATAATTTTTTAATTAAAAATAACAATTTAGTGTTTTGCTAAATTATTATTTTAAAATTATATTATTATTATTATTATTATTATTATTAATATTAATTTGAATTACAAACATGTTTATAATGATGATCATTATTAACCTATGCTAAAGTCAATTTTATTTTATGTGACCTTAAAAGGGTAAAGAGTTGCTTGTTTTTTGTTTAAAATTTTATTTATTTACTCAAAAGTCTTTTAGAAAAGCATTCTTAAATAACTATAACTATAATGAGTTAAAAATATAGGAAAAGCAATATTGTAAGAAATATTTTGAAATTACATTCTTTGTATCGTGATATATTCTTTCATGACATGACTACCAATAAAAACATAATTAATAAATAAACTTTGGTAACTTATATTCGTTAATTTTTCAATTTTCAATTTTATTTATTTATAATTAATAAAAATAATTTAATTTTTAATTGAAAACTAGAATAATCTTGGAGAAAGATTGAGCAAATTTAGAATCCTTTTACAAGTTATACCCTCAAAAATAAAAGCAATAAGCCTTATCCTATTCTCCTATTAAAAGTAGGTCTTTATCCATTGAGAGCATGATTATGACTAGGTACATGATGTACAAATACAAGATAAATAACATGGGAGAGGAGAGACTTTCGAAAAACCGCCTATGCCTCAAGCGAGGTTGGTGTAATACTATGGCTTGGTTAAACCATCGGGGCATTGACAAAAATGGCACTTTGCAGAATATCAATAATATCAAACAAATTTTACTTTTAAGTTTAAAGAGAATGTGTTGCAATAAATATTTAGAGGCTAAAACAAAATTAAGATACTATACAGAGGTCATCAACCCTAATATAGAAGATCATAAGTATCTCTCCGTATTAATTAGCTCAAAGAAGAAAATTAATATAGCCAAGATAAGAAAGAACTCTCATGAATTCCATAGCAAAATAGGGAGTTGGTCAATTCTTAAAACACCATGGGGGGGAAAGGATCTCTCATCTTTGTGAGTCTATAAGCTTTGAGGATGGGAATCACTTTCTCTTATAATACTCTTTTCATAGTATTTGTTACAATACAAACCTTTCTAACCTCTTTGACTTGTAAAAACTATAGTAAGCTAGATAATATTTTTTTTCAACCTTTTTAAACATAAAAATAAAATTTTAAAAAAGTCAATAAACCAAAATTAATCTTAATAAATGTTAAGTATGATCATCACAATAACTAAAATACACATAAATAAACTATAATGTATAACACTAATTTAATAAAAAAACAATTCAATTCTTTAATTATTAAAAATTAATAAATACAAATTAAAAAAATAAAAATAAAAATAAAAAACATAAAATAATAATAAAATAAAAATAAATAAAAAACAAAACTTATAACCATTTACAAATTAGACCCAAGACATTGGTATATCATTAAAAGATTGAATAAAAATTTATGGCTAGTAAACCATTTACAAATTATCTTTATTATATATAATATATAATAAATCTATTATTTCAATAAATTTTCTCCCTAAACACAAACTAAGATAGTCATTTAATTCAGATAAGATCAAGTCATTTAATATCAATCAAGGTTGTGCCTTGCTTGGTTTTTTAATTTTTGCTAATTTTAATGAATGTTGAATTGTCGATTAATTTCTTTAATTGTAATAATAATATTAATATTGAAATGGATGTAAATAATTGATAAACAAAATTATGACCTTTCATAAATAAGTACATAGGTTTATTTAGATTTTATTTTTTTAATACTTGATAATAAAAAAACGGAGTTGAACCTGATTTATATTTAGGACCATGACTCTTTTAAGTTTAAGATGTCATGTGAATTATTTTTATATTTTGATTTATTTATCTATGTCTAATTGCATCTAAAATCATGCCACATGAGATGCTCCCTTTGACCTGGCATATGACCGTTGTCCACTTTTTAACTTGATCGCTCATTTAGGTCACCTCTTTTTCTCATACCAATGGTTTAACCAACCACCCACCGCTTTTGTGTATTTCCATTTTTGAAAGTGTGAAAGACAGCGACAGACCGTGTGACATAAAAAGCTTCCACAAACGTGTGAAATAAAAAGCTTAAAAGAAAATCAACGAACAGATTACCATTTTTATTTCTTTAATCAACAGGCGGCTAGGCGGCTAGGCGGTTTCTTAGTACTGTTGATTACCTACTATGAAATTTTTGGTGGAACAATTGTATAGGAATCAAATGAAAACTAAAATCTAAAGGAAAACCCTTGATACTACAATCCTGGAACTAAAAATATAAAGGCATTTTCAGTTTTAAGGCTGATACCAAACTTGGCATAAATAGCTGAGAACCAACCTGCATTTTCGAGTGTAAACTCTGATATAATGTAGAAGATTTTTAACTCTGATATTCATGGTTATATATTTTAAAAAGACAACTATATACAAAATTAAATCTGGTCCCTCCATTAACATAATGGCCTGTGTTGTGGGATAAATGTGTAAACTTTCATAAGTTAATCCCAAAGAAATAAAATCCCAGCTTGTCATTTAAATCTCATATTTTAAGACTATTCCAGTGGCGAAATACAGTACGAGATATTGATCATACAAATTTCAAAGATCATAACTCTTTAAAAATTGATCCTGGTGGCGGTAGAGGCATCAACGGGAGGATCGAATATAATGTCATCAATATCAACTGTTGTCATTCGTTGATTCCATGCTTTTTGAGAGAATTTCATCCAGCAGTTCAGTTTGGTCGCACATTTCCCGAGTCTCATTCTCCGCATAGTTCGATCTATATTTAGCTTCTTCTGTAATCTTTTCTTCACACCCTTCTCCAATATAAGCAGCTTCATAGCTCTCGTAATAATTGTTATTGATGTTTGGATGAATCGGATAACCTACAGCCACTGTAGTATACATATATTTTTAAATCTTTTGCATTTGCACTACAGAATTAACATTAGAACAACAAGGAGGAGAACTAAAAAAATGCATACAAGCCGAGGAGTTAGTTAGTATTACCTTTTTGACTACTGGTAATGTAGTTTCTGGGTTGGATTTCAAATTGATCGCAACATTGCGTTTGTATTGAATATCTTCGACCTAGTCCTTCTTCTTCTTCTCGACCTTGACCTTGAAATTGAGTTTGTATATATGATGGTGGAGATGAAGCACTGGGAATCTCACAATAATTTCTTCTTGTGCTCAGAAAAGTGGGAAACACAGAGGCATCATGAGATGAATACTCATAATTATTGGCTTGTTTTATCAATACATTGCTCATAGCTATCCCCATTTCATCCCCACTCTCAATTACATTGTTTTCTTGCAATGATGGTATCCCAAACTCATTTACTGATTCAAATAGCTTGTAACTTCTTTGTGTAAGAAGAGTACTAATAGAAGGGCAGCCGACGTGGGCTTCCTTCATGTCCTGCTGCAATAAATGCAAAGTTGGAAGAAATGACTGAGAATTAGACCTAGAAAAAGACGATAAGATATTATGTTGTTGCACAGGCAACCGTTGAACATCCCGTGGCCATTGAGAATGAGATGCATATGATTGATTTTGGCTGCTGCAACAACTAGCTAAGCCTGTAATACATCTGTTACAGATTGTCTTTTGTGTTTGTGACTGCAGTATTATGAATTCTTCAGAATGACCGCTAGTAGCATAGCAAGCAGCAGCCAACTCCTTGGTCTTCTTTGATCATCGTCTGATTCATCCAACAATCTCTTGTTGGCAACACCCAAATAAGACCTACCGAACAGGGTAAATGTTCGGTTGCATGTTTTGCATTCATATCTTGGCTGCAATGTTCTGCAAACCGATGCATTATCAATGTATCTGAATCTGCAGTTATTATTCAGATTGCCTGATGGACTTGTAATTTCTGCAGTGTGTCTTTATATTTTCCTGTATGGTTCCATCAAGCTGAGAGAAAGTGCAATTATTTGGAAGAATTCTGTGAGATTCTATAATATCCCTTAGCTGCTTCTGTTGGTGATCAGAATTGATATAAATTCCACTCCCTCCTATCTCATTATTTGCAGCACTGTATAGGTCCATTACTCTTGCTTTCACAGCTTTTATCAGAAATTGATCGATGTTTAACTCCTTATTCTCCTTTGCCTCTGGTTCTACCTGTCTCGAATGCCTAAGCCAAACACTCCAAATCCGTTTTTAAGCTTCAGTACCGAAAAACAAAACCGCCTCCAATATAAACATTTAAAAAAAGAAATGCCAAAATTAGAATTGACGGCCAAGACAACATCCGCAAGTTTCCATATGAAGCTGGTGGGGCGACTTACGAGGTGGAGTTTCCATATGAAGCTGGTCACCGAGGGAGCGGAGCAGGGCGGGGCGAGTGCTACTTAACGAACTGCTGACAGGGAAGTGGAGCGACTCGCTAGTGCTAGTCAACGAACTGCCGAAGCAGTGACCAGGGAAGCGGAGGGAGTGACTAGTTGTCAACGACCTGCTGAATCAGTTACGAAGACGGGTTAGTCCAGGTCAAGATGTCGATGGTGTTTATTAGGGAGTGGGCTATAGTATATACTCTCGACCATTTGCACCGTCGAGACTCGAGCCCACTCACGGCGTTTTCCTTCGCCGTTTAACCCCGACTCCGTTTCTTTCTCCATTGCTGACAAGGTCGTCCGCCCGTCCGGATCTGTCAGCATTTTCAAACGAAGATTTTTTGAGCTGCCCGCGCCACATCCTCCCGTCCACTAATGGAATCCCCTGTTCTCCTTTCCGATTACTCTGCACCGGGTGAAGCTCTGCAACAGGCTTACAAAGCATAGAGCACGATCAAGAACGTGCCCTCCTTGCGCCCTAAAATAGGTTTTTATTTCGTAGGTTTAAGGTCTTTGAAATGGAATAAGCTAGCTATGGAGCAAACCTCCCTCCATTGGAAGGAGGAGGAGCAAAGTCAACGTTGACTTTGCTCCTCATCCCTCCGATGGAGGGAGGTTTGCTCCATAGCTAGCCCACGCCCTTTGAAATATGTATTCGTTTTATTCTCATATCGAATCTCCACTTTTATTTTCATTAATTATATTCAAAGTTTCGAATCTCCACTTTTATAATATCAATCAAATTTTTGTCATATGTAAACTTGTCTTTTTGGTTGAAATTTCAAATCCAGCCCATCTTTTAATGACAATTTTGAATTTCTTTTAAAAGATTTTTATTATATTAACCATATTTAATGAATAAATCATTTTTATCATTTAATATTAATTTTTATCTCTATTTTTTATTTGTTAGTGTCAAATTTCAACCATGTAAAAAATTTGTATATTGATATCATTAACTGAATTTATAGATTAAATTTATAAATTTGTACATCCCTATTTCCTATAATATTTGTTTGGAAGAAAATTGTATATCAATATCCTTGAGTGAATTTGTACATTGATATCATTGTATCATTAACTAAATTTGTATATTGATATCATTGGTTATATTTAATGAGCAAATTGTTTCTACTATTATTTCACCCTAAAATTACATTCATGCTTTTCTTATATCTCTTTTAAAGAAACTTTGTACACTAATACATCTTTTTTAAGAAAAACTGTATATTGATATCACTAGCACAACCACTTAACTTGTAATGGGTGAATACTATAGTTCACAATTTAAAGTGGTTATGCTAGCTTTTATAATTGTTTATTTAGAATTGGAACGTATTTGGAGAGTACTCTTTGTCTCATCCTCGTGCAATCTAAGAAAAACAAATTCTTTACTCCATTCCAAATTTTAAAATATAAATACCTATTTATATAATTAAGCAAAAATATCAATGTAAAAAATGTCAAAGTTTTAACAAAGAGAAAGAATCATTATGGCAAGATCCCATAAAATTTGTAACAGGACAAAGCAAAGTAGTTTTGAGATAAACTCTAATCAAAAGACTAGGCAATATTTGTAATGGATAACTATCTTCTAAAAAAAACTCTAATTGGATAATAGTTTAAACAAAATAAATATCAAATTTTACAATTCTATCCAAGCAAGCAAAGATTGTTTGTTCAAACAAAACTTTTCCAAAAAATGCCACTTATCCATAAAGTTTTGCAATATTACATGTACCTATAAAATCTAGCATCTAGCTAGCAATCTTGCCCGCCTAAAACCATGCTTAAAAAAATTCATAGTAAAGAACACAACCATGAGCCAAAAACCATTCCTGAAAAAAAATCATATTGAAGAATAAACCATGGAGCACTAGGATGTCAAAACATAGAGATGAGTTCGAAGATATAGTTGGGGAGTTATTGTGCCCCAATGTTTTTTTGAAGCCATAGAAGCCACTTAAGCTTAACTATATGAATTTGCGAAAGATTGAATACATGGATTAGGTATACATCGTCTATACCTAGTATCTATAAACATATATATATGCTTTTAATTTTATATGAGTAGGTTTTTAAATATGAATTTATCATTTTATATGAGTGGGTTATGGTTGGCAAAAAAAACATTTAGTATATTACATAATATTTTGTAACTATCGTATAAGTTTATATATGATAATTGTGATGAATCAAGGAGAGTTAGATATATTGTTTAATTGTTAGTTTCTGTTATGAAGAGTTATTCTCACCTTCTAGCGAGTTTTAAGTATGACTTGTTTTAATCTATTAATAAAATGGAAACATGTTATTTTCATGTATAAGTGTTTTTAATATATGTTTATGACATATATAGGTCAATCTATTTATTATGTATTATGTGAGTTATGTTAGCTTAAATAAATGTGATTAAAGGATAACTAATGGATTCTGTAGCTCCACTAAATCTTCAATACTCTACAAATTATTTATCACATCAAATATCATAGGTGCATCAAGTAGACTTCTTTCCTTTGGAAGGTTGAATTTACAATGTTCAATGATTTGCAATATTTATTATTTTGAGATTGCATGTGTTATATCATTTTAGTGTATATTATTTATAATAAAAGTCTTCTTTTATATTTTTTACTTCATTAGTTTTAATCTATATAGCATAGATTTAATTTTTTTCAAAAAAGTGTTTTTTTTTCACAAAAAAGGTTTCACTAATTAAGATTGTTTTCTTCTTTACTTAGTAGTGCTATTGAAATTTTACAAGTTTCTCATTCTTGGATAACAAACTTTGTTATCCATTTAAGTGACAAAAGCTAAATTTACAATTTTGTTAACTTCAAAACTTAACTAAACAAAACTTTGGACAATGAAAATGTTCATGTACTTAAAGGTAAGTTTCATTAGATTATGAACCTTGAAGTCTTAAAATAACATAATAAATTAGAGTCCACAACACTAGAGAACAATTCCAAGATAGATAAAAGAAAAGAGTTATATAATAACTCACTATTCCAAGTACTTCAGTACATTACATTGATATTTTTAGCCTGTAGGGCACACCTCAAGTGGTAAAGAAGAGAAGTTGTAAAAGGTTGTAAATGAAAGGTCACTATTTCGAATTCCACAAACTTACACATGTGCCATGGTTTAAGCCCTATGGATGCACTTATCAAGATCTTTCAATAATAATTACATGTCTTTTATACATACATATTACAATATCCCCTTTAGTAAATAACCCTATTAATCAAATTTACAATTTAACAATTTTTTTAAAATCAATTAAACAAAACTTATTTAAAAATATCTATGTACTTGAAGGTAAATTGCTCAAACACTTTTAGAAATATACAAACATGCATGATTGATTCTTCTCATTCAAGAATGGCCTCTTCTAAAACCACTTGCAACTTTTATTATATAATAAGACTTTAGTAATGAATAAATGTTTATTTATTCAATAAACAATTATAAAACAAACAAAACAAATATGAAACTTTATAAGCATATTTGAATTTCAAAAAATGTCATTTTTTAAATATACCATTAATATTATTAAGAATAATATACTCTAATATATAAAAACTTTACATGTGTTAAACTCTCTACCAATTTTTTTTTTTAAATATGAAAAATAAATTAAAATAAAAAAACTCAATTTTTTTATATTAAATATAAATAACTACATTTTACTGAAAACACTAAATAAAATACCACATAGTTTTTTAATTTATATAATACTTTACCTAAATTTGAAAGAAAACAAGAGTAATACCTCACCTTAAAAACACATTCTTTATCTCCTATCAACAAACTCCTTCGAGATCACATTCTCTATTCCTATCCACATTATGTTTTTCTTTTATTTAATTAATTAAAAAATAATTAATTCTCATTCAATCAATTAAAAAAAATCCTTTCATAGGCCATTATTTTCAATCTATTGAAATAATATAAACTAATTATTTTATGCTCTTTCAATGTTCGTAGTTATTTTGATGAATAATTTCTTCAGGCTGTCTATGCAGATCAAGATTCCTTTAGTACTACAGGTGTGTGGTTTCCTAAGATTTGCGTTGCACATTGAAACTCCTTTCACTTTTAAATTTATGAAGTTTTGTGCAAAACATTTTGCCGAAAAATCTTCATCATGTTGAGCGAGCGATCGTCCGGTGCATATAAAAAAATGGGATCATTTAAATCCATCCAATCTGCAAAAAGAGACTTATCCACAGGAAAAAATAGATGGGTTCCTGTAACCCAGCTATGGCCCTCCGGCAAGAAGGAAAAAATAAATTTCGTTAATAATCTTTAAAACCGCCTGCAAGCGCACTCAGAAAGGCAATATCAAAGAATTTTCACACGCAAACCTTTGCATTTCCTTTAACAACCTTAATTACAATACACAAACAGCTACATCAATGTCTCTGGATGATCTGACTGACTTGATCTACACATCAAAGCCCATTTCAACCCTTATTAAACTATACAAATATCACAAACTGTCCTTTAAGCCCGATCTATAAACCAATGGCCCGATATTCACATCTAATGACTTACCCACACAGATCGGATCGATACAGGAATGGAATGAATGAAAAAACCTACTTGTCTGCACTCAAAGATTTTTTGAACTGCATGCGCCCCATCGTCCTGCCTACTCTGTTTATTAGTGGTAGATTTTGTTTTGACACAATTTCTTTTAATTTTTGGGTGATAGCGCTTTTTTTCATATTTAATATTATTAGTTTATTAATGTTAATTTTTAATTAAAAAATATTACTAGCAATTGCTTTAAGAAAGTGCACTAATACGCTGATAGGTTGTTGTTGGAGGGTAAAGAAGAATGAAAAAGAAAACTAAAATTGAGTTGGCATAGACTTGACAATACATTGAGGAAATCAGCTACAAGTTTTGCATGAAAGGAAACGAAAGGCAACCCTAAGAAGCCCTTTCATGTTAACATACATAGTTACATGAATATTCACATCATAAATAAGAAGACATTTTTCAGTGAAGCCCATTACTAGAATGTAGGATATGTTGATTTTCTTGTTTTTTATTTAATTTATTTAATTTAGATAATTCTGCTTAATGTAGATATTAGAGAGTAAAAAATAATGAAAAGGAAAATTAAAATCAAGTTGGCATATACTTGTCGTTGTACCTTGAGGAAATCACCTACAAGTTTTGTAGCGAAGGGAAATGAATGGTCAATTGTAAGAATCCCTTTTAGGTTAACACAAATAGCTACATGAATATTCACATAAAAAATAGGAAGACAATTTTCAATGGAGTCCATTACTAGAAAGTAGGATATGTTGCTTTTCTTGTTTTTATTTAATATAGATGGTTCCGCTCAAACTAAATATAAAAGCCATTAGAGGGGAAATTTATCACCTCATAATGTAATGAGCCTCCTTACCAATTATTCGAGCATGCAACATTCAACCTCATTGACTTCTCTTTTCTAAAACAAATGAGTGATGGATTCATTTAGTGTTTTATTTAGGGTATTATCCTATTTTGATTACCCAACTCTAATGTTATGATGACAAGGATGAATTATCACATCCCATCAAGTGTGTAATGTAGCCTACTACACATAGGAAAATGCAATCACATGAGATTGAAGTAATTTATAAAATCTTCTTGATTTAGCATTTATTAATCTCTCTCCTAATTAACTTGAATTTATTGGTACCATAAACTCCTTTGTACACATTAAATTGAATAAGAATTATTCGGACTAACAAGATACTCTAATTATCACATTTAGACCATAAGGAAATCTATAATAACTCAAATCTATAATGTATCACATGACAACCAACTCTACATGACAATTAATTTTATATCTCAAAAATATTTCTAGAATCTTGTATACATCTAGCAACTTTATTTCTCATCCATAAATATAAAGATTTCCATTTATCCATCAATTCCAAATTTCTCTAATAAATATTTTTTTTATATTTCAAATACACAACAAAAACAATAATAAATAAAATAAATTTTGTTAATACAATCATTTAAAATAGCATCAACCAAAATTATATTAATCTATGACTTGATAATGAATTATATAATACTTAATAATAAAACCCTAACATAAATTTTGACCTGAATATAAAATTTTTAAAGAACCATCTTCAAATTAAAGTATTGCGAGTTAACTTTTATAATTTAATATATAATTATCCTAAAATTAATTCAAATATTTATTTGAATTAAAACATAAACGCATAACTCAAGCACGTAGAATACATGTAAAATGCTTCCAATAAAACTAAAATATTTTATGCAAATTACATTCTTATCATAATTTTTTTTTTTTAAATTGTCCTATATAAATATAATCATAGCCAAGATAAGGTATACATATAAACTTAATAAATAAATAAACTAAATAAAAACCATAAACATTAAAACTAATATAATACCTCAATGACATTCACTATATTTAAAATTACAATTGGACATTCACTATATTTAAAATAATTTGTTTAAAGCATTTGTATAGATAGTAACTACCATATAAAAAGCATCTTTCAAAGTAATTGATTATAAGATTTTATAATATATCTATATAAATTAAGATTCCATATAAAATTGTTTAAAACTAATATGTATAAAAAAATGCTCCAAGATTTACTTTAACGTAAGTATGGAAATAATTGATACTAACTAAGTGTGTTGAATGAATAGATTTAAGAGTCGATGTGTTCTTGCTTCCATGCTACATGTATAAGCAAAAACAATGACTCTATATGTTGGTTTCTAGAATATATGGCAAGCATTGATTCTCCCACTTTATAGTACATAATACACATTTCAATCCCATGGCTTCCATAATCTATAATGGCATGTTGTTGTTTCTAGTGACAATATCCACCACGCAATTTTGTAAGAAACACTCATAAATTTATAAAGAAATGAAGAATGGAGGTTTTATTACCAACATTTTTGAATGTAGGTCCAAAATGGTAGAAATTATTTACACTAGAAGCCTCAGCCCCTGAGCTATCCCACACACTATAATTTTAAATTCAAAGAAGATTTTACCTCAGGAAATGGACATTGACTTTTCATTTTCACGATGTTTTTTTAATTTTATCCCTTGTTTTTCATCTTTCATCTTTAGAATATTTTGTGCTACATTTCCTCTGTTTCGAGGTATGTTCCATATGAACGAGGAGTTCGAAGTCCATGGCAGTCGCATTAAATAAAAAGACCGATATTCAATACATTTTTCTCGAAAGTGAGAATATATTATTTTTTGGTAAACGAGAATCCTTTTACATGATTTGATTTAATATATTCCATGTCAAAATCAGGGGTATACATTATTTGTGATGGGGTTTCAAATCAATTATTGGTTTTGAAGCTACCCTAATTGGGAAGAGGGGGTGTTGTACGCCCTTGTTTTCTTCTTGATGATACCATAGTGATTATTGTTAGAGTTTCCTACTCTGTGGTTATAGTGCCCAGGGGAATTTTCTTTTTCAAGGTAAATCCCTGAACAAGTGTGCATGTTCATGGCCATTGTGACATCAAAATGGGACATGTTCATATTCGAAGGAGTGAACATTTTTGTTTTCTTGGTAGCTCAAACAATTTAATTTTGGTATGGGTGAGATACATTCAAATAGGCATATATTCAAGCATATCAGGTGTACCATCCATGTTTTTTGAACTCATAGGTTTTAACATTAAAACATACTAATATGTTTCCAATCCCCTTGAAATATCTTCATCATAGAATTCTTGAGGTAGAGAGTATGACTCGATCCACACCAAGGTGATTGAAAAGTCTTCCCTATTTGGGATGAAGCAACCCTTCCAATGTTTTCGAAAAAATATTGTTAACTAATAGCAATAGGGGACTCCTTCAAATACTTGATTTTTGTCTTCTAGATTAGAAAAAAATTGTAGTAAAGAAGCCCTGCGATCCTAGTTTGATTTTGATTTTCCCTTTCGACTTCCATTTGAGATCTATCCATTTGATGAGGGCATTCTTTGAGTACCATATCCCCATAAACTTGCTAATTATGGCATGGTTCTTCATAAATTGGATGTATGTGCCAAGTTTGTATGATCTTATTTAATAAGTGGGAGTGCCAGTCATCTTGGGGATGCATTTTTTGGAACCCTTAGCTACCAGATTTCCATGTTCCATATCAACTCTCTTATCATCTAGTTTAGATGAGAATGGTAAGTTTCCTACACCTCACTACAACAAAAACTGGATTTAGCGTCGAATTTAGTGTCGGATTTTAGTGTACTTTTTTCTCAATTGTGGTGAACAATCTGGCGCTAAACTTGGCGCTATTGTACATTTTCGTAAAACGCCATCTATTGCATCTTTTTTTTGTCCTTTTTAACATCCATTTTTGCGTCCATTTTTGTGCCCAATTTTTTGCATCTTTTGTTACACATTTATTTCCACCCAATTTTGCAACTTCTATTGCATCTTTTTTTGCATCCTTTGTTACATCCTTGTTTGCACCCATTTTCACGCTCAGTTTTGCATCCAATGTTGCATCTTATATTTCTCCTAGTTTTTCATCGAGTCTTGCACCACGTTTTTCATAAAATTGTATGTCCAATTCTGCATCTAACGTTGCATCTAGTTTTGCATCCAATTTTCAGCCTAATGTTGCGTCTAGTTTTGCATCCAATTTTGCTTATAATGTTGCATCCCCATTTGCATCTAATTTTGTATCTTGTTTTACGTCTTTTTTTGTAACCATGTTTGTGCCTAATGTTTCATCTTGTTTTACGTCGTATTTTGCATCTAGGTTTGCACCTAGTGTTGCATCCCGGTTGATGTCTTTTTTTGCATCTATGTTTGAGCCCAATGTTGCACCCAGTGTTGCGCTTAGTTTCGTGCCTAGTTTTGCTCCCATGTTTGTATCTAATATTGCATCTAGTTTTGTGTCCAATGTTGCATCCCATCTTGCATTCAATATTACGTCTAGTTTTACATCCAATGTTTTGTCACATCTTGCATCCAATATTGTGTCTCATTTTAAGTTTTTGTTTGCGCCAAGTGTTCCTTCCATTTTTGCACCTGGTGTTACGCCTAGCTTTATGTCCATCGATACACCATATTTTGTGCTCAATTTAATGTCCATTTTTACATCTAGGTAGGAGTCCACTTTTGCATCTACTGTTGCGTCTAGTTTTGGACCTAGTATTGCATCTAGTTTTGAGTCATTAATTGTGTCTAGTGTTGAGTCTCTTTTTGCATCCAATTCTACATTTAGTATGACATCCATTTTTGTGTCCATATTTGCGTCTGACATAAAGTCAACTTTTGCATCCACTTTTGTGTTTAGTGTGACGTCCACTTTTACATCTTGTTTTGCATTTAGTGTTGCATCTAATATTGCATCCATCTTGCACTACTACATTTTTTACATTTAGAAATACATTCCAATATCATTAGGGCATGGAGGATTCGAACCACCAACCTCCTGCTTGTAAAGCAGACGCTCTTCCATTGAGCTAGCACCCTTTAAGAATCGGGAAGAGGAGAAATATTAACACATAGATTTCATCATTTGTAATTCTAATAAAAGACAATAAGATCCAAATACATTCATGCTTAAAATCCAATTTATTTTTTCAACCACACTAATAAGCACAAAAATCTACCATGCTCAGGAAACAAAATATCCTAAACAGTTACGCAATCTATTAAAGTGGTCCGCAAAAGAGTCTTAGAGAACAACATAATGTATTCATGCATACAAAGAATCAGGGATGTGTTTAAGAAATAGTTGTAGAATCCAATTGAGGATGTGTGTGTTGCTACATACATGTTATTCATTGATGAGGTGATCTTGTTCAGCAATGGGATGGTAAGAGAACAACTCATGAATAGTTACTAAAAGAAGATGTCTACTATGTGCAACATATATGATATAATGAATATTTTAACAATTAACAACAACAAAGTTGATTTATATTATGTGCATTATTTATAATCTAAAAATTAGTAAGATGTGAACAGGAAATAGGATCATACCAGTTTCCACAATTGATAAGGCCACAAGGAGGTAGATGAAGTTCAGGGGTTTCTCATCTTACTAATGATTGTTCCATCAAAAGATTCTAAAGGGGCATTCCATCACTTCATCAACATAGCTTCATGAATCCTGCAAATTTCGGGAGCAGGGGCGGAGAGGGGGCACCTCCACGCAACACAGCTTCATGAATCCATTTAATAATAGCTAACAAAGAGAATGTGAAATAAGAACTAACAAAAACAACACAAAACGAAAAAGAGAATAATGGGATTCAGAGTAAAAATTAGTGAAGAGACATGGAGAAGGAATCAATAAAGGAAACTTTACATAGAAAAGAACAAATGTTTGCTTGAACTATTCAAAATTTCAAAAGGGGTTTATCAACAAACAATCTCAAATTGAAATTTATCTCAGGCACGCTAATGAACAATTCATGAGTTCCATATTTGTGATGATGAAGACTAATTTGATTAATGGGGTTCTAAATACCAACAGTTTTAATAATGGACAATTCAATTTCTTCCCCATCGGAATTAGATGTGCCAATTTAAATTCAAAGATCATTATATAAAATTGAACCTTAGAGAACGAAGGGAGGTGGGGGTTTTGGAGATAGTTCAATTTTTTTCACTTAACATTAAATAATACAACATTCGACTTTACATTTGGGGATCACATGGGTTTAGATCGGGGAGGACGAATCTAGGTCAAAATGATAATTTTATTGTGCAAGTTCATCGTCTTGCAGAACTGCAAGAATCTGAAATAGAAAAGTTGTGGGGATGAAAGGACACAAGAAGAAAACCTCCAAAATTGCAAGGTCGTAGACACAACAAAGTGGTCAACACAATTTGAGACCTGTCACCCTAAGTTTCCAGAACCAATGTTCCATAAGTGAATATAATTTTGCAAGAATTAGAATACCTGAAACATAGTTGAAAAAATCAGAGTTCCACAACAATACAAAGGCCACAAGACCACATAGTGTAATATAGAAAAGAATCACAACACTATTTGAATAAAGAATCAATAGGTCATCGAATTTAAAAATACAAGTTCTATGTGTTTTGAGATTCTAACTCAACAACAAAATTGTTGTGTGTGCATGTATGGATGTACGTAAGTGTATGAGTTAGGAGAAAACTTAAAAGCCTTGAAAACAATGCTCTTCCATATTATAAGCATCTCTTATACAAAATTTATTTGTATTAAGCCATGCAAATATGCATGTGTTCTTTATTCTATGCATTAAATCTTAGATCTGTAGGCAAAGAAAGACATCAAACTATCCAACATCTGTAAGAAACATCCAACATCCTCTAGACGCACTTTGTATGAGCATGAGCATTGTAAAAGAAAGGGATCAAAAGTTTGTGCAACTCTAGACAGATTTATCTTAAAAGTAGGAAAAGTGTTGTTAGAAAACCATTAATACAACAAGTCTCAGACTACTATAGGAATTTGGATAACCAACAGAGAAGGAAGCTTAATGTCAAAGTTACAAGTTGTTTGCAAGCCGTTTTCAAGAATTTTGCAGCAAACAAAATTTGAGGAGTAGGGTGGCTAGCCAAGACCAATAACATTTGATTGTAGACATCCAAATAGTGTTGGAATTTTCCATTGGAAGTTTCCCAAAAATCTAGGTCAAAATGAGAATTTTATTGTGCACTTCCACATAGAAGAGAAAAAATCGAATCCAGGCATATTAAAGACCACTCACATGACAACAAAATGGGAATATCCACTGCAAGAAGACGCTTTCAAAATGCAAGTTCATTAATCCAAATGTCTAAAAGCAGGCATACACAAACAGAGATACATAGTCATGCGAACAGACTCACGGCTCTGCAAGAGAGACAACACTGATAAAATCGCTTGCTCTGCATTTGCACATTTATCTTCTGACCTTCACAGAAGTCACAGACCACCCATCCTTTCCCCTTGCAAGGATCACAGAGGATGCCAACTCCTGTTACTTCCTAGAATGTAAATCGTGATTCATAAAATAGTTAAAAATCAATAAACTTAAATGCATTATAAATACCAATCAAGAAACAAATTCAAGTATACACTATAGTTACATCAAAAGCTCACAAGTACAGTAAAAAACACAAGCATGTGTGTGTGTGTATGAAACACGTTCAAGTGTATACTATAGTTACATCAAACACTCACAAGTACAACAAACAACACAAGCATGTCTGTATGTATAT
>LPNX010199352.1:4128-17950 GCA_001517045.1 Pseudotsuga menziesii | reverse complement strand
TCTTGCATATGGGGAAGGGATTGATTTCTGCGGTTTCTCTGTCTGTTGTGGTACACCCCAAACCATAGGAAGTTTTCTCCATAACAGAATTGGCGACCATATTGGGAAGGTTCCTGGTTGTTGTATTTCTCTTACATATGAGGAAGGGACTGATTTCTGTGGTTTCTCTGTAACACTATCAATTAGCATGTCATCCCAGAATGAGAGTGACCAAGTGTCCCTGAATGACATTTTCATGCAACTTGCAACTTGACATAACTCAGGAACCGGAGGTCAGATCGACGAGCCATCGACTCCATTGGTCTCCTCCCATGCCATTACCTCTAATGTTCCCTCTCCACTGTGTTTGCATGGCCCAATGACTTCAATGTGCATCGGTTTCGTAAACTTAGGTTTTGCTCATTTTCCTTCAATGCAACTCTCGCATGGGTGGGTCAACTCTGCAAAACCCTCCACTGTGCTGGTCTTGGTGGTGTTCCCATATTGACATTGGCCATACACACCTATCAGATCCAACGACATACAATATTGCTGCTCTATTTCATTTTTCACTCCTAGAGCGAGAGTGACCAAGTGTTCCTGAACAAAATTTTCATGCCACTTGCAACTCGACATAACTTGGCAATCGAAGGTCGTATCGACAAGCCATTGAATCTGTTGGTCTTGTAGCATGGCATTACCTCTAGTGGTCCCTCTCCATCACATTTGTATGGCCCAGTGAATTTGATGCGCATCGGTTTCATAAACTAGGGTTTTGATGAGCTTCCTTCAATTCAATTCTCACATTGGTGGGTCAACTCTGCAAAACACTCCATTGTATCAGTATTGGTGGTGTTCCCATATCCGCATTGGCTTTTGGCTTATATTATCTTTATGATTGGGTATATTCTAGCATTGGTTATGCATGCTGATTTGAGATAATATTGGGTTGAATTTGTTAAGTAAATTTTACTGGTGTGATGGCTATCTGGGAAGACCCAGGTTTACTAATATACATATAGAAACAATACCCCTATCTCACTGGCCCTTTCAGCAACAGAACGTAAAATGGCCTGAAGTCTCACCCGAAGTGATCTTATGGGTTGGTCAAAGACTCAGGTGTCCTCAACCAGGTTCTGTAGCATCCTGGGGTCTCACCGTTTCTCTGAGCCAGCGAGATCTCTCTGTGACGCACGGTTCTCTCTTACTCATGGGTTCTGATAGGGGAAGGACTCCTATCGCATCGCAGTGACTCAGGTTATGCACAACTCTCCCTTTTGCTTAACCCACGTTCTGCGATATCTCACACTGCAGCTCCTCTGACGATGCGATATCACCTACTGTCAACGCGATATATTCTATAGTATGGCCCACTGCGACCCTTACGGTCCAAAGGCTATCTCACTGGGTGAAATGAATTGGCTAACTTTCAACAAGATAGTAAAAAATCTGACTTGAACTTCCATAGTTCAACACACTCTACCTCAACTATAATTCACTGTCCAAATAAGTATACTGGAAACACTTTAAAAGAATGACTTATTACTATGTGAAACAAGCACTGATAAACTCATATGCAAACGCTTGATACATGTAAATCCACCTTTAACCTTCAATAATGCTGTAACTAAATGAGGACATACAGACATTTACTAACTGAGATACAACATTCATGTAACAGATAACAGATATCAACTAAGTAAAGCACAATTGCATGAAATAATCACATAACACACTGGTTTTACGTGGTTCACTTCCAGGGTAGAAGCTATGTCTACAGAACCGTGTTTATTATATCTTGAGAGAGTACACAATTCTGCTGCAACCTATTGTGCAGCTAGAGATCTTCTAGGTAACTCTACACTCTCTGCTGGGAGCCCTTCTCTCCTAGATCTCTTATCTTTCTCTAAATTGCCTTCTTACAATATTCTCTCTCTCTCTCTCTCTCTCTCTCTATCAATCCCTGCGGATTGTTATATACATACTCCTGGAATCGGCTACTGGTTACAGTAAGGTAACTATGGACTGAATAGCAGAACCAGAGCTTGACTCCATTACAATACAAAATAATTGTGAGCTAACAGACTACTGGACTCTGAAACTGGCTAACTGTCTGAATAGCTACAGGTTATCCGACTAGCTAACCCTTTACAATACAGTTTACATCCCTTTATAGGAGGTCCGAAGGTCTCGCCATTACAACATTGTGGGCATGTCCCAACAGTAACCCAAAAACCCTAACTGTGGTAGTCGGTCTATCTGTACTCGAACTGTCGCTTTCCGTCACACCACAGCTCTCTGCAGTCTTCCACGCTTCTTGGCGCTGATCGTGGGTACTGGGCACTACTTCCTTTTCTATCCTTCATCTTCAATACCTTGGCCTCATTGCCCCTTTTTCCTTTATGAGGGTAGCTGAGCCCTCCTGTCTTTGTTGTTTCCTTGAATGCAGTGGGTGAGCTCTCTCTTCTCGGTCACTGCCTTGAATGCAGTGGGTGAGCTCTCTCTTCTTGGTCGCTGCCTTGAATGCAGTGGGTGAGCTCTCTCTTCTCGGCTGCTCAGGTACTGTCGTCTTCTTTGACTTCTCTGCCCTGATAGTCATAGTTTCCACCTCTGATCTATAGCTAGAGCCATGCTACGGTGTCGTATATTTACCGTATCTCTTATATCTTCTCCAAAACTATCTATCCGCCAAAATGGCAGCTTCTCCTGTAGCTGTGGGACCCTACTCCAACAGTCCCCTAACACTTACTTGTGGCTCATCCTCGAGCCACTAATAGCGGGCTTCTCCTGCTATACTTTCTCCTTGGATTCCTACGAAGTCTTCGTAAGTTTCTACTAAAGTCCTGCGACTTCTTTCTCCATAGATTTTGTAACTTAGTTCGTTGGTCTCTCTTATCTTTCCTTCCCTTATTGTCACGCTCTCACTCTCGTCGCTTGCGAGACCTGATATACTTTTTAGGCTGTATATAGGCAATTTCATGGATGAGCAGCTCTTTGAAGGATCCTAAGCTTTTAAGAAGCATTCCACAGATCTCCTTTCCTCTTTATCTGGGTTAGAACTTTTATCACAAGGAAAATATATATCTTCCAGCCTTCTCAAACAGTTCATTCAGTCTGGATCCTTTCGTACAAACTATACAGGCCTTGAATTCCATTCCGAGAACCTTCATTCCTTTCCTTTTTCCTTTTGTTTTTCTGCGTCTCGGATGCCTGTTTCTTGATCCTTTTTTCCTTCCGTGAGATCTTCTGGGAAACTCCACGTGCACAGCCATCCGAGTTGGCCTTCTCTTTCTATTTCTCACTTTTACTTTCATCCTTTTCCTTTTTCGTTGTTTTAGGCTGGACTCGTCTACTATCTGAGCTTGACTCCTCATCCTTGGCAGCTGTCTGACCTGTGATGAACTTGGTTTCATACCCTTGGGTGGTGTCGTCATAGCGGACAGAAGGCCTCCACACTTGAATCGTCTCAAAATGTCTTCTAAAGGTTCCTCCTCGGACAGAACCCACTCGACGCAATACTCTGGATTGGCAATGGCTGCGAAATAGGAAAATCACAGCACTCTGTAACGAAATTAACTCTGCACAGGGAAAAATTAACAATTTAATCTATAGCTCTTGTATCTTGCAAAAGTAACCGTCCTGAATGAATGATCTCTACTTTTATGCTGAAGGCTATAATCTCGGACGCAATGGTAATCTAGGATGAACCCGTCGATGGTATTAATTGCATGGATGAGATGACACCCATCATCCCAATATTTATTAAATGCTGAAATCCGATCAAATTTCCCTCGAAACCTATGTGCAGGTGCCGGTCTCGTCGAAGATTTACTAGATCTGGAAAATTTATGATGTTGTTGCCAAATCTACGGTAAGGTATACCGGTCATTTCTTCATTAACTACCTGTCATAAGGTGAATTGAATGGCCCTCTGTGTTTTTTCAAAAGTGTCTACATGGCACGGGGAATCATTGCCTTACCGCGATGTCACACCGCATCTCCTGTACAAAACAAACTTAACAGTTTTTTTTTTTTTTTTAAACAGAAAAAATCTCCTCATGCGAATGCTTTTTACCTGCCAGTGTAGACTAACTACCGGTGCGATGCCTCCTTTCAACTACACTGGACATCTGCACTCTCATATCTATCTGAGTTAAGGCTAGGATATGGAGTGGCTAGCACTGTAAAGCTTAAGCCTACTGCCATTAATGAAAGTGGGAAGAAGCTCCCCATTCAGTTTGCTAAGTTGAATGGCACCTCCATCTGTAACTTGCTGAGTCTGGTATGGCCCTAACCAATGCGTCTTGAATTTTCCTGGAAACTTCACAAACTTACTGTCATAGAGGAGGACTAGGTCTCCTATCTAAAAAATCGTGTTCTTTACATGCATGTCATGCCAAGCTTTCTCTCGTGCCTTTTGCACTTTCTGATGGAATCCTGCGATGAACCTGTCTTCCTCTAAGGCAAGCAGTTGCGCTAGCCTTTCATTCGTCGTATCTATGTCTATCATCATGGTGATCTAAGAAATTCTTAGACTGGGCATAATATATTCCATAGGCATAACATCCTCTTGTCCATACACCAAGCTTAAAGGTGTATGTCCTGTAATTTTCTTGCATGTCATCCTATAAGCCCATAACACAGCATTAACCCTGAGGTCCCAATCATTTCTTTGAATGTTGTAGATCTTAGTAAGAGTGTTTTATAAAATCTTATTAAAGGCCTCCACCATACCTTTAGCTTGTGGGTGGTAGGGAGTGCTCTTATGGTGCTGTATCTGGAATTCCTCTGTCAAGGCCTCAATAGTGTGGTTCAAGAAATGGGTTCCTTGATCGCTCATCAAAATTACTGGACATCCAAATCTACTGAGGATGTTCTCAAAGAAGAATTGTGTAGCTGTAGCAGCATCACAATTCCTTACTGCTTTTTCCTCCACCCATCTGGTGAGGTATTATGTTCCGGTGATGATGTATCTCCCACCAGTTTGTTTTCCTGGTGGGTTGATAGGACCCACAAAGTCTATAGCCCACTTGTCAAATGCCCGCAGCATAATATGTGGTTGCAGTGGCATTTCATCTCTCCGTGAAGGTTTTCATACCCTCTGGCAGATATCGCAGCATCTGTAAAATTCCTTAGTATCCTTATGCAAAGTAGGCCACCATAATCCTGCGGTCAGGATTTTCTGCGCAATCGGCTTTCCTGCAAAATGACCTCCTGCGGTAATGAAATGTGCTTCTCTGATAATGGCCTCTTTCTCATGCGGCATGATGCATCTGCGCAGGACTTCATCTAGCCCTAACTTATATAATTGTCCTGCAATCAAAGTGAAGTCTGCTGCTTTGACAACTAGCTATTTCTTTTGCTGCTTGGTAAACTCAACAGGTGCCCATCCTATAGTGAGAAAGTGAATAATATCAACATAGTACTCGTCTGCGATCTGAACAGAAAACAACTGCGCATCGGGAAAGATGTCCTCTAGGTTACTTGGCTCTTCTCCTGAGTCTATCCTCGATAGATGATCTGGTCCGGCATTTAATCTTCCTGGTTTGACAATAATTTCAAAATCATACTCCTGAAATAGGAGTAACCATCTACAGATTCATCCCCCTAATACTGGCTTATTGACCAAGTACTTCAAAGCGCAGTGGTCAGTGAACATCTTGAATGAGGCGCCTAGCAGGTAGTGCCTAAATTTCTGTAGAGAATACACCATGGCTAATCCTTCTCTCTCTGTAGTGGTGTAGTTATTTTTTGCAGTGGATAGTTTTCTGCTTGAGTATGCGATAGGGTGATCGATACCTCCTTCTCCTGGCTGGGTTAAGACGACCCCCAGTGCGATTCCAGATGCATCCACATGTACATGAAATGGATTGGTTTAGTCTGGGAATACTAAGATGGGTGCTGTAACCATCTTCTCTTTAAGGGTGTCTAGACTTTTCTGGCATTCCTCATTCCATAGGAATTTTACATCTTTCTTTAACATCTTTTCCATAGGTGCTGTGATCTTTGCATAACCTTTGATAAATTTTCTATAGTACCCGGTATGACCTAGCACTGTCCTCAACTGCTTGATTGAGTTGGGTGCTGGAAGATTTACGATGATGGAAATCTTTGCAGGATCTACCATCAAGCCTTGTCTATAGACAATGTGACCCAACAAAGTACCAAATGGTGCACAGAATATGCATTTCTTTAAGTTTAGAGAAATATGGTATTGCCTACATTTCTTGAACATCAGTCTTAAATCACCTATATGTTTGTCGATTAATCCAAATACAGTCCAATTGTCAAAATAGACTTCTAAGAATTTATGGATGTATTCTTTAAATACAGCATCTACTACTCTAGAAAAGATAGCTGGTGCATTCTTAATACCAAAGGGCATTACCTTATACTAGAATGAGCCCCATTCTGTTTCAAAGGTGGTCTTATATCGATCTTCTAGATGGATTCTGATCTGGTGATATCCTGAAAAGCCATCGGTGAAGGAGTAGACCTCCTGTCCTCCCACATTGTCTAGAACTTCATCAATAAAAGGTGTCAAAAATGGGTCATGAAGTGATGCATCGTTGAGTTTGCACAAATCGACATAGATTCTGATTTCTCCTTTGTTTTTCTTCTCTTGCACAACCATGGGACTAACCCATTCACTTTCTTCCACTGGATCAATGATGCCTGCTACTAGCATCTTATCGATCTCATCCTTAACTTTTTCTTTGTGCCGAGGATTTAATCTGTATGGACGCTGCTTAACTGGTCTAGCATCCTCTTTCAATGGTATCCTCATTACTCCCAATTCTCCAACTATTCCCTTCATTTCTGTGAACTTAGTGGGGAATAAGTCCTGATAGTCATGTAACAGATCTGCAATGTGTCCTACCATTTCATCGTTCCAATAGTCTCCAATGGATGCAAAATTTGGTTCTGTCTCTGTTCCAATGTTGACGTTCTTAATATTGATAGGCTTGGTGATAGCTGAAGTCTCTAGCTTTGGTCCATCAAAATCGCGAGTGCCTTCTGACTCTCAGATGTTGATGTTGCGAGGATCCTCATCCTCCTCCTTTGGTTTTGATGCAAAGTTATAGCACTCTAGCACCTGGTCCAATTGAACTGCCCAATCAGGTTGAGCTGAAACTGATGGGGTACAGTCCTCAAATATCTTAATCTTTATAATGTCTAAATCCTAATTAATGCTTGGGTACTCAGATTCAAAAGTGAAAGTGAGTTCAAAGCTGTCTATCATAAGTGGCCATGTAGTTGTTCCTCTGCGCAACTCTGTCTCAGTGTACCAATTCTTTGGAATTTGATCTAAAGTGTGAATGAATCGGTGAACCCATTCATCCTCAGGAATGTCCGACCAATTTTGTTCACAACTCTGAATGTGTGACCTGGGGTCACTTTCTCCTGTATATTTCTTCTGTAGACACTCTTTGTTATTAGAAAACCTAATCACCTCCAATCTCTTGAAGTCGTCCCATGATGCGATATGTTGCTTGTGTGCATGCCACCATCTTGCAGGTGTGGCTCTTACTGCAAGGTCAATCGCTGACATCCTCTGCTCTTGAGGAATTTCTTTTTCAAACTGGTATAAAAAGTCATTGACATCCACTAAGCCATCAAATGATGAAATATCCTTAAGCTCTGCTCCGATCCATCGCAGTGACTTAGTCAGATATGCACATCTGTGAGCTGAGACTTCATAAAGTTTGTTATTCCAGTTCTCTAGACTAACATCCGAATCCGATGTGCATGAGCTGTCGCATCACCAACTGATATTTCCTTCTGCAGTTGGGTTGATGTAGTCGCTCTGATTGGTGGTCATATGATAGAGGCTCTCCATATTACGCACCTCGTCCTCTGCTTGGATAGGTTCAATATATCTAGGACCCTGAAAAGGATCCAACGGTGCAATGACCCGGATCTATGTATCCTCAAAGGTCATTTGTCTTTTCTTTAAATTGATAACAGCCATGTTATTGATTTCCCAATCAATACCTAGTAGAGTTGGATACGGTCTACTATCGCCAATGATTTCTATAACTTCAAAGTCTGCAAAACTACGAACTTCGTCAATGTCAACTGGCACTTGTGGTAATCGACCTAGTGGTGATACCCTCTATTGATTGGCTAGTCGTAGATGGATAGGGGATTCGGTTAACTTGGGGCTACCCATCTGTTCCCATGTCTGCTTAGTCAGAAATTTACCTCTGATCCTAAGTCTAGGATGACCTCATCCATTTCATATTCTCCAACTTGTGCTGTGAGTCACATCTCTCTTCATGTTCTTGTATGGCCCATAATATTATGAACAGCATGCTATGCACTGCTCACAGAAGAAGATGGTGGATACTGATATATGATGCATTGAATCTCTTTGATAGCTTTCTCATTTCTTATGAGTTTCAAGAAACTCTGCAGGAAGGATTGTACGCTTCCTGTCGACTCATCCTCATCGCATCTTCCTAATATGGTAGCCTGCGATGTCTCCACAGGACTAAGGCCACAAGGTGTTTGCTGCGGTACACCCCTAGACGGCTGTACCTGGGGTCCTGCTTGTATAGGTTCATTAAAGAAATTTTTAGCTTCCTGAAATGTTTCTTTATTCTTCTACAGGTCAAGTGGTGTTGATTTATTAGTAGCTTTGCGCACCCACTCCAGTCCTGTGTTCTTTTCACTATCCTGCGGCGTCCCACTAGTGAAAGCACCACTGCGAGTCACAATGTTGACTCTTGGTTCTGGCTCTTTCTGCTCAGCAGCGATAAGCTAAATGTTCTGGTGTACCACTGGCTTAGGTTCCTTGATCTTGGCTATCAAGGTAGGACATTCTTCTATAGCGTGATCGTAAGATTTGCAATAATTACATGTCGTAGTAGGGCTTTGACAGTCCCTAGCATAATGTCCTACAACTCCGTAGTTGTAACAACTAATCGGTCCACGGCCACCGCCAAAGCCTCCTCCACGGCCTATAGGAGTCGGTTCATGCTGTGGTCCTGCTGCTCGACCCGGTGTCTCTGATTGGACTTTGTACAAGTCATGTTTTCTATCGACCATGAGATCGTAGGCTCTACAGGTATGGTCTTCATGTCCTACTGACTTATAGAAGGTACATTATAAGTTCTTAGGTGTCTGTACATACTTCTGAACTAAAGGGAATTGCTGAGGTGGATTTCCTCTTATTCTGCATAGTTCACACCATGGCCCTTGAGTTTGTGCTAAGGGGTTAGGATCCCCACTTGCTAAGTATTCAACAAATAATGGATAGTTATCTTTAGTATGGCCTTGTGCTTTACACTTGATGCACCATATGTCGTGTGCAATCTCTTTTCCTTTTCTAATCTCATGCATCTGTAACGTGAGATTTGCTAACTGGTTTTGCAAGTTTGTCATACCTGTACTCGTCTTAGCTAGAGATGATGCCTCCAGTTTCATTTCCATCTCCAACGCTTCATCCTACGTACGGAGTCTCTGCTACATCAGTGGATGTCTAATATGTGGGAGCAGTGCTGCGATGAACCACTCCTTATGCTGCTCCGACGAAAACTCAAAGCTAACTTGGTCTATGAGAGCTTTGAATTTCTGATCAAAGTCCCATACTGACTCTGTAGGTAACTGTTTAATGTCTTTGAGCTCTGTGATACACTATGATTCATACTTGGGCTTCTTAAATTCTTTAATCATGGCAGTCCGGACCTATATAAGTGTTCTGGCTATCGCTGAGGTATACTTCATATACCATGTTAAGGCTCGTTCCCTAAGTGTGGTGACCAACTATACAAGTCTAATATTATCATCGTGGATTCCTTTAATGGTCCACATAGCTTCACATAGAAACCAGTGCTGCTCTGGGTCTTCTGCCCCTGTACCCTTAAAGGTAGGTAACTTCATGTCATCCCCCATTCTATTTCTACGTGGTGGATGTTGATTTTCTGTGTTACTACCACTTGGAGGTGTAGATGTAGGTGATGTAGCGGTAGTATGTGCTGTGGGTGAACTACTAGATGGAGTTCCTATGGGATTGTTCTGAGTCTCGGTTGTTTTCTGTGGGGTATAAGGGTGGTAAGGGATACCCCCTTCCGTTCTTTCTGTATTACTATGACTTTTCTATCTAGTATTATCTGAACTGTTTTCAAATATGGAAGAGTTGAAATCTACTTTATATTTCTTGCCACTACATGTACATCCAATATCATCAAAATCACTCTCAAACTCTTGTGACATCACACTTTCTTAGCTTACTGGTCTGAAACTATATCCATTACTCTTTTTTGTATAATAACATCTTAATGGACAATTTTAAAGATTATAAGTACTTACCGTGATATCCTTTGAAGAAGTACTGCTCAGCCTCGCTGAAGCTTTTTGTCTGTTCAACTGCAAACTCTGTAACAAATCCTTCTAGCACACTTGCAAGCCAGAATTCGACTGCTTGTGTAATGGGATTGTCTATGCTCTTCACGGTGTGAATCAACTCCAGTGTCCACACGATGTTTCTTTTCTTTCTGAATATATTCTGATCAGTCAGCTTTGATAACCAGTCATATAGCTCATTTCCATAGGTCGCAAAAAATATCATATGCAAGTCTATGTAGATATGTTTTTGCAACCAGTCCTCTATACTCAGTCTAGGACTCTTGTTCTCTTGTTTTGTAAACTCTTTCTCCTTAGACCCAAGCCACTGGTTGAGCTCGTCTCTAGTAGGATTCCAACAGAACATTAGCTCTGTAATGTGTTCAAAGCCGGCAATGAATCCATTTGTTGGTTGTTTGGGTAGACCCAGGTTTACTAATATACATATACCAACAATACCACTAGCTCACTAGCCCTTTCGGAAAAAGACCGCAAAATGGCCCGAAGTCTCACCCAAAGTGATCTTATGGGTTGGCCGAAGACTCAAGTGTCCTCAACCAGGTTCTGTAGCATCCTGGGGTCTCGCGGTTTCTCTTATCCAGCGAGATCTCTCAGTGATGCGCGGTTCTCTCTTACTCACGGGTTCTGACAGGGGAAGGACTCCTATCTCATCGCAGCAACTCAGGCAGTTTGCAACTCTCCCTTCCACTTAACCCACATTCTGCGATATCTCACACCATAGCTCCTCTGACGGTGCGATATCGCCTACTGTCAACGTGATATCTTCTATAGTACGGCCCACTGGGACCCTTATGGTCCAAAGGCTATCTCACTGGGTGAAATGACTTAGATAACTTTCAACAAGATAGTAAACACTCTAACTTGAACTTCCACAGTTCAACACACTCTACCTCAACTATACTTCACTAGCCGAATAAGTATACTGGAAACACTTTAACAGAATGACTTATTACTGTGTGAAACAAGCACTGATAAACTCATATGCAGACGCTTGATACATGTAAATCCACCTTTAACCTTCAATAATGCTGTAACTGAATGAGGACATATAGACATTTACTAGCTGAGATATAACATTCATGTAACAGATAACAGATATCAACTAAGTAAAGCAAAATTGCATGAAATAATCACATAACACACTGGTTTTACGTGGTTCACTTCCAGGGTAGAACCTACATCCACAGAACTGTGTTTATTATATCTTGAGAGAGTACACAGTTCTATTGCAACCTATTATGCAGCTAGAGATCTTCTGGGTAACTCTGCACTCTCTGCCGGGATCCCTTCTCTCCTAGATCTCTTCTCTTTCTCTATATTTACTTCTTACAATATTCTCTCTCTCTCTCTCTCTGTCTGTCAATCCATGCAGATTGTTACATACATACTCCTGGAATTAGCTACTAGTTACAGTAAGGTAACTATGGATTGAATAGCAGAACTAGAGCTCGACTCTATTACAATACAAAATAACTGTGAGCTAACAGAATACTGGACTCTCAGACTGGATAACTGTCTTAATAGCTACAGTTTATCCGACTAGCTAACCCTTTACAATACAGTTTACATCCCTTTATAGGTGGCCCAAAGGTCTCGCCATTACAACACTGTGGGCCTGTCCCAACAGTAACCCAAAAACCCTAACTGTGATAGTCAATTTATCTGTACTCAAACTACTGCTTTCCATCACACCACAGCTCTCCACTATCTTCCACACTTTTCGGCACTGATTGTGGGTACTGGGCACTGCTTCCTTCTCTGTCCTTCGTCTTCAATACCTTGGCCTCATTGTCCGTTTTTCCTTTATGAGGGTAGCTGAGCCCTCCTGTATTCGCTGCTACCTTGAATGCAATGGGTGAGCTCTCTCTTCTTGGCCACTGCCTTGAATGCAGTGGGTGAGCTCTCTCTTCTCGGCCGCTCAGGTACTGTCATCTTCTTTGACTTCTCTACCCCGATAGTCACATTTTCCGGCTCTGATATGCAGCTAGAACCATGCTGCGTCGTTGTATCTTTACCTTATCTCTTATATCTTCACCAAAACTGTCTATCCACCAAAATGGCAGCTTCTCCTGTAGCTGCGGGACCCTACACCAACATGGTGTTTATTTTGTTATATATCCCAAGTGCAAACCTTTGGATAGGTTATCATGCACTTATGTACACCCAAAGAGAACATGTCGCTACCAAAGGAAGGATCAATAAGGATGACACGATAGGAAGTGAGTGGGTAAGATATGAAGGCAAGGAAGTGACCTTAGGCTATGATAGGTGGGTAAGAAGGCTATTAGGGCTGCCCTAAATAGGATATTACAGTCAAGAAGTTAGGGTATCTTAGGATGAATTAGTGTTGTTTCTTATGGTTTTTCACTGCTATTATTAAAGTCTAGTTTGATAGGCAGTCCTAGGGTTAGTAAAGGTTAGCAAATGGAGTAGAACACCTATTGATATGGACAAGGAAAGTACAAAACACATGTAAGGTGAAGATGAGCTATGTTTTACTTATTTCACTATGGTTTATAAAAGGAGTGCTCATGAAGATGTAACCCTAGCTTATGTGAAGTAATCCACGCTTAAGATTTGAAGTATTTCATTTGATTAGTCTATAAAGAATATGTGACATATGAATACAAATCCTAGGCATGCTCATATACACACAAAAAAGTACTTTATAAGAGGCCACAAGAGATGGTTGGGTAGGGTTGGTGTTAGGGTTTCCCTCCTAGGTTTAGGGTTTCATCATTGATTCTAAACCCTAGGTTATGCATGCTACCCTAAAAAAACCGTTTGGGTCAAGGTTTCTGTTAGATCTCAGTGAAACTATTCTAGGTTGTAGCTCGAAGATGCCTGGTAACTTAATATATTCTCTCAATGATGGGTATGTGGTTCGATCAAGATGAATATCTAACATCACTATATTGTCTACTGAAGATAGTATTTAGTATAGTAAAACAATATAAAGCCTTCAAGGATTATTATCTGATAGGTAAAAGGACAAAGAAACTAATAAATTAACCAAAACATACATAAAGCAATTATATATGATGGGCCAATTAACTAGCGATGAGTGCTAATGATCCTGGTTTGAATAATCAAAGGTGAGATGATATTTACCATAGGATTATAAAAATAGACAAAGAATACCATTCAACTCAATAGCATAGAAGAAAGATAAGAAAAGAAGATCTGACAATGATGAAATAAAGAAGCTTGCAGGATGATTATATTAAAGAAAGTACCTCTTCACAAAAAATAGCAAAGTAGAATACTCAAAATACAACTTTTGTTCTATAGAATTCACAGGCTTTATAGCCTTTACAAAAAAGTTCAAGATCCTACAAAACTGGATCAAATATGCTAAAAATAGACAATCAAAACAATTTTATGAAAAATAAGAAAGGATCCTATTTACGGGGGGCACCTCTATCTCAATGGTCTTGGATTGCTGCATGAAATATTCATGGACTGATAGATGAGG
>LPNX010199336.1:0-24565 GCA_001517045.1 Pseudotsuga menziesii | reverse complement strand
ATTATAAATCAAAACGTCGACTTTCATAAAGTTTAGTTCAATTCCTGGTCATATGATAAATCAAAACGAATAACTTTTTAGCATCGGATTATTATTTCGAAAATCAGGACAAAATTTACATGGGAATTTCGAATATGAGAAATCTTCTACTAATTTTATGTAAAAACATGGACTTTCAAATACTATTTGCATTTCATTAGATTATACAGGGTATTACTAAAGTGGTAACGATGAGATTGTCTAATCCCGATCCCGCCGAGGCAAAGCTGACGCCTGTGATCAAGTCTTGTTTTTGCAGATTCGGATAAGATATGCCGGCAACAGCTCTTTGATGCCAAGCCCTGCAACTATATATTCATTTGAACACCAAACCAACATATAATTCGGCCACTTGTTTCAATTAAATGTTTTGAAATTTTATTTATTTGTCTACTATTTATAAGAGGTGATGTTTATTAAAAGTGAAATAGTAAACCCTATAAAGAATTGACATATTTAAGCTTAGAATTGACGACAAGGATAGTTTGGTTCTAAGTCTTGGTTAGAACTAAAGCTACCACTGCACCATAACGTCAAACAAAAATTATTAAAACATTATAATATGATAAATAATATAAACGTCGTTGTCATGATAGTATGGTCGTTCATATTTCTTTGGAATTAGGCTAAATGATCAATGATTTTGATTTTTCCAATAATCATTTACAAAACCATAAGATTTTGATTCTATTTATGGCATAAAATTCAAACGCGTTAAGCCAGAATACGGGAATTGCAGCAATCTCGTAGTCCACCAGTCTCCGCATCGACGTGGTCCACGGTGGTGGGAATTTAAGATAAACAAAAAAAATGCGACGACGATGATGGCTTCCAGTTCCCATGTGATCGAACCAGGGGACCGCGTACGGTTAGTCTGCGCTTCCTCACAATCACATGCAGGGAATGAAATGAAGGCACAGGTATCGTTTACATAAAGCCCGCTCGGGAGGACCTCGGTTGATTATCTCTTTCCCGGAAACCTCTTGACGTTTTGTAATTTGCCGACCTGCTTATTATATGTCCCAGCCTTCTGGGCAAACGGAGACATGGAAAGCGGTCAGTTTCCAACGGATGTTTTTGAGCCGCATGGTGGCTTTACTCCGCTTTGCGCAGGCTCTGAGTTTCAATCTCGTTGTCCACATGAAGGATCGGGGTGATAGAGGCCAGGGATGTAGGGACGAATTCACTAAAAATATTCCCATGCGATGTCTCGCTTGGACCCCTCCACTCCATTGTCTTCTCCGGTTTTTAAAACCAACAACAGCAACAAAATAGTAACACTGGTAATGATAAATTTGCAAACAGCATTAATATAGATAGCATTAATGTAGCCAGTGTATTTCAAATAAAACGTTACTATCTTACATTATTAGGCCGACAAAATATTTACTACTTTTTACATTAGTTACTTCAATATTACAAATGTTATATTATTTTTTGCCAACATGTTAGAAACGTTACATCAAGTGACAAGACCTTCCCCATAATATTCACTTTGACTATTATTTTTTGCTGACATGTTAATAACGTTACATCACGTGACAAGATATCCCCCATAATATTCACTTTCACTATTATTTTTTGCCGACATGTTAGTAACGTTACATCACGTTACATCACGTGACAAGATATCCCCCATAATATTCACTTTCACTATTATTTTTTGCCGACATGTTAGTAACGTTACATCACGTTACATCACGTGACAAGATCTCCCCCATACTGGGCTGTAGAGCGCCTCTCGGCGTAATTAGTTTTCATTCCTCTGTTTTCTCTTTGCATGGCATATATTTTACCACTAACTTTCATTTGATTGGAACAGTGAGTGCAGGGAGGACCTGGGAAAAATTCAAAGAAATATTGAAGGGCCTAGCTCTGTGATAGCCTTTTCTTCTCTCTATATATATTCAATTCAGTTTTTAGCAAAACTGTGGGCCAACATGACACTTGGAAGCCGCCAAAATACATGTTATTCTAGAATAAATTCATCAGAACGCTTACTGCAACAATTAGACAAAGCATTAAGAAGAATGGTGAACTGCTTTTTGGGTTTAGGTGAAGAACAAGAGCTGCGGATAATTGAGCTTAATGCCCTCAGTTATATGTTGAGGTTTTCTGTGACAGGACTAAATGTACATTCTCGGATATTCACCAGATTGAAGTCTTTAGTTTCTTCTGCTGAACTACTCTATGAAGGACTTGGATTGGAGCATTCTGACTTTTTAGAGCGAGCTAAGAAACAACTTTGTGATGGCGATCCAAATTCATCATGTCTCTTGAAACTTGTTCAGGAATTACCTAAACATTTTTTCCTTGAGTCCATACCACTCAATGAAGAACTTAAAGAGATTAGAGCAGTTTTGGTTGTTCCAGACAATAGTTACGAGCATCCTCTTAAATTTGTTATAGGTGTGCCTCTTGGAATAACCATGCACATCACTTTGCACAATGTAACAACTGAACGCAGAATTTGGTTGTTAATGGTTTTGGGAGACTCGGTACAATATAACCAAAAAGATGTCAATGAATTTGAAGGCAATGGTGGATTAAAATCTGGTTCAGTTACTGTGCCATTTTATTCCACGAAAAAAGTTGCGTCATGTTTCTTAGAACTTTCTGTGATGATGGAATGCCCCTTTGAACATGCTTTTGTATTTAAAAAAAAAAACACACACACAGGTGTCGGTTAAGCGACGCCTATAACTGTCGCTTTACCGATGAAATGAAGGCTATATCCGTCGCTTAACCGACGGAATAAAGGTTATTTAAAAAAAAAAATTTGACTACTGTCGCTTAAGCGACGACTGGATCTGTCGGTTAAGTGACGCCTATGTCTGGGAGGTGTCGGTTAAGTGACGCTTGTAGGTGTAAATGTTGTTAAAAATTTTCGTCACCGTCGCTTAATAAGTGTCGGATAACCGACGATGTACATTCAACCGACAGTTACTTAGGTGTCACTTAACCGACGGTTACTTAGGTGTCGGATAACCGACGACAAGTTTCCGACGCTTATAAAAAAACCAAAGTGTCGTACATGCGACAGGGAAGTGTCGAAAATCCGACATGAAGGCCGTCGGATTTTTGGTAGAAATGTAGTAGTGATAACATCAGTCATATCATACTCTCCTATCTGAGCATTCAATCTCATTTCCCTGCCAGTTCTTTTGACTCTATTAAGAGCTTTTTCCTGACCAGTACTTTGCTGAGGTTCGCAGGAAGCAATAACTTTCTGCAGCTCACTTAAAGCATTCTGATTTCTTAGGAGGTTCAGACAACTCTATAAAAAGGAGGACGATGTACTTACTTTGTCTGTCAGAGCTTCTTGCGGCTGCAACTGCTACTGATGTTGTTGCGCAGGTGCTACTCATGTTCTAGGATCAGCAAAATCTTTCTTGGCTTCCATGAATGTCTCTTTTTCTCTTTCGATATCAAATGCTGGGACTTTCGCTGGGGCCTTACGAACCCAAGCCTCGACAGGATGTTGCTCCTTATTCTGTACTTCCGTCATAGCTCCACTTTGGGTAACAACATTAATGGCTGGGGAAGGTCTTTGCTCGACGGAAATCATCTGAAGATTCTGAGTAGGGGCACTGGTTCTTTCCTGAATCTTAGCTAGCAACTGCAGGCACTGCTTGATCACATGATCTACTGCTCGACAATACCAACATGTCGTAGTGGGGTTCCGATAGTCTCTCACTAGATGCCCGGCCTGGTTACAGTTGTAACACACAACTTGGCCTCTTCCTCTTTCGACCATACCACCTCGACCACGACCTCCAAAAGCACCTCTACTTGATGCACCACTGCGGTAACCATAGCCATCATTGGTCTGTCCCTCATTTTGTACCCGATAAGCATCATAAGTCCGTTCTCTCATGGGGTCAAAGCTGCGACACTGATCTTCGTTGTGTCCCACCAATTTACAGAACTTACAATAAGGGTTCTTAGGGACTTGCACATACCTCTACAGAAGATACTGAGTCTTCAGGTCGATGCTGGCCAGTTGTCCGACAAATCTCACAATATAGAACAGTAGGGTTGAACAGGTTTGGCGCACCAGTATTTAGGTAGTTTCTTACCACAGGACACTGTTCCTTGTCGTGACCTTTTGTCTGACATTGTGTACACCAAACCTCTTCGAGACCATTTTTTCCTTTCTTCATATCGTGAAGCTCTAGAGCCATCGCTGCCAACTGCGCTTGGATTTGAGCAATACCAGAATTATCTTCGACAGGAGCGGTTTCAAGTTTCATCACGATTTCTAGAGCCTCCTGCTGGTCAGCAACCTTCTGCTGCATGAGTGGAGTTCTGATATGTGGTAGCAACGCTGTAATGAACCATTCTTTTTGCTGTGCAGGTCCAATGGGGAAACTTACTTGGTCTAGCAGAACTTTGAATCTTTGATCAAAATCCCACACTGATTCGCCATGCCTCTGCTGAATCTCTTTCAATTCAGTGATGCACTGCGACTTTGATTTCGGCTTCTTAAATTCCTTTATCATTGCTGCTTTTATCTCAGCTAATGCATGGTTCTGAGTGCTGGAAAACTTCATGAACCAGGTCAGAGCACGGTCTCTGAAAGAAGTAACCAGCTGCACTCTTTTTGTATCTTGATCTGTAATGTTCTTAGCAGTCCACACTACTTCACATAAAAACCAGAACTGTTCTGGATCCTCTAATCCAATTCCTTTGAAAACAGGTAGGTTAATGTCATCATGCATGTGCGCCATAGTGGGTCTAGGGGGGTTTGGAGGGGGAATAGAAGTAGGCGAGGGGGAACTGACTGGGGTAGACTGACCTGCGATAGGAATACTCGGGCTAGGGTGAATTTCAGACTGCGACGGGTTGTCAGGGATAATAGGTCTTCGCTGCGGGGTTACAGGAGGGTTTCCAATAGAAGGGGTTTCTTCAGGTTCTGAATCTGCGGGATTTACAGGGGAATAATCGGTATGCTAACCCTGGGAATAGGATCTAAAATCTCTCTTGTAACTTTTGCCACTTCGCAGCAAACCGCTTTGCTCGTCGAAGGTATTTTCACTTGCAAACATAGGTTAGTAATACTAAATCTAACAGTCTGATTCAATTAGCAATATACCTTTTTCAGCTAATAGCATTTTAATTCTCAAACTAAATGAATTCAAAAACTTACCCCTTGGTCCTTTGAAAAACTGCCGCTCAGCTTCACTAAAGGAAGTACTCGTGTCGATGGCGAACTCCGTCACAAATGCTTCGAGGGTTCGCATTGTCTAGAAATCAACAGCGTGGGATATCTTGTTGTTCACCTTTTTCAGTATATTAATTCTTACAGGGGTCCAATTAGGAAACTGATGTTCTTGGAAGTTCGTCCTTCTCTCTGTTAACCTGGATAACCACTAGTGCAACTCTATGTGGATACTACCAAAGAAAATTTCATAAACATCACAAAAAACATACCTTTGTAAAAATTCGTTTGCACTATGACGCAGATCTTTGTTCTCTTGCTCAGCAAATTTCAGATAAGTCTCATCAAGTCAATCACTGATTTCTTTCACAGAGGGTCTCCAGAACATAGCCCTTGAGGTACGACGTAAATTCCTCTTGATCAGATATTGAGTTCAACTGGCAACGGAACCAATTTGTTGGGCTATAGGGCAGACCCAGGTTTTATACCATTCACTTCGCACCAACAAACGACCCACAGTGTTGGCCCTTTCGGCAACAACCTGCGAGCAGGTTGCAGTCTCACCCGAAACAGCTATGGGATGCCGCAGAATCAGGTTTCTGCAAGCAGAAGAGGGATATTACTGTACCTTTAGCCTTTAACAACTTATATTCATATACACAGAGCTTCAACATTCACATATATAACTTCGCAGCTAAATAAACAGACAGTGACTTGCTTAACCCTTTACTGGGAATTCACAATGAAGTTATTTAGTTAGCAGTGATCTTATTTATCAGATATATATTTATCAATGCATGAAAGAACATAACAGAAACAACACAAAGAACCACAACACAAGATATAACGTGGTTCACCTCCATGTAGGGGCTATATCCACATAATTGTGTTTTATTCAAATCTTTACTAAAATCACAGTTCTGATATGCGCACTCAGCTGCAGATCCTTTCAAGTCCTTAAAGCCGCGCACACAGCTGCAGGCCTCTGTGCACACAGCTGCAAATTTTCTTAATCACCCAAAACCCTCTGTGCACACAGCTGCAGAGGTCGTCCATGCACACAGCTAGGACTTAACCTTCCTACAAAACAAGCCTTAGCTCCGCATCAATTCATCTTACATCAAAAGCCTAAACTGACTTCTTTACAAGAGTGCTTATTTATAGTGCACTTATTACAAAACCATGGGCTTAAACAATGGGCACCCCGAACCCTAAACCCTGGATTTAAACCATGGGTTTATTACAAAAGAAGGTTTTTACTCAACCCCGACACCCCTAAGACTATTTTGAGTCATAACTCCGCTTACAAACTCCTGTAACTCCGCAGAGTTACCCATCTTAAGGACCGTTAGGGTGCGTGTCCCAACAGGATTGGTTCTTAATTTTGATTTGCATAAATTGTCTTATGGATCAGATACAAGCCAAAAATATTATTTGACTGTCAATATACTTTGTATACGAATTATAATGTTTGCGTTTTATCTACACTCTGTATACACCCAAAGGTCTGTGTTTGTTTCCAATATTGTATTGATATGTAAAATATACACCCAAAGTTCTGCTTTTGAATCCTAATTTGTTTTTAATCTGTAAAATCTATACCCAAAGATTTGCATTTGATGTTTACCAAAACGTTTATTGATCCGTAGAGTGCGTAAATTTTAAACTCAGATCCGATCTGAAAACTTGGGTATGCTTTCTGTTTACCATCTATGTGTCTAGCTGGTGGATATTTTTCTTGATGTCAAAATCAACTTTGAAACTCTCTGCATACGATTTCATTTCCTGATTTGCACACAAATTTGTATTTTATGTAGACCTCTCCTCATGACCGAAGATGAAACACTAAAGCATGTAGAAATAATATATCAATGCTATGAGCAATGATGCTAAGAAGAAGCACAGGAAATAGATCTTGCTTCTAAGAATTCTCACAAGCATACACAGGAAAAATAGAGAGAAGAAAAGAGACTGAATCACATGAACTAAGAGATGAATATTGGTGTGTATCCTTCCATTTAATAATGATGAATAATAGTGTACATAAATAGTACATCCCTCATAGGAAAATTGAATTGTATGGAAACAACTCATAAAGCTCAAAACGACTGACTTACCAAAATATAACAAACCCCCATAGGTGGCTAAAGCACTTGCCAAATCTATCAAGGACATCGCAAGCTGAAAAAAGAATGAGTGAGTTGTCAAGGAGATGTAAAAAACATGCTAATACTAGAAAATGGAGAAAAACTAATGGAGGATGGGTTGGAAACAAAAGCTACTAGTTTCCTAGTTGACTAGCTTTTATCTTATCCATAGAAAATCAGAAAAAGCAGAAAAAGCAGAATAAAGCAGAATTTGCTTTAAAGTGCTGTATACTAATTATGGATGGTCAAAAGGTGGTCAATATTAACCTAGAATTAGAAATAAATCATTCCTAGGATATAGATGGCATGTATTGACTTTAAGGTGCAAGTGGATGCCAACTAATTAAGCTAGTGGGTGAATAATTAATCAAATAATGATTAATTATTTTATCCTAAGTTGTGAGTGGGTTTAATATATTCCAACAACCCCATATAAGTCTGAATTTATGATGGTATAACAAAAAATATAGATGCATATAGGGCCCATCAACAAGGCTATGGTCCTGCATTAACAATTATTATGTCAAGAAAAGTGAGGAAAGAGGCAAAACCACATGGGGAAAATCCTCCCTCAAGAAAGGACAAGGAACAAAATTTTGAAATAAGATGTCTTTAAAATATCCTTATCTTCACTTTAATGAGCTGACTGAACTGCTTCTGGATGAAGGACTTGCTAAAGAAATCATGAACTCCATGATCATGCGCTGGAGTGTAGAACCTGAAAGAAGGAAGATGAGAGACTCCTTGTATCTCAACAACTGATGAAGTAGGAGCATTATCTAAATGTTTCTTTCTGATCTCAAACTCTAATATGCAAACATAATCTGAAATGGAAAAGAGATTTGTGCACACTCCTTTCCAAAGAGTACAAAAAATAAGGCAATTTATTTCACACCTAATTCCCTGAATAGCTACAAAATTGTGATGTGAATCACATGTCAATCTTCCAATATGATGTAGCACTTGTATAGATCTGATATGAGGCTGATAAAACTCTTATATATCAGAAATATTAGCATATGGAACAGCAAGAACAAAGGCTTTAGTGGCTCCATGAGGATATAGGGCTAGACTAGGAAAATTATGAACAACTGGGAAAAACTGATAGGTGTAAAAATCTGAATGATGGATGGGCATAAGATCTGAACCATAAGTGTTTAGAACAGATACAAACATGTTTAATATCAGTACAAATATGACTAAGTACATGGATAACCAGCCACTGAAAGATAGGAAAGACTTCAAACCACGTAGGATAAATATCACTGCATAAGAGACCAATGAGGAATCAACTAGTGAACTTGTGATTTGTATAGTCTTAGGATTATTCAGAGGTATGGTAGATGGTATGGATGGTGGTATTATATTTTTATCAACCTGCAAATATGATTCTAAATCAGAATCCAAAGGATCACATATAATCATATCCATAGACTCATGGGATTACACTGGTAATGAATCCTCTGTATGAAAGGAGGAAATAATGAGATGTTCACAATCTTCAAGGAGGTTATGAGTATTGATGCCAAGAAAAAGGGAGGATATGCTGAAGCACATGAGATCAAGTAAGGCAAGTGGTATGCCACAAATAAGGCTTGATTTGGCTAAGCAAACATCCTGGAAATCACTAGGTTGTGCACCATCAATGAGAGAGGTATGCACAAAGTGTGAAGGATCTGGCACATAGATCTCAGAATATAAGGTAGGAGATATAGAGAACAATGAATGGGTGATAGGATCATCATCAATATCAATAGAAGCTCCATATGTTACTTCTTTTTCATCATTAGTATCACAAGAAGAGAAATCACCTTCAAGAGACGCATAAAAAGATGGCTCTTCAATATTTGCTTCTTCATTGAAGGAGGAAGCATTCAAATCAAGGAGGGAAGAAGCAACATGAATTGTATGAGAAAATTCTTCATCATGATTAACTTCATCAGAGAATGTAGAGACTAAGAAATCTTGAGAGAGAGAACAAGAGGAGATGCTAGGTTCGCTCCATACTTCATCTTCTATTTCCTGCAAACCAAAAGCTTTGTCAAAATTCTTCCAAAGCTCAAATGGATACTCAACATAATCTATGAGATGATATATATTTGGAGACATTCCCAAACACATAATTCCATAAGATCTATCACAATTATTTATCCAATCAATATTCTCTTCATAAGACTTAGGTTCACTCAATGCACCAATGGAGACATCAAAGAGACATTGCCTCTTCAAGTATGCGCTCATTTTTGGCTTCCAATCATCATAGTTGAAAGGAGATAGTAGAGGAAATTTTGAATCCATATATAATTTGTTGATATGCTCTAGGAGATACTCTCTGAAACTTGCAAAACAAACTAGGAGAATATCTTGTAAGCTAGACAAGCTCTTCTTTAGAGAGGGATAGGAGACTGGATGCACTCCTAAACTCTATAGAACTTGATTAACCTTGCTGCTCTGTAGAATATGGAAAGGTTGTGCACTGTGTAGCTCTAATACCATGTAGAAACAATAGATCAATGCTATGAGCAATGATTCTAAGAAGAAGCATAGGAAATAGATCTTGCTACTAAGAATTCTCACAAGCATACACAGGAAAAATAGAGAGAAGAAAAGAGACTGAATCACATGAATGAAGAGATGAATATTGGGGTGTATCCTTCCATTTAATAATAATGAATAATAGTGTACATAAATAGTACATCCCTCGTAGGAAAATTGAATTGTATGGAAACAACTCATAAAGCTCAAAAAGGCTGACTTACCAAATATAGCAAACCCCCATAGGTGGCTAAAGCACTTCCCAAATCTATCAAGGACCTCACGAGTTGGAAAAAGCATGAGTGAGTTGTCAAGGAGATGGAAAAAACATGCTAATCCTAGAAAATGGAGAAAAACTAATGGAGGATGGGTTGGAAACAAAAACTACCAGTTTTCTAGTTGACTACCTTTTATCTTATCCATAGAAAAGCAGAAAAAGTAGAATAAAGTAGAATCTGCTTTAAAGTGTTGTATACTAATTCTTGATGGTCAAAGGTGGTCAAGATCAACCCAGAATTAGAAATAAATCATTCCTAGGATATATATGACATGTATTGACTTTAAGGTGCAAGTGGATGCCAACTAATTAAGCTACTGGGTGAATAATTAATCAAATAATGATTAATTATTTATCCTAAGTTGTGAGTGGGTTTAATATATTCCAACAAGGAAAAAAATACCCATGTTTTCCCTGACATGGTCAAGAACCATGCAGGTCTTCTGCTCTCTGCACTTAGCGAGATGGCTTGGACTAGCGATCTGATCCTTCTATATTTTTTTTCTTTTTCGCGATCAAAAATATTTTATGACAACGCTCAATTGCATTTCTTTGTTTCCATAGCCATGAATCACTGCTATTTCCATACACACTGATCACACGAGAAGGGTAGAGACAATTGATTGAAGTGTAACATGTGAATGACTGATAGTAATGCCGAGCAACATATGCCAATAAGTATGCAGTTTCGGGAGCCACTCCTTCTATGGTACCTCGTGAAAACCTTGGAATCCTTGACGGAAGCATATCCTTCATTGGTAGCGATTTATGCGGTGGAATTGCTGAAAAATAATAAGCCCGAGGAGAAGTTGCAATAGATCTGCATTACCCAACTCTATGAGTTCCTTGGAGATAGTATGTGCTATTATCTGAGTTTCTCAGTCAAATAGGATCATATCTTAGAAGATCTCTCATTTTTTTTAACTGAGCCTTGTCTTTGCTCAACCTCCCAACGATATCCGACAGTTAAGAGAAGTCTTACCTTTTCCCAAGCTATTTACCTACAGTTACCAATTGGATTGTAATGTCCACCAGTCTCTGTTAAGATCTCAGTTTGAGAGTTTTGTGGAGTGTGTTCAACTTGGTATTTCCAAAAACTCCCAGTAGCTAGTGACAACCGTAGTCAATGTTTCCATACTTGACAACTCCTTATCCTTTTTTTATTGTTATTATCCCTCCACCTATAAGTTCTTTCGGAGGATATTTCTACCCCATGTTGTCTTAATAGAGTTTAAGTTATGTTATTTTTAGATGCTTTTATGATTATTGAGAATTTCAGTAGCGGGGTATATGATAGATGGTTACCTATACTTTTAATTCAATAAATTGTATTGATTTTGTTATAGTGTATACTTATACTTTTGGCGCATTTTTATATACAGTTAGGAAATGGAAAAGATGTTAAATAATAAAATCTCCATTCAACACATAATCTAGCGTGGTATTTTTACTATTACAATTATCATTTTAGATGGCGATGATTATGCTTTATTTTATGGGTATGGTTTTTGGGTACGTTACATGTGCACGATCCAAATTATATTCCTTTATGTGACTGGATTAGATAATCCATCCGATAATTCCAACTTAATCTCATCCATCCAAAACCATACCCTTTACGATAAGTCTAATACACCTTCTCTTTCATGAACGATCGTGATTCATCGATTGCTAAAACACATGTGACTCTCCCATGCATGGATGTTCAAGGTCTCATAATTTGGTTGAATCGGTTCAATCCTAGCCATTACTGGAAACCCTCACTGTGTTAGATTCCAATTATAATTTTGTGCATGAACATTCTAGATCTACCAATCAAAACTACTCATTTAATCTGATCCATTTGTAGGAGGGGTACCTGTGTTACCCCTTGGTCAAGTCTGTTTTCACAAATTATGTAGGTATGTTGATTTGACATGCCTAATGCAATCCTTTCCATTTGTGGGTGTCTCCCCGATGATAAATTATGATCATGTCTTGTTTCCTAATGACTCATATGAAAAGATATAACTTGATTAAATTTGTGTTATCTGCAACATAAACTGATCTCCATATATCCTACTTGGATTCCACCCATGCATCTGAACCATGTATACCATTCTCACATATACATATCATCCATGTGGTTGATCCACTTGAGAACCCCTTGTCAATGTGGCACTTGTGGGCCCACATAAAATTTTCCGAAAATTTCAATTTTTTTATAATTTCTTAAATTTTAAAATTTTGCACTAGGCTAGTTAACACGAAATTGTACCTAGCACTTTCTTCATATTGGAAATTTTTTTGTTAAATGACATAAATGATAAATGTCTGTCAATTAACAAAACTATAGTATTTCTACATTGGTTCAAATTTTTGTCTTAATTTTTCATAATTGAATATTCCATATACAAAATTTTATCACCATTTCTTGTGTTGGTTATAATAATAAGAGTCCTGGTTTTGATAAAAATACTTGGGCATTCAAAATCCTTGAATTTCCTCAAGGCATTTCAACACCCAAATATTTAACATAACCCATTGAGACTTCATAATTTAATCTCTTTTTCCTTCCATATCCAACCTAAAGTATCAAACAACACACTAATTGTTTAATTAGTTCCCCTATTTAATCAATTCAAAACATTCAACATGGTTTTACACAAAATTTTCCATGGAGCCATTTTATCAAACAATCCATGCAACTTATAACTTATTCATGTGTATATAAGTTTTGGCCCATCAAATCCTAGTGTTACAACCTTGAGCTCTAATACCACTCAATCAAATACCTGACCACCCATTTACAACTTTTGAGGTGACATGGTACTTCATTCACAACCATTAACAATATTTTTTCCACTCTATTTCTTATTTTTAATTTTTCATCCATAGACTTTCTATACAATATTCATTTTAATGACAAAAGTGTGTGTGTGTGTGTGTGTGTGTGTGTTTGAACCAAATTTTCCCATTATACATCATGAAATTATTCCTACCATATATGCATCCATTCCATGCTCAACAAATTCATGCACACAAATATTTCCATAAGCAATAATTTTAATAGAAACATAACATAAAACTATCCATGGTATTGAAACACAATTGACACTTATCTTTGTAAATGTCACCCAACTAGTTGCAAGTGAAGAACGTTCCTCCCAGATGTAGGCACTTTTTCAAGCTTTCTCTTTCTTTGACAGAGGCCACGCTTGATCTGGGGGGGGTGAACTCCAAATCCTTTAATAAATTGCACACACACACAACACAAATGTGCCTAAACCCTTTCCATAGCTGCAACCCCTAACTACACTCATCCCAATGTGTTAGGGTCCTAGGAAATCTAGTTGTATGACATGTCTCTATCATATGGGAACCGATCACATTCACACCAGTTTCTTAGGGTACTCGTGTAAAAAAGGAATGGAACTTTGATTTTCATCTTTGTAACAATTAGAGATCAGATGGAATGATGGACTGGATCCCCCAAACTAAATGAATGATTATTGAATGAGTTTGTAACAAGATATATGCATGATTTGGTTTTGACAAGTGTCTTTCCTAAAAGTGACCACTTTCCCCCTCTTAATCCCATACTTTGATAATTAATCCCATGCTTAATTAAAGTGACACTCAAAATATGGTTAATGAACTTTGAGTTAAAATGGTTAATGAAGGATAAGGAATAATTAAAGTCAACTTAGGTCGTCATCTCTTATCTTCTTTCACTTCCCCCAATTGTGGAATAATAGTTTCCCATCTCTTCTTCATCATTCTTGACTTGCATTTGTCATGGAATTTTATATTAACAATTATGTACAACATTTACAATATCCATGGTCGCCTGGACCATATAAGTCTAGTGTTTAGTCTTTGTTTCATCACATACATATTCACAATTTTGGATAAAAAATGGGGTGTTACATGGTGTGTACAACAAAATTAGATTGCTTTGAAAAGTAAATGCTCAAAATAAAAAAAAGGTGCAAGAAAAGAATGATAGTGGTCAATACTTGAGAAACATAATTTGTTTTTCTTTAAACAAAATCAAGTACTTCCGTAAACAAGTAAATGAATGTTTTCAAATTTTCAACAACAATAATTAAAATTGAAAAATAACATGAGATTAGTGTAATCTATTAAAATTGTAAAATAGCATGAAATTAGTGTAATCTATGAATATGATCAAATAAATACTAATAGCCAATAATAATGAAAATAATATATTATTTTAGCTAATTTTATTTTAACAATCAAGAGGAATGAAAATAATATATCTTCTTAGTTAATTTTATTTTAACAATCAAGAGGAGGTAATTCAATTCTTCTATGCTTTCATAGAAAAAGAGATGTAACGTGGAAGAAAGAATGAAAACAAAAGCATTTAAGAGACCTCAAGATTAATGAAAAGGCAATGGATTAATGAAAAGCCTAAATTAGATAAGTTCAAAGGAAAACTAATTTAGTTGGAAACAAGGGAGGAATGAAACAACGAAACACTGGAGGAAGTTGATGAGAATATAATAATTTTATAGAATAGATGGAAGAACATAGAATTGGAACAAAGACCTGCATTTTATGAGCTAAGGAAATAAATAACCCCTACTCTATATGTTCACTCTCTGGGTTGGACCAAGTAGAAACAATGGAAATAACACTACCCAACAAAACTCATAGTTATCAAGGAAGCTAACTTCAACAATTCTCTCATCAAAGGTAGGAAGCAAACAACTTACCACTAATGGATATGAAACCAATTTATTTTGATTTTTTTAATGTTTTATAATATATTGTTCTGCTAGGATAATATGTAAAGTTATTGCGTCGAGAGGTGCTCTACAGCCCAGTATGGGGTAGATCATGTAACGTTACGTAACGTTACATAACGTTATGTCGGCTATAAAAAAAATAGAAAATTAGAAGAAAAAAAAACAACTATATAAATAGCAAGAAGTATCACAAACTACGTTATAGCTAGCTACCTTGATCCAACAACATCAACAACCACCACCACCAACAACAACCACTGCGATAGCAACAATAAACCCAATAGGTAAGAATTTTAAATTTTAAATTTTAAATTCTCCATCAACAAATTATAAATTATAAATTTTAAATTCTGCCAGCGCCACCTCCAAGCCAGCCAGCGCCACCTCCTCCATGCCATGTCCTCCTCCTCCTCGCTGCGATCTCCCTGTGGCATGCTCACACAGACCCTTTCCCGTTAATGAAAGACCTCGCAAATGAAAGGTTCACGATTAATATTTTGAAGTATATATTAATATATATTTTGAAATGTTCACGTTAGTATATATATATATATTAAAATATATTTTAATTTTAATATATATATTATAATAATTAAAATTAAATATAATTTTAATTTTAATTTTAATTAAAAAGAATTCAAATTTATATTTGATTTAAATTAAATATAATTTTAATTTTAAATAAAAAAATTGAAATTTATATTTAAAATATATTTATATTAAATATAACATTAATATTTATATTAATATCATGATGTAAGGAAACCCGATTTATATTGCAATATCTATGTAAACTTTATTATATATTGAAATATAAATTTAGATTAAATTTAAAGATATAAATGTAAACTATTATAAGTAACTAACAACTAATTTAGGGTGTATTCCATTGGTAACACATTGCTGTGGTTAGAGGTAGGTCATGGGATCAAATCCTCTTGATCAACGTTTCCTCCATTTTCACCAAATGCAATATGATTTAAGTTTATAAATATTTTACTTACTATTAATCATAAGAAGTACTTGTGGTATAGTGGTAAGGTTGTTAGGATAATGGGCATGAGGTTGAAGGTTCAATCCTCCCAAATTACTTAATTTTAAAAAAATATATTGAGTTTTAAATTTGCATAGAATTAAGTGTATGCCTTTTTTTAAAAATTTCATAGTTTTCAATGTATTATGTTTTTGTGTAGCTATTATTCCTTCAGTGCATGGATTTCAGTGTAGGTTTCATTGCTTAAAAAAATTAGTGTATATGTAATGATTGCCATTTTCTATATAGAGTCTGACCTAAAAATGGAAGATGCTATGAGACAAACAAGAGAGGGACAAAAAATACAAAACATCGAATGTCAAGAAGCATATCAAGGAAGAAAATCTAACGAAATGACATCAAAAGAAGGAGAAGAACAAAATAAAGAACATACATCCTGACAAAAATAATATCGAATAAGAAAATTGGATGGATTGACAGCACAAGAATGAGAAGAACAAAGAAAATGAAACGCTGATCGACAAAGAGCATATCGAGAGAGAAAGTTGAAGCAATTGGAAGAAGCAAGAAATCAATTTGCAGAACAACAAAAAATTAGAATGTCTAACGACAGAGAAAAATTCAACCAATATACCAGTGGAAGCAACTGTGGAAGATGCTCAATGTGTAACGATTAGAGAGCAAAGTGTTGATGGCATGGTCCAATTTCAAGCAGTTCCAATTACTAATATGATCCCAAATGAAAATCGACAAAAAAAATATCGCAAAAGAAAGTTGACCGAATTGACAGCACAAGAACAAGAAGAACAAAGAAAACGAAATGCTGATCGACAAAGAGAATATCGAGAGAGAAGGTCGAAGAAAGAAAACAATTTATAGAACAACAAAAAAATCAAAATGTTGAACGGGAAATACAAAATTCAACCAACATACTAGTGGAACCTACTGTGGAAGATGCTCAACGTCTAATGGTCAGCAAACAACACGTTGATGACATGGTCCAATTTCAAGCAGGTCCAATTACTAATATGATCCCAAATTTAGATCGACAAAAAGAATATCGAAAAAAAAAGTTGCATGAATTGACGGTACAAGAACGAGAAGAACAAATAAAACAAAACGCTGATTGTCAAAGAGCGTATCAAGAAAGAAGGTCGAAGCAATTGGAAGAAGCAAGAAATCAATTTGCAGAACAACAAAAAAATCAAAATGTCGAATGACAAAGACAAATTTCAACCAATATACCAATGGAACCAACTCTGGAAAATGCTCAACGTGTAATGGTCAGCGAGAAATGTGTTGATTACATGGTCCAATTTCAAGCAGTTCCAATTACTAATATGATCCCAAATGCAGATCGACAAAAAGAATACCGAAAAAGAAAGTTGGATGAATTGACAGCATAGGAACGAGAAGAACAAAGAAAACGAAACACTGATCGTCAAAAAGCATATCGAGAGAGAAAGTTGAAGCAATTGGAAGAATGTAGAAATCTAAATGGGGATGCTCAACATGGAACAATTAGAGAGAGAGGTGTTGAAGTGGATGATAATATATCGGTACCATCTGAAGAAATGTATACTAGACATCGCAAATGTCGTGAACTAATTGATCGATTAGCAGAAGTTCAAATGTGTCATGTCTGCATGGAGTCATATGCTGGAATACAAGTACGTAATTCAAGTATAGGTCCAATGTGCATGCGATCTCTATGAGAGGGATTTAATCATAGATTCTCAGCGACAAACCACATGGATCCAAGAACTCAACCTCATGTCCTTGAATATCTCACACAAGTTGAAGAGATGTTGATAGCACGTGCAAGTCCAATATTGCAGGTGATGCATTCAATAGGTGGAAAATACAAATATCGAGGACACACCATTAGTTTTTTGCAGGAGATTAAAGATGTCGTCAAGACATTGCCATGACATATTAACAACTTGGACTTAATGGTCGTTGTGCGAAAAAAAGGACGCCAAGGATCCAGCTATGATTTCATTGTTAGAAAAAAAAGAGTTATGGATGCATTATTATCTAAAATTCATAATGATCCATATTATCAAGATGTTTGAGTGGATTATGACACAGTAGAAGAGTTACCTGAAAATGCAACATACATCTCACATATGCTTAATTCTGTTACTCTTCTCGATATTGACGAGGACACAAAATTTGCAATGTTGGAAGGGATACCAGGAGTTGTTGATATGTTATATGGTTTACAAACAACTTCTTTTGCATCAAGGCTTCCAAGTGCACCACGAGAGATATAAATTATTAGAGCATGGGAAAATAATCCAAATCTGGATGAGAGTAATGCAAATGAAGAATTGACTAATGTGCTTAACTGGCCAGGAATTGGCTCATATTTGATTAACAAGTATAACACTGTTGGATTATTTGATATGGCATTTCCATCATTGTTCCGTAAAGGAGAGGCAGATTGGTTACAGTCGCGAACACGAAATGTCCATCTACATGAGTACGCAAAACATCTTCTCAAATATCATGATAACAGATTTGGAAGGCACCATCACTTCAGATATTTTTTACTAAATATCATAATGAGACATTGTGCTCAAGCTTCCTCAACTATTTTTGTCAAGAAAAATATTAGTGAACTACCCACAACAATGGAAGAGTTACGACAACATTTACAAAATATTCCAGATTCAAGACTGGGAGAAAGATTAATGAGATTTGGAATGGTATTAATAGGTACACATGCATATTGGAGCAAGTGTTGTCAAGAGTTATCCGACTTGATTCAACAGATAGGTTGTCCGACAATATTCTTCACACTAAGTGCAGCGGATATGCAGTGGCCTGATTTGCATAAATTAATGCCAGGCACAAGTCCTACAGATCCACGTGAAGCGAGAAAATAACTATGTCAAAATGTAATTGATAATCCACACATCGTAGCACATTATATGCACTTGAGACATTCAATGTTTCGAGAAGAGGTTTTCGAACATTTTCATCAGGCTACAGATTATTGGAGTCATTGTGAATGGCAACATCATGGATCTCCTCATGTCCATGGGTTTCTTTGGTTAAAAAATATTCCCAACATGGACACTTTGAATTGGGATGATCCGAGAGAAGTTATATCTACAAAAAAGTATTTTGACAAATGTGTGCATGCAATAAATCCACGTGAGGGACATCAACATAAGATTCAAATTGGAGTTAATGTAGATGATCATCCTTCTATAAAAGACACAAAACAAATATTTCAATCAGATCCAATGATTAATTATGAAGAACTTCTTAACTGTGTTGAGCGTCATATTACTTGCAATGAGAAAAGTTGTCTTCGAAAGAAGGGATGAAAAATGGTCTGTCGGTACCATGCACCATGGGATCTATGTGACCATTCAAAACTTTCCATTGATGAACAAGGAGAAAAAAAGTATGAACCTAGAAGATATGATGACAGAGTGAATACACACAATCATGAAACATTGATGATGTGGAGGGCTAATATAGATTGGCAGCCTGTACTTTCCAAGTGCGTGGTTATTAATTACATAGCAAAATACGTTGCTAAATATGAAAAAGGATCTGAAAATTTCCACAATATGTTAATGCAGGTCTCTTCTATCCAAAATCCAAATGAACCTGCAGCATGTGCATATAAAAGTTTGTTGTGTGAATCCATTATTGATAGGGACATTGGTGCATAGGAGACATGTCATTTTCTTCTAGAGCTTCCTCTTTCAGAATGTAGCCATCATTTTGTGGTTCTAAATGTTGGTATGAAGGCTTTCAAACAAGTATAAGTTTATACATATAATGCCGACAATGATAATTCTTTGATTGATGCATATACTAATTGACCTGAGAATATGGAAGAACTTACATTGATAGATGTTTCAAAATACTGGTCATATGACAAACGTCGACGGGGGGAAAAATGGTTACAATGAAGGAATGCATATATTGTACGTGTATTTCCTAGATTTAACTATATTCTTGATAAAAAGGATGAGAAGTTTGTTGAATTTTGTTGGTCCGAGTTGGTTTTGTACAAGACATTTCGTGACTTTCGAAAATATATAGGCCACACATATGATGAAATAGTACAGAATTGGCAGAATTTGCAGTATATACCGTGGCATGTTGATCGTAAAACTGTGCCTACAGATGCTCGAGTTGAATCCGACAAAGAAGAAGAACATCCAAATCTACAAAGAGATTCTAGGCAACATGAATGGGAAATCATATGTGGATTATATAAAAATAAATTTATAAATTATAATGAGTTTGATATGCTTGGACATAGGGATCTTGATCGTATGAATGATTGGAACATTGCTTTTGTAGATGAGGATACCTCCAGTCGTGCAATTCATTTCATCTCTGAAATGTGAAAACTGAAAAAGATTTATACTAATCAACATGCAAAGTCTTACTCAATTGATAGTTTGGGGGATAAGCAAAGAATCTCATACAATGTTATCCTTGAGCATTATAGAACAGGTGTTGATTCACTACGCATGATAATCCAAGGAACTGCGGGTAGAGGAAAGTCATATTTGATTGGAGCCATTAAAAATACACTTGCAAATCTCTTGCATCCAGGGAAAATTCCATTACTTCTTCTAGCTCCTACAGGGGTGGCAGCTTTCAACATATCTGCAACAACAGTTCATTCTGCACTTCATATACCAATCAAGGAAATTAATCCTTTACGAGGACCAAGTTTAATTAACTTACAAGAAGAGTTGAGGTCTGTTAAATATATTTTGATTTATGAAATGAGTTTTATTGGAAAAAATCTATTCATCATAATAGATTCAAGACTTCGCCAAGCCTTCCCAGAAAATGCTACTATACCTTTTGGTGGAAGATCAATTATATTAGTCGGTGATTTGGGACAATTGCCACCTGTCATCGATAATCCTGTATGTGCATAGGAAGGTATTGAAAAAGAATTGTTGAACACATTCACAACAATTGTGACCCTCGATATTGTGTTTTGACATAATGGGCAAAGCAATGAACAAATATATTTTCGTAATTTGTTAATGAATATTCGAGATGCAGTTCCAACAATTGAGGATTGAAAATTGTTGATGACTCATATAGATACTTCCTTGGATGCTTCAATGAAAAATTCATTCGATAAGACGATACATTGTTTGCGACAAATGATGATGTAAACTGTCATAACAAGCGTTTAATAAGAGGCCTAAACTGTCCCATTGCGACTAGTATTGCTACATCTGTAAGAACCAACTATTCTACAGAAGGAGATGAAGAAGGGTTGGAACTTGAATTACTGATAGCCATAGGAGCAAGGGTAATTTTGACATCAAACCTATGGACTGATGCAGGACTCATCAATGGTGCTCTTGGAGTTATACAACAAATTGCCTATAACCCTGGAAGTTCTCCTCCAGAACCACCCACGTATGTTTTAATAAAATTCGATAATTATGTGGGGGTACCATGGGATGAATCATTTCCTCAAGTGGTTCCTATTACATATATCGAAAGAGGTAATAAAAAACAACTTCCATTGAAACTCACTTGGGGTTTAACAATCCATAAGTCACAAGGATTGACATTGGACAAAGCTACTATTAATATTGGAAAGAAAGAGAGACAGGGTATGACATTTACAACAATATCTCGAGTTAAATATTTGGCAGGTCTACGATTTCAACCTCCCTTCTCATTTGATCGATATGAGAAGATGTCAAAATTGTTGGGTGTGAAGATAAGAAAAGATGAAGAAGATAGATTGAGAATGATCATGATGTGAACCCTATTTTCATTTATTTAATCCTTAAAAAATTATTCTCTCTATTTTCTAGTTTAACAATTTATTCAATCCTTAATACTTATTACTTACATTGAGATAATCCTCAAAATTCTATCTGTGTTTTCAACTTAACCTCTTCCTTACAATGTTGATCAAACTCCAGTTTTGTGTCACCGCCCACAATTGAAACCAGCCTAGATCCAAATCCTAGGCTCTATCAAGCACCGAGAGGGATCCAATCTCCCGAGGTGCAAACCTCTTCTTAGGTATTGCACTCAAGGAGGTTTGTACCTCGAGAGATTTGATCCCTCTCGGCGCTTGATAGAGCCTAGGATTTGGATCTAGGCTGGTGTACAAGCCAATTAATTATCTATAATGCTAAAATTTTTGAGAATAGGACCAAATTGTATAGTTTTGTGGAAATTTTGAAGTACTTTGAAGTTTTCATAACGATATTAATTTTTACATTTTAATTTAATGTCTTCATTTTGGTACGTGTTTTACTACACATAAAATATAAATTAAATATATTAATGGAATTTTGTGTTGAAATATCAATTTTGTAAATGATTTGAATATATAAATTAAATATATTAATGGCCTTTTGTGTTGAATTATCAATTTTGTAAATGATTTGAATAACATAGTTTGATTATATTGTTGTTTCTTATTATTGATTATCTCGTTGTTTGTTGTTATTTGACCAATTACCTAACACTTATCTCTATGATAAGGTGTGCACTATGCAAAACACATATTTCTAATATTCATAATTGACGTTAAATAATCCTTCATAACCAAATTACACGTTCTAATTTTTTTTTTAATAACAATTAAGCTTTTCTTCTGGTTCAACCAGACAATCTAAAACTTTTGTTAACTCCATTTGGGTTGAATTTGATTCCATAAGCTACGTCAAAGAATCTTGAAATTTGGTTTTATTGTTTGAGCCTATAATATTATAGTCCTCCTTAAAGGAGAAGGAATGGAAAAACTTTGTGAGATCCATTTGAGTTTATGTGGGCTCTATGACCTACACTAAGAATATTAATTTTTTATTTATTGAACCTATTTTATTAGAAGAGTTTTATGTTGGTTGTGGAGCTTGATATTCTTGATTCAAAGATATTATTTCAACCATGTTTAGATTTTAACACATGACCTGGGTTTTGGGGGTATCCCCCCCCAACTATAGTCGTCGGGGGTGTCCCCAAGGGGTGGGTGGTGACTATTTTGGGAGCCCTGCCTTGGAAGGGGTTCATGGGAAGCGCCCCCATAGTGAAAATTTAGGAAAAATGCCTTGTAAAATGTTGTAATTGCATAGTCATGAATTGGTCAATAATGGGTGAATTACGGGCCCATGGTTATGGAAAACCCATGGTATTTTCCCATGGTACTCCCTTTATAAAAGGAAGGCATTGAAATACATATGTGTATTGTATTGTAACATTGTAAAACGATCTCTGTGATTATGTGAGAGAGTGAAGAGGAAGTGCAGTGGGTGTGTTGCAGGTTGTATCCATTCATTTTGTTGGATGGTATAATAATAAAGGATTGGTAATTTCTGTGTGGACGTATGCCATCTTAGGCGAACCATGTTATATTGGTGTCTCTCTTGTAACGTGTTTTAATATTTTCATATTGTTTAGTGTTTATTGTTATTTCTCAACGGTCGTGTTTTTCTAACACCTTAGAGGACAACCAATGAGAAATTTGTGTTAATTACACTTAAGATGAAATTGATTCCATGGCCTACACCAAGAATATTGATTAAAACAATCGATTATCGACTTTTCTAGTCAATTTACATGCAAAGAATATAACATTACCAATAGAGAATGCTTGATTCCATGCAATTTGATTTTTCATAAATGAAACAAAAGAACATATACGGGTCGGTTATCGACTTTGATGATTGATTTACATGCAGAAAATATAACATTCCCAAAAGATAATGCTCAATTCAATTCAATTTGATTTTTATTAAATGAAACAAAAAAACATAGTCGAGCATCCCCCCAAAACGTATTAGGGCCCTATAGCACAAATCAACAATTCCATGTATGGTGATAATGATATCCAGAAAGGACACAAAAGTCTCAAAACAAATCATCAAAGAACTTATTACTATGGAAGAATCCTTGAAAATGAGCCTGTATGATGGTCAGAACACTCATGAGCGTATGGAGATTCTTCCAACACAACCTTTGACAGTGTGTAGTCCCCCTTTTAGTTCACCACATTGTTTGGAGTTTTGGTTCTAACCGTTATATAGGCTTGTTATGTAGAAAATATTCCTATGGTTTGGGGTGTACCACAACAAACAATATGACACTAGAAATCACATCCATTCTCAAATATGCTAGATAAATTAAATAAACTAACAACTAGGGGATAGAAATCGTACCTCAACCGGATGTTTAGAGAAGACCATCGTTGAGCTCGCGATCAAATGTTTGTCCCTATAATTTTCCCTCAACAACAAATATATATCCAAGCATGAAATATATTAAATGTTAGTATTAAATCTAGCATAATCCATTTAAACATGTATAAAGAAACTATACCCATGGATACAAATATAAACAATTGCACATGAAATTTAAATGATAAATTAAATATTCTAGATAAATTGCTAGATAAATGAAAGAAATTAACAACTAAGGAATATAAACCGTACCTCAACTGGATGTTTGAAGAATACCACCATTGACCTTGTGATCAAATGCTTGTCCCTACAATTTTCTCTCAACAAAAAATATATATGCAAGCACGAAATATATTAAATGTTAGTATTCAATCTAGCATAATCCAGTTAAACATGTATAAAGAAAATATACCCATGGATACAAATATAAACAATTGCACATGAAATTTGGATG
>LPNX010199333.1:21950-112740 GCA_001517045.1 Pseudotsuga menziesii | reverse complement strand
TGCACAATTTGTTTTAATGAAATAAATGTCATGGACTGATGACACTTTTGGTGGACGTAACCCCAAGGTTGGGGTGAACCACGTACATTGGGTCTTGTGTTCTATACAGTGGATGTAAATGTTGCACGTATCATTGTTAGTGCCTTAATATGATTTGGTTTTACAATATTTCTGCAATGTGTGTAGACTGTTCATTCTTACCAAAATGGTTGGTCCTGCTGATTTATATACTATCTTGTGAAGTCTAATGCTGATAGGATGTTCTGTGGAAGTTGTAACAAACAGTAAAATTCTAGGTATAGATCCTGTAAAATTGTTTATTTAAAGCACAAGTTACTGCTAGCATGATAATCTTACACGTACACCCTCCTGTGCCAACATTAGAACTAAATGTTGAAAATGTTCCTAATAACCAACATACTGGTAAGCTATGCTTGCACCAGAAGGGGGCTCAGGACTGATGTTAAACTGATAAAAGTGTGGCATTTCTTTTCACCTGTGCAATGGCTAACAGTCTTAGACAGGACAACTTGAACTGTTAATTGGGAAGTTTGTTTTTGCGGAAAAATTTATATCATGCATGCGATGGGTTACAGCTTAACAAACAAAGGGTTGTATGCCTCTACTATTTCGCTTATGAAATTGACAAGGATTTACTTGCAAATTTTGTATCATAGGTATGCACGAATTGTGTCACCGCTTAATAAGTCTCATGCCGGCGATTTGAGATAAGGAATTTTATATGCCTCTGAAGTTGATAAGATTATATTTGCAAATATGTAAGCATTGGTTAGCCGCAAAACATTTAAATCAATACATACTTATAGGTGCCGCTAATTGCAAATAATTTGTTTTATGGCTCTGCAATGTCATGACTGAAATCGATAAGGAACATGCTTTATATTTAGGAATGAAAAAAAAAAACTGAAAGTTTCATTGGGTAATTTTTGCATGAACAAATGGAGAACTGTGAAATGTTTGAATGCAATTTTGCTGGTAAATATATATATATGTTTATATACTTTAAAGGAAAATGAAACTTTACCCCCTTTTTTTCACCCAACATAGCGTTAAGGTCTAAGGGGTATGCTACAAGTGGTATCAGAGCCTGAGTGAAAATACTCGGGCATATTTTGTGCTCAACATGAAGTTGAAGAGGCAATTTTCTGAAATAGGTTAATTTTTGCTACCTGTTTTGATTACACTCTAGATCCAGCAATTTCCATGTTTTGCTGGAGATGTGATTTACCAAACATGTTAAGTTCTGTGTGTTTGATTTTTTCGTTGGGACTTGGCATTGCATTGTTTACTGTGGATTCAATTACAGAAGTGAATTCCCCAAAAGGTAAATTAACTATGTGTTTGGATTTCATGCGGGATCTAGTCGTTTCCAAGTTTTTGTTTGGAGATGCGATTTTCTGAACAGGTTAAGTTCGCTGTGTGTTTATAACTACGTCTCGATTCAGCATTGCCTGGTTTTGCGTTGGATTAATTGCAAAATCGACTACCAAAAGGTAAGATCGATTTATGTTTGGAGCTCGTTTTGAATCTAGTGATTTTCATGTGGCCAGCAATTGCAATGTTTTCCTCTTGAATGCATGACGATTTGACGTAAACGATCATGGAAGGTATGTTTTACCTTGTCTGCATTGCAACAGCGTACATAGGTAGGTACTGCATTCATATAAAAGAGTGAGTAACATTTTGTTGCAATCTGCGTGGGCTGAAATTGCTAAGGGTCTAGAATTTTGAATGCTCTCCGCCACATTGATAAGATCGGTGGTGATTTCTTGGTAGAGTGAACACCATGTGTGTTCGGTATTTATAAAATATGTTTCACTAGCTGTCTCTGCGCACTCCAAAATTTGATTATGGAGGGGTTAAGTTAGACCAGGCGTCAGGGTTTGAATTTTTACGAAATGCAGAGATTAAGAAAAGCCTTTTCCCTTTGGTCTGTTCTGCTAATTTAAAGTTTTCCTCTTAATACTTAATACCCATGGTATGTGACGGGAACGATCTCATGGATTCAACTGAGATCGCATTATTCCCTTGCTTGTGATCAGTACCTAAATTTTATACTTATGCAAAGTATTACCATCACCTATGTTTTTATAGACTTAAACCCTTTTGTTGGGTGCGAATAAGACCTCATTCTTGCTTTGCTTTTATCGAAAAAAATGCAGAACTTTCACTGTGTCTGAGTTGGATCTGAAATGTTTGTTTGAATATGCCTCAGTCGGTATATGCGATTACACCTTACCATGTTTCAGTCATGGTATGTGTCTTAGTGCTTACCGAATCTGCCTTATGTGTTTCCTGCGTTTCTGGTTTTACACATATACCTGGATAGCCTCGGATTCATTTATAGAATCTACTTGGTTCTAGATCTGGATTTTATAAACGGCAGCCATGCTACTCAGTTCGTATTCTGCTGGATAGGTAATTACCTACATCAGTTATAACTCAAAACCTCTACGATCTGGCTTATAGACTGAAATCTCCTAAATTGCAAGGAGCATCAATACGATTGAGATCATATTTGTTCTGGATAAGAAATTCCATACCTGCATGTGTAGATGATATATCATTTGAACATATATGTTTATTTCTTATATGGGTATAGACCCAACCTCCATTGATTTCGGTATGGATGTATAATTAATTGTTGTTCGAATAAATTTAGGAATGGATGCCATGCTCACCGTAGGAGCTCATCCATCGATGTTCTGTTATGAAGGCCTCACGATGGGGTTTCCTATTTTTGTATCATGTTGTGAGCTAATTTATGCAGGGTTATACATGAATGTCATATAATGCTAAAGAGCTAACCTATGCAGGGAGATGCATGCAAGTTGTATAATGCTGTGAGCTAACTGTTGCGAGGATATGCATGAATGTTGTATCATGTTGTGAGCTAATTTATGCAGGGTTATACATAAATGTTATATAATGCTAAGAGCTAACCTATGCAGGGATATGCATGCAAGTTGTATAATGTTGTGAGCTAACTGTTGCGAGGATATGCATGAATGTTGTATCATGTTGTGAGCTAATTTATGCAGGGTTATACATGAATGTTATATAATGCTAAAGAGCTAACCTATGCAGGGATATGCATGCAAGTTGTATAATGCTGTGAGCTAACTGTTGCGAGGATATGCATGAATGTTGTATCATGTTGTGAGCTAATTTATGCAAGGTTATACATGAATGTTATATAATGCTAAAGAGCTAACCTATGCAGGGATATGCATGCAAGTTGTATAATGCTATGAGCTAACTGTTGCGAGGATATGCATGAATGTTGTATCATGTTGTGAGCTAATTTATGCAGGGTTATGCATAAATGTTGTATAATGATAAGAGCTAACTTATGCAGGGATATCCACGAAGGTTGAATAATGCTATGAGCTAATTTATGCAGGGATATGCATGAACGTTGTGTAATGCCATGAGCTAACCTTGCAGGGATATCAGTCGAAACTGGTTGTTAAAGACCCTTGACATGATCCACGGACACTATGGTATATACAAATCCACTGGGGTGTACAAGTTGTGCTCAATTTATCAGAAGTGGGTAAGGAGTTTGTGACTCATAAACGATGGTAAAATCATTGTAACTTATGAAATGATAATGGTTAAATAATAGAGCTAGGCTTTATCAATAAATGCTTTGACTGACCATGTAAGTTGAATTATGAATCGGGACAATGACAATAAAGTCATGCAGGCACCATGGAATGTGCGTTACAACAATCAATGTTAAATTTTACACAAAAAAAAATTAAAAAAATTAAAATTTGGATGCCGTGGGAGCACCGTGGTGTTAGGCAAGTGATTTCCGCGTGAGCACACTGGTGTTAGGCATACATGCTGCAGGAGCACAGTGGTGTTAGGCAAGTGATTTCCACGTGAGCACACTGGTGTTAGGCATACATGCTGCAGGAGCACAATGGTGTTAGGAAAACGATTGTCGTGTGAGCACATTGGTGTTAGGCATGGGGTGTGGCAAAAGACCTGGGCAAAAAAATTTGGACATCTGGAAAGACAGGATGCTGTTTGATGTCACTAAGGAGAGTAACCTCAGAATTATTGCAAGTCCACACTAGAAAAAAAAGGAAAGAGAAACTCAAAGGGGAGTTTGGAAAAACATATCGAATGTAAAAACATGTTGAAGGAATTCTTCCAAAAGGATCACTACATTGCTTAATGTGTAAGGTCAAGTAATGGTTCCTCAAGTAGAGGATGAACTAATTGACCAAATGTTGGAAATAACACCAACGGAAAAATGGTAGTAATCATGTTTTGTTGAAAAATAAATTGCATTATGCAAACGATTGGATAATATGGCATAAAGGAACACTAGGAAATTGTAGATTATTACAATGCAAAAGAATCTATGGCATATGTTACTTGAATTGCAATTTTGTACATGATGTACTGAAGAAATAGTGGGCTGGACCCCAAACTTGTTGCAGGAAACTGTAGGTATTGAGCGATGGAAAAACTTGAGAAGAAGGCAAGAAAAGGTCAGAACAGGAAAGGCGAAAAAAGAAAAGATGACATGATGGCAGAAGGAAAACTGGTTAAAAATAAGAAACACCGAGGACGGTGTTAATTTTAGGGGGAGAGGATGTAAGATCCCTCCTAGACCTGTGAATATCTTGTAAACCTTTTCTTTCATTTTATTGTAATTGTCTTCTGGTGAGGAGCCCAAGGCCAAGGCCCCACCAGTAAGACCTTGTATTCGATGCTACCCCAAGTTCTTTAGGAGACATAAGGATTGGACGCGGCTCAATGACGGACGGCCGAAATCCATGATGGAAGATCTCAAATAACTTTTTAGGTCAAGGTAAGCCTAAATGGACTACCTTACCTTCTGGGGCTTTGTCCTGTGCCTACCCGACTGGGACACCATGGTTTGGTACCTAACCCTAACTTTGTTTAAACCTCGATAGAGGGAGCGGCACTCACTCTTAGTTCTACATAAGATTTAAGAGAGTGAAGATAAGCGGCAAAATGTTCCATCGAAAGGAGCATCAAACGCTTCAAAATATATATATATATATATATGATAAAATAAAAATAAAATATTAATAATTATGAGGTCGTGGGAAAATGACAATTTCCTCAACAAAAAGGAAAGGTACGAGGACTATCTTTACCCAGAAAATAATGATAGATTTCGTTATAAGAGGCACGGATTGAAAACAAAAACTATATATATTAATTATTAAATCAAACAGAAAATGAAGTCCTCTTGTAAAGAGGGGAGGAAATCAATATTGTCATAAAGACTGACAAGAGTGACCAAGGACATATGGATTTGGTAATAAATATATGCACACGCATAATTTAGGAGGTTATGTATGAAAATAATTTCATACGCAATGGTTGAAACCCTTATAAATAGAGGAACTGAACAACCTCTTTATATATATATATATATATACTTATATAGTTGGAACCTTTTACATTAAAGAAGATATGTATTCATACTTTTATATGCAAGAACATTGCAAAATGACCTTAACGTGGAGTGTTACATCCATGTCACATCTTGGACTCGATTCCTGACTTTAGCCACCATTCAAGGGGGCATTATATTTCCTTCCTTTGCTGGTCGTAACTATTGATAAGCTGAGATTAAGGAGGCGTTGCCCTTATTTAACAAACCTGGAATTTTGAAAACGTAAGATTCCCTGACTCCCTCACGCCCATAGTGGAAACCATTAAGTGAGTTACGGCTAATAACTTGGAGGCGTTAATTACTCCCGTGATTTATTTTGACCAGAGAGAAACGTGGACTATGGGAGGGGAAGAAAGAGTGCAACAATAAAAGGACACACTTGTCTCAAGTCAGTCTTCCCCTTCCCGGGAGGTAGCAGTCTAGTATGCGCCTGCAATCCCTTTCGGTATCTGGGTTTTGCCTACTGGTAACAATTTCTTAACATGACATTATTCCCTCGAGGAAGGCGCCTGTGTTCTCTTCTGGGCGGATGCTCGTGATAAAAATGAACCATGGAACGTTGTGACCGCGAGCGTTTTTCCTTGCCTACGATTTGGTTGAAAGGTTGTAAGTCTCCTCTCTTGATGAGGTTGGTTGTATTTTTGTTGTTTTTCTCTTTTAGGCTTCATGGCATGCCTTCCCATTCTGTAGTTTGTATGATGCATTAAAAACCCTCTACGTTGTATTGGAGTCGCTGTGTGTGAAAATCGACCCATGAAATGGCTGTGTGGAAAACAATCCATGAAACCGACCCCGGTGTTGATTAAAATTGCTGTGTGAAAAGAATTGAAATCGCTGTGTGTGAAAATCGACCCATGAAATGGCTGTGTGGAAAACAATCCATGAAACCGACCCCAGTGTTGATTAAAATTGCTGTGTGAAAGGAATTGAAATCGTTGTGTGTGAAAATCGACCCATGAAATGGCTGTGTGGAAAACAATCCATGAAACCGACCCCTGTGTTGATTAAAATTGCTGTGTGAAAAGAATTGAAATCGCTGTGTGAAACAGAACCCGTCCATGATGTCTTTTGAAATCACTGTGTGAAAAAGAATTGTAATCGCTGTGTACTTTTTGATTTGGGAAAACGATCCAGAAATCTTTATGGTTGCCATGTATTAAGAGCCTTACAAGGTTCTGTATTACAGTCGTTGTGTATTTTTTATTGAGGAAAATGATCCAGGAACTCTTTATGGTTGCCGAGTATTAAGAGCTTTATAGCGCTGTGTATTACAGTTGCTGTGTTTTTATTTTTCTTTGATTGAGGAAAAACGATACAAGAATCGTTACAGCTGCTGCTGCTGTGTATTTAGGAAAACAAAAGAGATTTTGTGTTTACAGCATACACAGATTATTGGTTTGATTCGAATGTGATTAAGGAACAGCCTGTTTACTACCCTATGTTGAATATAATAGGAGACCTGTGTTGATTTGTTTTGAACGCCCCACTTGTGGATAGTGTGGGATTTAGTTCAGAGAGGTTCCCATGGGAGGAGACTGTTTGAAACGAAATGTAAGATATCACCATGATCTGCACAATTTGTTTTAATGAAATAAATGTCATGGACTGATGACACTTTTGGTGGACGTAACCCCAAGGTTGGGGTGAACCACATACATTGGGTCTTGTGTTCTATACAGTGGATGTAAATGTTGCACGTATCATTGTTAGTGCCTTAATATGCTTTGGTTTTACAATATTTCTGCAATGTGTGTAGACTGTTCATTCTTATCAAAATGGTTGGTCCTGCTGATTTATATACTATCTTGTGAAGTCTAACGCTGACAGGATGTTCTGTGGAAGTTGTAACAAACAGTAAAATTCTAGGTATAGATCCTGTAAAATTGTTTATTTAAAGCACAAGTTACTGCTAGCATGATAATCTTACACGTACACCCTCCTGTGCCAACATTAGAACTAAATGTTGAAAATGTTCCTAATAACCAACATACTGGTAAGCTATGCTTGCACCAGAAGGGGGCTCAGGACTGATGTTAAACTGATAAAAGTGTGGCATTTCTTTTCACCTGTGCAGTGGTTAACATTCTTAGACAAGACAACTTGAACTGTTAATTGGGAAGGTTGTTTTTGTGGAAAATTTTATATCATGCATGCGATGGGTTACAGCTTAACAAACAAAGGGTTGTATGCCTCTACTATTTCGCTTATGAAATTGACAAGGATTTACTTGCAAATTTTGTATCATAGGTATGCACGAATTGTGTCACCGCTTAATAAGTCTCATGCCGGCGATTTGAGATAAGGAATTTTATATGCCTCTGAAGTTGATAAGATTATATTTGCAAATATGTAAGCATTGGTTAGCCGCAAAACATTTAAATCAATACATACTTATAGGTACCGCTAATTGCAAATAAGTTGTTTTATGGCTCTGCGATGTCATGACTGAAATTGATAAGGAACGTGCTTTATATTTAGGAATGAAAAAAAACTGAAAGTTTCATTGGGTAATTTTTGCATGAACAAATGGAGAACTGTGAAATGTTTGAATGCAATTTTGCTGGTAAATATATATATATATATATATATATATATATATATATGTTTATATACTTTAAAGGAAAATGAAACTTTACCCCCTTTTTTTCACCCAACATAGCGTTAAGGTCTAAGGGGTATGCTACAAGTTCAATTAATATCATATATATTAATAGTACTTAATAATTTTGATTAATAAATAAATGGTTTGGATTTTAGATTTTTACAACTAAATATATTGCTTATCATTAAATAACTATTAAATAACTATAATCGATTATAAAAGAAATTGTTTTATAGTTTATATTTTGATAATATTAATTAATTAATAATTAATAATTTTTATTTAGAGTTTATATTTTTATTTTAAAACATAAATACATTTTATGTTGTTATTTAATATCTCAAAGGTATTTTTGGGCATCATCATCATTCAATTGAAAAAACATGTCTATATACAACCATAGTCTTTGTTAAATCAAATATTAACCATGAATTAAAAAAATCAAATGCTCATCATTCAACTTATCACAATCTATAAAGTAATCTAATGGTTATGTCTCCTATGGATTATGATATAGCCCTAAGTGTTATGATATATAATATTATTGTGGCACATTAATTAATTAATTAATAATGTATTTATATTTGGATTTGATTATAATTAATAGTATTTATTTAATAATAATATTTAAATAATTAAATAATTATTATATTATAATCAATGAAAATATTAATTTATCAATATTAATAATAAAAAATAAAAGTATAATAATTAATTGTAGCATAATAATTTATTATTATTTTGGAAATATGCCTATGGGCCCACCCGTTACTAGCAACAACCACATTAAATTAATTAATGTGTCTGAATACATCCATAGACGTAAATTTAAGCATGACACATTAATAATGTGATAGTGGGTGTTTAATAAGCGTTATGTCACATTGTGAGGTTTACCTCAGGTTATGTTACATTAGCGACATTCATCAAGGGTTATGTCACATTGCGATAATGCCTCGCACTGTCATGTTTATCAAGTTTTACATTTCACTGTGATGTTATCAACGGTTATATCACATTACGACGTTAAGCCATGGTTTGTTATAGTGTTTGGTTGGTATATGTTAACACAACCAAAGATCTGACACATTAATAATGTGATAGTGGGCGTTTAATAAGCGTTACGTTGCATTGTGACGTTTATCATAGGTTATGTTACATTATCGACATTCATCAAGGGTTATGCCACATTGTGATAATTCCCAACATGTGACACATTAATATGTATCTTTGGGTGTTTATAAGAATGGTTGTTGCATTATTCACTAAAATAATCAAATGAATTAAAAATAATCAAATTCTCATTATTTGAACTCGTAATAATTAATAAATTAATAATTTTTATCATAACCCTTTGTGAACCTCCTACATAGTATTTGAATGCTTGCATTCCCCAATGTATTTGTCATGTTATGAAATTAAACAAAGGCTATATCACATTGTCACAAACAATGTTTTGATATTACGACATTTATCAATACTTATGTTGGATTGCGACATTTTTCAATAGTGCATTCCTTAATGGTTTTGTTGCATTGGGAAATTCATCGCAATGATCAAAACATTGATTCATGGATATTGAAATTTGTCATTCCTCAATGCTTGTGTCACAGTATTTGCCATCATGTTGTTTCATATANNGTCATTTGACAAAAGAAATGGTTTAAACCATCCACATTCTACATAGTGATGTAGAATGTTATGTCACATTGTGATGTTTATCGAACTTTACATTTCATTACGACGTTATCAAGGGTTATATCACATTATGATGTTAAGCCATGGTTTGTTATAGTGTTTGGTTCGTATATGTCAACACCACCAATGACATGACACATTAATAATGTGATAGTGGGCGTTTAATAAGCGTTATGTTGCATTGTGACTTTTATCATCGGTTATGTTACATTAGTGAAATTCATCAAGGGGTATGTCAAATTTTCATATTTGTCAAGGGTTTTGCCACATTGCAANAAACCATCCACATTCTACATAGTAATGTAGAATGTTATGTCGCATTGTGATGTTTATCAAGGTTTACGTTTCACTGCGACGTTATCAACGGTTATATTACATTATGACGTTAAGCCATGGTTTGTTACAACGTTTGGTTGTTATATGTAACCACAACTAAATATGTGACACATTAATAATGCGATATTGGGTGTTTAATAAGCGTTATGTTGCATTGTGACATTTATCACAGGTTATGCTACATTACCGACATTCATGAAGTGTTATGTCACATTGTGATATTTGTCAAGGGATATGTCACATTGTGATAATTCCCAAGATGTCAAACATTAATAATGTGTCTTTGGATGTTTAGAAAATTTCTTTAAGAATTTTCTTTANTCTTGTTGCATTATCAACTATGGCCATGTGGTTCACCAAAGTCAACCATGGTTAAGTATGGTCAAAAGGATGTATTTTTCTATCACGTTAAGACTTTTACTTTTGAAAAGTGAAAAAAATTCATGTGTGTACACAAACAATGTTTTGATATTATGACATTTATCAATACTTATGTTGGATTGTGACACTCCTCAATAGTGCATTCTAATGGTTTTGCTGCATCGTGACATTCATGGATATTGAAATTCATCATTCCTCAATGATTGTCTCACATTAGTTGCCATCATGTTGTAAGAATTATATATATATATATATATATATATATATAGTCGTTTGACAAAAGAAATGGTTTAAACCATCCACATTCTACATAGTAATGTGGAATGTTATGTCGCATTGTGATGTTTATCAAGGTTTACGTTTCACTGCGACGTTATCAAGGGTTATATCACATTATGACGTTAAGTCATTGTTACAGTGTTTACTTGGTATATGTCAACACAACCAAAGATGTGACACATTAATAATGTGATAGTGGGAATTTAATAAGCGTTATGTCGCATTGTGACGTTTATCAAAGTTTATGTTACATTAGCGACATTCATCAAGGGTTATGTCGCATTGTGATATTTGTTAAGGGTTATGTCACATTGCAATAATGCCCAAGATGTAACACATTAATAATGTGTCTTTGGATGTTTACACAATTTCTTTAAGAATTTTCTTTCAATATATGTATATTTGTTTGACAAAAGAAATGGTTTAAACCATCTACATTCTACATAGTAATGTAGATTGTTATGTCGCATTGTCATGTTGATCAAGGTTTACATTTCACTGTGACGTTATCAAGGGTTATATCACCTTACGACGTTAAGCCATGGTTTGTTATAGTGTTTGGTTGGTATATGTTAACACAACCAAAGATCTGACACATTAATAATGTGATAGTGGGCGTTTAATAAGCGTTATGTCGCATTGTGACGCTTATGACAGGTTACGTATCATTATGTGAATCACAATATTTTAAGTATTTTATGTTTTATATTAATTAAATAATATGGTAATAAATTTATTATATATTATAATTAAATAAACAATATTATTTTATAATCAATTAAATTATTAGTTTATCATTATTAACAATTAGCATAAAATAACATTCATTCATTCATCTCCATGTTGCGGTCCAATCTAAAATAACATAACGATTAGACAACTTTTGCACTATTAGAATCTAATAAAACTTTTCAACAACATATTAAATTTTGATTAAAATTGCTAACGTTGCAATGTGAAATTTCCCAGGAAGATTATCAAATTCCCACAAGACCACATGGTTATTTTATGTTATTATATCATCGTCGCTAATTTGTTTTTAATATATTTATAATTGCAACAAATTACCTTAAGCAATACAACCATATTGAATCGTAACCAATGTGGTATGTAGCAAAGACACATAAACCATCATGAACATTGCATCCCAACATAATCAGAACTATAATTGTTTCGAGTGTGACAAAAATCCGATAAACTAGGGATGAATGATGTAATTTATCATAACCCTTTGTGAACCTCCTACATAGTATTTGAATGCTTGCATTCCCCAATGTATTTGTCATGTTATGAAATTAAACAAAGGCTATGTCACATTGTCACAGTTTGCAAGGGTTTCATGTCACATCTTTGTATGGTTTGCGACACAATACATACTATAGAGAAAAACATTGGTTATGTCACATTGTGACGTTGATCATCTTCATTCTAATAATAATGAACATATGTTGACTTGGTACATCAATAACATGGTATGGAACATTATGGCTAGGTTACATTATGAATTTGTGATGGTATATGTTATTAGGTTAGTTTATAACATGTGAATAATAAATATTGGATATAATTAACTTCATGATATATTTTTCATATATACTATACGGAAAACATTGTATTAATAATATTTTAAATATATTATGTTTTATATTAATTAAATAATATGGCAATAAATATATTATATATTATTTATTATATATTATATAATTAAATAAACAATATTATTTCTATTAATACTTTGTAGATATCTCTATGCACTCACCCGTTACTAGCAACAACCACATTAAATTAATTAATGTCTTAATACGCCGATAGGCGTAAATTTAGGCACATACTTTTTATATTAATGTTTTTCCCTATAGTATGTGCTTAAATTTACACCTATCGACGTATTCAGATACATTAATTAATTTAATGTGGTTGTTGCTAGTTACCTATTTTGTGGTCATATCTATATAATTTCTTTGTGTAAACTTCCTTTCTCCCAAAGCTTTATCACTTTTGCTACTTGTTTGAATTCTTTATGTAAACTCCCTCTCTCTCAAAGATTTATCATTTCCGCTACTCATGCATACTAGCGTGATGACTTAATGGGGAGCTCCACATCCACAGTTAGACCATTGATGCTTAATAAGCATGAATTCATGCTGGAGCCCTTGAGAATCATCAGCTCAAAATCAAATTATCAGTGGATATTGGATATTTCAGGAGATTTTGTAGGCCTTGAACTGTTCTGAAGCTACAAGGGAAATTTAAACTTTGTTGATATTGGAGGCCATTAATAATGAAACGTGTTGGAAAAATTGGGTTCTGCAATAACTTGGTAAGGTTCTAAAAATGAAAATTAGAAAAGAACAAATAAAATGTATAAATGTCATAGTTTTTCAGCTAAATCAGCAACCAAATGAGAGCAAAAAATGCAAAATTTTTGTACAAATCAGCAAGTAATTTTTTTAAAGAAAAACTACGCCAGAATTTGCTTTTAAATGATATGATACATATGCCAACTTGCAGAGAAGGGAACTTTTGAAAAATCATGTTATTTTTTTAAAATCTTGGTGTTTTTTTTAGCAGACCAATCTTAAGCAATTCTTTTTGCCAATTTCTCTGCCAGATTGACTAGCCAATCCAATCGATACTTTTTGCCACACTGAATAAAACAAACATGGGCTATTTTATGAGTTGAGTAAATCCAAACCTAGAAATGCAAATGCACATGGGAATCTGTAGTAGCTGGAAGAGAAAGTTGAATATATGCAAGATATGGTTCAAAGTGTAAAGCTTTATACAGACATTGCAATTGGAAAACCAAAATCAATTGTTTAATTCTTTGTGTAAATCTACTTACTGTCAAAGCTTTATTCCTCCTGCTACTTGCACTTTTTTTCTCCCAGTTATGAGTTGACAAAGCTGATGGCTCAAACATAACTCCATGCTTATTAGGCATTTGTGTTCTCACTAGGCTCTTATGAATTTTTGAAGATTTATCATTTCCGCTACTCGTGCATTCAACTTTATGCGTGATGACTTAATGGGGAGCTCCACATCCATAGTGAGACCGTGGATGGTTAATAAGCATCAATTTATGCTTGAGCCCTAAGCATCATCAAATTATCAGTGGATACTGGATCTTTCAGCAGATTGTGTAGCCCTTAAACTCTTCTTAAGTTACAAGGGAAATCAAAACTTTGTTGATATTGGAGGCCATTAATGATGAAATGTGTTGGAAAAATTGGGGTTGGCAATATCTTGGTAAGTTTCTGAAAAATTAAAACTGGAAGAGAACAAATAAAATGTATAAATTTCTTAGTTTTTCAACTAAATCAGCAACCAAATGAGAGCAAAAAAATGGGAAAAAAATTGTACAAATCAGCAAGTAAACATTTTAAAGAAAATAACGCCAGAATTTGCTTTTAAATGATATGATACAAATGCCAACTTGCAGACTAGGGAACTTTTGAAAAATCATGTGGTTTTTTGAAAATCTTGGTGTTTTTTAGCAGGCCAATCTTTCAAGCAATTCTTTTAGCCAATTTATTTGCCAGAGATTGACTAATCAATCAATCGAAAAATTTTGCCACACTGATTGACACAAACATGGGCTATTTTATGAGTTGAGTAAAGGAAAACCTAGAAAGGCAATTGCACATGGGCACCTATATCACCTGGAAGAGAAAGTTGAATATATGCAAGATATGGTTCAAAGTGTAAAGCTTCATGCAGACACTGCAATTGGAAAACCAAAATCAACTATTTAATTCTTTGTGTAAATCTACTTACTATCAAAGCTTTATTCCTCGTGCTACTTGCACTTTTTTTTCCCAATTATGAGTTGACAAAGCTAATGGCTCAAACATAACTCCATTCTTATTAGTCATCTATTTTCTCACTAAGCTTTAAGAGGCCTAAACTAGGTTCTTATGAATTTTTGATCATATAGCTTCTAATTATTAGGGCAGACCCACCTACTTGGGCTACCTAAGTGTAGAATCTAGATCCTTCAGCCCTAGAAGACTTTGTGATGTTCCCTGTGCCGTACGCAAGAGGGAACATCACGAGGTCTCGCGATCTCGGTTAGATGTTTGACATTCTGGTTGAAAGTATGAATAATATGAAGAAATCAAGGTATTTTCAGAAAACTCCAAGCCAAAGGCACGGGGCTTCCAATTCAGGTCCTCTAACGTCTTGCGGAGCTCCTTAGGTGTCAAGTTAATGCTTTGTCTCAGCAAAATCAGAACATTGTCGATGCATTTCTAGGACATGACACATGACCTGAGAATGTGTTACAAATTATTTCCACACGAGTCTCGAGAGAAATAAAAATTAGGTTTTGAAATCATCCGGGAACCGTGTATCAACGGCCTATATCATTGTTTATCTGCGGCCTACGTTCTTTTTATGGACTTTGAGAATGGAAATTATAAAAGAACTTTGGGAATGGAAAATATCCCACATTCATACATTTAAAATGGTGCATTAGTAGGCTATGCACTTATTATTTATCTCTGCATACTGCATTCTTTTTTATGGATTTTGGGAATTATTGGGAATTGTGCATTATATCAACTTAACCGGCTCATGGTTTCTCCCAAGTTAATCATCGAAGGGAGCCATTATTTTCTGTAGAATTGTTTTGACATGAAATAACCTTACAAGGGATTAAGATGTGGTTTATGGAGGTGAAAGCCAAAAATGTTTTGACATGAAAATACCTTATAAAGGATTAAGATGCGGTTGGTATTGAAATTACTTAAAATATCATTTTCAAAGCCGATTTGTTTAACTACTTTAATTAACACATGGTTGGAAAGTAGTTAACACATGGTTGGATTATGTGACTTGGATAGATTGAAATCTAAAATATTATAAATCCTCAAAATATTATAAATCTTTTTAATATGAGGTTTATGAGGTTAGAGATTACTTTAAGGGGGAATTTTTTTAATACTGAAATATAAAATACTAATGATTTTTTTAACACATTATAATATAAATTTTTAAAATTTATACTCGTAACTTTAAATATAATGTTAGTGAATATTTTGTATGCATGCACATATGGGGAAGAGTAACACAAATGCACATATCGGAAGAGTAACACAAATTGGCAAGATTGACAAATATGTGCAGAGTAACACAAATGCACATATGGGATGAGTAACACAAATTGGCAAGATTGACAAAGACTGTTAAATGTGATTTAGGACAGTGAGTTTTAAACAACAAATATTGATTCAAGATATAAATGTAGCACATATTTTGGAATTATGAAAGATAATAGACTTTGGGTTCAACATCTACTTAAATGAAAACTATTTGCAATATCATGAAACATAGATTTTGTTGAAGAAGTTTAAAGACATTTCTATTATTTGAAGATGACATTACTATGAAAGAAATATTTCTTATGATGTAATATTTAAATAAAAAAAATAAAATATTTTTTGAAAATAAAACCCAAAGAAGGTGAAGAAAACGGAATGGTGGATAGAGAAGAATTCTATAAATGGGAAGAAAATATAATTATGAAGGAGTTTTTTTTTTCCTTTTGGAAGATAGGAACTTATGTTGTGGAGAAGGAGATCATTCTTGTTGTTGTAAGCTAATCTTATTTTGAGAGAAGTCACTACTCTGAAGTTTTTCCCACTACATATTGCATTATTTATAGACTATTTTGGTTGGTCCCTTAGTATGCAAGAAATTAGTAGAAATGGTACATTTTTTCTTTAGACTGTTCTCTTAAATTTGATATATATTTCATCTTTCTTTAGAAATTATATTGGTTGGGATTGATATATATTTGCAGGCTACCCTTGCGGCGTGTTGTTAAGTAATTTGGGATTGATACAAAAGTAGTTATTGCAAACCGTAGTCTTATGGGTATAAGGGTTGTCTTACCTTGTTATTATGACCCCTTTAGTTGACTTATGTTCCTTTATCTTTTACTTGGTCCAAGCGCCCTTATTGTGTGAACCTTTGGTATGATGACTTTTATTTTGATTCTTTATTGTTATTGACCATATGACCTTTAGTACCCTATTCTAAGTCAACCTGATGTTATTTTTATTTTATTAGTAACTATCCTAAAACATGGGGGTTACCTAAGATACCTTTGTAGAAGGCTTGTTAAGATTATAAATTTAGTTTTCACTTCTCCATTTCTATGTGGCATTTGGATAAGAGAGAAAATCAGATATGTTTCTTTGTCTTCTTTAGAGTTTGTTGCTATTGTTTTGCTTGACAAGCTTGCTCCTCCTTAACACCTAGGGCTACTACTGCTTTGACTTGACATCGAGGTTTCTTGTTGATGTTGTAGTGGCACGTGACTCTCCTGCAGATGTTTTTAATAGGTCATGACCTCATTACCTTTTGCTTGGGCTGATTTTAAGAGTGGTTGTGACTCCTATTTGTAGGATGCTTATACATTATTTTGTTTGGGGCTGCTAAAATTGACTCGTGGCCTTTTTGTGATTGGCCAGTGAGTGTGTACGCCCTCTAGGGATGGGTTGCGACCTGTGTGAGCCCCCCAAGGGATGAGCTACAACCTTCTTCTTTCGGTCATGGGCTAAGATCGTGACCTCCTTTAGCTTCCCATACAGAGTCGTTACATTTTGCTAGCTGCTAGACTTGAAACGTGGCCTTGTTAGGTTGTTTGAACTTGATGCATGAACTTGTTGATTTGGGTCATGCCACAACCAAACCCTGGAGGGAATACACAGTCAGTACCCAGCTTAGGGAGGTCATAGCAGTCATAAGTTGGGCGTCACTTTCTTGAACAGTTCTTGACCTTGTCTTGAACTGATAAAGGTTGCATGCTGTCTATTTGGTGGATGCATCCTATTTGGATACTATGATTTGTTTTGTATGCCTTTTGGGTTGGACATGACAGTGGTTATTTTCTCTTAGCAGGCCATGACTGTTTGAATCCTTTTTGGACTGGGTTGTCTCTATTTTGGCTAGGCCATGACTATACATAATATCTCCTAGCTTGTCCATGGATTTTTGTGCCCTATCCTAGCTAATCTATGACTGTGTTAAACCCTAGATGATAGGTCAATAGTAATGTTAATTTTTCTAGAGGGAGATATGGTTTTTATGGTGCCTATTTTTCGCTTGGGCTGAGTATCATTGCTGCTATCTTAATGAGATCTTCCCACTTGGTGAATTGGGTTTGCTGCTATGTGTATTTAACCTAAGCCCATAGCACTTTAACTTTTTCTCTTTCAAAGTATCGTTTATGACAACTTGTCCTTACAGTGACAAGAGGTGACTCAATATGTATGAGTATAAGGCAGATTCAAACAAGATCTATTTAGCATTTGTTCTTTAATTATTGTGTATTAGTTTAATAAGACATTAACTACACACTTAGAACACTACATTCTTTTAATCATTACAGCTTGCAACACAAAATTTAAAAGGATCATATCATTTATGAACATTTATATATACTACCTCAATTTAATATTTCATTTTTTGCCTTCATTTACCCTCTAACAACCACTTTATCAGCGTGTTAATGCACCTTCATGGAGCAATTACTAGTATTATATTGTTTTGTGTCTTCCTAGGTGAAGTCGGCCCAATACATTTTTTGGGGCCGACTAGTTTGGGAAAATGTCAAGTGGAAGATAGAGTATAAATAGAGGAGGTGTGTTCCTCAATTGAAACAAACACACACTTTTATATGGTGCATAGGATAGAGAGAGAGAGAGAGAGAGATGCAAGGAGGAGCACCTGTTTGGGGTTTTATCTGTGTACTTTTGATACATCTATATAGAGGAAGTTTCATTGGGTTTTCTTCGCCTAGAGGGTTTCCTATGATAAATATGTGTCTGTCTTGTGATTGTGTTTCTTTCAGTGATCCTGCATATGCTATTGTTGTGAAATTGAATTGAATACTAATGATATCTAGCTAGCATATGGAATCTTAGCATGGAAAGCATCGGAAGATATTCAATTTCTAGTTGAGAGGAGAGGACTAGAGATTGTTTCCTTGGATAGATTGGAAGAAACTCACTATTACTAAGGGATTAGGATGTTGGGGTCTAAAGTTCTATCCTTACTAGCTAAAGCATTAGCAGTTGAATGGATTTGGAGATTGGTCTCAGGAGAAGGATTGTGCGTAAAATTCATTCACTAGAAATATATTCATCCTTTATCCATTGAAGAGTGGATCAAATCCATATAAGGTATCTAGGAATGTATCCACAATTTAGAAGGCCATAATCAAAGCATATGACATCATTGGTGATTATATATCCTAGGACATAAGCAATGGACCTAGGAAAGTTAGAGTTGGTTAAGATCCGTAGTCAAGTTGTTTTGCAGCATATAGTATCCTCGAAGAGATGCTTGAAGTCGTAAGGGACGAAGGCATTTTTTTATCTTAATCAAGTTCAAGATTTACATAACTTCACCCCATTTAGACAAAGATGGAATTCAACAGATGTTTTGGGCTTTGAGGGGGAGTTCAAAATTTGTTGGGACAATTACATCAAGTACCTACATAACTGCCATATTCATTTAAGTGAGAAGAAAGATTCCCTGCTATTGACTAGAAATGAAGTTGGAGGTACTTTTCACGCCGACCACTTTTCCTTTTTCACCTGTCGGGTGAAACTTGTCTATGTCCAACTAGACAAGTTTATAAATTTTAGTCGGTCCTACACTCGACTAAATTTACTTTGACTTAATTGTCGGTTCTAACGACTGGTTTTTACCTCGACCACCTGTCACTTCAACGAAGTCGGTTGACTTATTCTCTTCGACCAAGTCGGCTGCTTCGACCAAGTCAGCTCACTTTAGTTGGCAGACTCAACCGACCACTCAAGTCGGCTCACTTTGGTCGAAATCTACAAAGTATGTTTCTTAGTCTAAACACTTAAGAAAATACAAATGCTTTTCACCTATAAGTAAGATAGAGTAAAAATGGTCACATTAATAAATCCAAAGAACTTATAAAACATATGCCCAAATATGTAGGAAGACTTGAGTCGACCAATGTGCCGTAAAACCTGGAACTTTCACGTGGTGAGAATTTTATGGGTTCTTTGATCTTTCACTTATCAATAATTGTAAAAGACATTTATAGAAGTAAATATAGAAATATGTGTGGCCAAATAATCATGCATTCAACCATAAACTATTTCATATATTTAACTATGCAGAAATAACAAAGTATTACAAACTTGTCGATTACAAATTGGTCGGTCTATAGAGTTTCGGCTCTTCAACTAAATCACATGCACAGAAGCTTGAGCTTGAGCTTCTCTTTTCTCACCCTGAGATCCTTCAGTGTATATTGTCTCTTGTGTCTGTGTAACCTAAATTACAATTTGCTTCTTCTATTTATAGGAAACCTGAAAATTGCTTCTGCATGCGTCGACTGACTCACTATTAAAGACTGTAATAACTATCTACCTAACAATTTAGCTTCAAAAATAAATTCGACTGGTTTACAATGCCTACTCATGGACTCTTCCTTCTTGTCAGAATGACAGACAAGATATTGAATTGTACAGACTCTGACAGAGTCGGCTGAGATTCAAGTACAGATCTGCGAGTAATTACATTTTTCCAACACTCCCCCTTAATTATAAGCAGATGGGGATTTTTTTTTTTAAATTTACAAAATGTTTCAGAGCTTAGACATGCTCTGTTTATGAAAAATTTCACTATGGAGAACTTGTCATTCCAAGATAACTACGCAGATACTAGAATGTGTCCTTTTCCAATGGCTTTGTGAAGATGTCGGCAAGTTGGTCTTCAGACCTGCAAAATTCCAAACAAAATTCCTTTTCGTTCACCAACTCTCTTATAAAATGAAACCTTGTGTCGATGTGCTTGGTTCTCTTGTGAAACACATGATTCTTTAATAATGATATGGATGAATTGTTGTCACAGAAGATTGTTGTCGGTTCTTAATGGTTCTGTGACAAGTCTTTTAAGACTCTTCTCATCCAGAAAGCTTGACATCTAGCACTTGTTGCTGCAACATACTCTGCTTCAGCTAAAGATAGAGTTATTATGGGTTGTTTCTTTGAATCCCATGAAACAAAACCTGTACCAAAATGAAATGTGTACCCAGATGTGCTTTTCCTATCATCTATGCTGCCTCCATTGTCACTGTCAGTGTAACCAATGAGTTTAAAATTTTCTGAGGTTGAATACATAATACCAAGGTCTTTTGTGCCACTTACATACCTCAGAATTCTTTTACCTTCTTGCCAACGTGAGTCTTTTGGTGACTCCATGAACCTTGATATCAGACTTAATCCATACATAATGTTTGGTCTTGTTGCTGTCAAATACATAACATTGCCAACAAGCCTTTTGAACAGTGTAGGATCGACAGTGGATCCTTCATCGTCCTTGCTCAATTTTAAACCTGTTATCACTGGTGTTGGGGCTGTCTTGTAGTTAGACATGTTAAACCTTTTTAAAACTTCACTTGCATACTTAGACTATGATATAAAAATACCACTTTCAGACTGCTGAACTTCAATGCCCAGAAAAAACATCATAAGCCCCAAATCAGTCATTTCAAATTCACTTTCCATGACTGTTTTAAAATATTCTATGCCATAATCACCAGTAAATAGTAAATCATCTACATACAAGAAGACAATTAACATCTTACCTTGCTCATCGACTTTGGTGTACAAAGTCAGTTCACTTTCACTTCTGTGAAATCCATTTTCAATGAGATAGGAATCAATCCGACTGTACCAAGCTCTAGGAGCTTGCTTCAAACCATATAATTCCTTTTTCAGCATGTACACTTTGTGCTCTTGACTTGGAACTTTATACCCTTGTGTATGTTCCACATATACTTCCTCTTCTAGATAGCCATTTAAGAATTTGGACTTGACATCCATTTTATGAACATGCCATTTGTTTTGTGCAGCAATGGCCAAAACTGTTCTGACTGTATCCATGCGTGCAAAAGGTGCAAACGTTTCATTGAATTCGATGCCGGGTTGTTGTTTGAACCCTCTTGCTACGATTATTTCCTTGTGCTTTTGCACATTCCCATCAACATCTTGCTTTGTCTTGTAAATCCATTTGACACTGATTACATCCTTGTATTTTGGTACATCAACCAGTTCCCATGTCTGGTTTTTCTCAATGCATTCTATTTCTTCATCCATGGATTTTTCCCATACTTCTTCTTCAACAGATTCTTCAAATGTTAGTGGATCATATATATGTGCAAATAATGCAAAAGAGAGAGAATGAATTAGGTATACCAGCTTCATATATTTCCCACAGACTTCTTGTCTTCACCGGTTCTGTCGATGTCGACCTCGACGAAATGCTTGATGGAGTCTGTTGTCCTCTTGGTTTACTTGTCGGTGTAGCTGGAGCTGCTACTTGTGTCGATGGTCCTTGTGTTGAACCATGTCTTGGTGTCATGGGAGCCGATGGTGCTTCGACCGGTTGACTTACATGTGGTGTTTGAACCACTTCCTCTTCCATATCTTCATTGTCGATGTTCGACACAATGTTGACATTTATGTCGACAGTTCCATCCCATGATTCATTCTCGACAAAATGAACATCCCGACTGATAATCACTTTCCTTGTTACAGGGTCATACAGCTTGTATGCTTTTGTGTCTTCAGAATAGCCGACAGAAATATACTTCTGTCCCTTCCGGTCTAGCTTCTTTCTCAGCTCATCTGGAACATGAGCATATGCAACACAACCAAAAAATTTTAAATGGGAAACACTATGATTCATACCTGTCCATGCTTCTTGGGGAACTTTATTCTTCACACTCTTTGTCTTTAATCACACGGTGTTCATCTTCCATGTAGACTCTGTAGCATTTTTGTAACAGCTGTCCAATACTTAACAAATTATGTTTCAGACCTTCGACATGATAGATATCAGGGATATACTTACTCTCCCCCTGTTTGGTTAGAATATCAACAGTGCCTTTTCCTAAGACAGTAACTTGGACATTGTTTCCAAGTCTAACATCAGTTTTAACTGAAGTGTCTAGACTAGAAAATAGATTTAAATTACCAATCATGTGTTGCTGCATCCTGAATCTAAGTACCATATGTCATGTGGACTTTCTTGAACAGCATTGCATTCAAGTGGAGATGTCAATGCCATTAACATTGCACCTGTCAAAGTGTTGGTGCTAGTCGACTAACTTGGGCCTTTCCTTCCTTGGTCATATTACTTCTTCCTGCATTCATATGCATAATGACCAAACTTCTTACAGTAATGACATTGAATTTTTTATTTATCAAACCTTTAGCCACTTGGCTGACTTGGGTTCTGGTTATATCCTCTACCACCGACATTTGCAGGACTTCTGCCTCGTCCTCCTCTTGAAGAAATTCTTCCTCTGCCTCTAAAGTTGTTTCTCCCCCTGTCTCTACCACGGCTTATGGATGATTGTGCTGCAAATGCACCTTCCAATGATGTCTATGATCTGTCGAGCTTGTGCTCATGATTGATGAGTGAAGCTTGTAACTCATCAATGGTAAATTTCGACATGTTTGTGTGTTCCTCTAAGGTCACAACCAAATTTTCAAATGTTGGGGGAATACTTCTGAGAATTTTTTCAACAACCCTTTGGTCTGCTATGGGTTCTCCATGAGATTTCTGTTGGTTTATCAATCCAGCAACTGTGGTGTAGAATGTGTCTACATTCTCTTAATCTTTCATGGACATAGATTCAAAATCTCTTCTCAGAATCTACATATTGGATTTTTTTACCTTATCCAAACCTTGATAGGCAGTCTCCAATGTATCCCATGCTTCCTTAGCATTAGTCTTTCCTGCTATTCTTGAGAGTATGCTTTCATGCATAGCTTGATGTATGAAAACAAAGCTTTTCCATCTTTCTTCCTCTATTCTCTCAAGACATCTTTCTCAGCTTGTGTTAGATTGTTATATGTTGTCATGTCTGTTGGTTCTGCATAACCATGCTGGACTATCTCCCAGACATCTTGACCTCTAAATAAATCCTTCATTGTTAAAGACCAATATTCATAATTATTTCCTGTAAAACTTGGAGGTTGCAATGAACCAGAAGTGGAAGCCATTTTTAATTTTTAATTAACTTTTCTTAGAAAATTAAATTTCCACCTTTTAAGACAAGATTTCTTTCCTAAATATTGGGCTGATATAAACCTTGCTCTGATATAAACCTTGCTCCGATACGAGTTAGCCAAAACCAAGCCGACTAAACTTGATTTTAGGGCTTAGTCGATATTAAAATTTATTTTTCACTTTTCACCCCAACCACTTTTCCTTTTTCACCTGTCGGGTGAAACTTGTCTATGTCCGACTAGACAAGTTTATAAATTTTAGTCGATCCTACACTCGACTAAATTTACTTCAACTTACTTGTCGGTTCTACCGACCGGTTTTTACCTCAACCACTTGTCACTTCGACCAAGTTGGATGACTTCTTCTCTTCGACCAAGTCGGTTGCTTCGACCAAGTCGGCTCACTTCAGTCAGCTGACTCAACTGACCACTCAAGTCGGCTCACTTTGGTAGAAATCTACAGAGTATGTTTCTTAGTCTAAAGAATTAAGAAATTACAAATGCTTTTCACCTGTGAGTAATATAGAGTAAAAATGGACACATTAATAAATCCAAAGAACTTATAAAACATATTCCCAAATATGTAGGAAGACTTGAGTCGACCAATGTGCCGTAAAAGCTGGAACTTTCACGCTGTGAGAATTTTATGGGTTCTTTGATCTTTCACTTATCAATAATTGTAAGAGACATTTACAGAAATAAATTTGGAAATATGTGTGGCCAAATAATCATGCATTCAACCATAAACTATTTCTTATATTTAAGTACGCGAAAATAACAAAGTATTACAAACTTGTCGATTACAAATTGGTCGGTCTAGACTTGTCGGTCCAGAGTTATCGGTCTACAGAGCTTCGGCTCTTCGACTAAATCACATGCACAGAAGCTTGAGCTTCGACTTCTCTTTTCTCACCCTGAGTTCCTTCGATGTATATTGTCTCTTGTGTCTGTGTAACCTAAATTACAATTTGCTTCTTCTATTTATAAGAAACCTGAAAATTGCTTCTGCATGTGTCGACCGTCTCACTATTAAAGACTGTAATAACTATCTGCCTAACAACTTAGCTTCAGAAATAAATTTGACTGGTTTACAATGCCTACTCGTGGACTCTTCCTTCTTACGAGACTGACAGACAAGATCTTGACTTGTACAGACTCTGACAGAGTCGGGTGAGAGTCAAGTATAGATCTACGAGTAATTACATTTTTCCAACACTCCCCCTTAATTATAAGCAGATGGGGATTTTGAAAACAAAATTTACAAAATGTTTCAGAGCCTAGACATGCTCTATTTATGACAGAGTTCACCGTGGAGAACTCGTCATTCCAAGATAACTACGTAGATACTGGAATGTGTCCTTTTCCAATGGCTTTCTGAAGATGTCAGCAAGTTGGTCCTCACACCTGCAAAATTCCAAACAAATTTCCTTACCGTTCACCAACTCTATTATAAAATGAAACCTTGTGTCGATGTGCTTGGTTCTCTTGTGAAACACATGATTCTTTGATGATGCTGTGGCTGAATTGTTGTCGCAGAATATTGTTGTCGGTTCTTGATGGTTTTGTGACAAGTCTTTTAAGACTCTTCTCATCCAGACAGCTTGACATGCAGCACTTGTTGTTGCAACATACTCTGCTTCAGCTGAAGATAGAGTTACTATGGGTTGTTTCTTTGAAGCCCATGAAACAACACCTGTACCAAAATAAAATGTGTACCCAGATGTGTTTTTCCTGTCATCTATGCTACCTCCATCGTCACTGTCAGTGTAACCAATGAGTTTAAAATTTTATGAGGTTGAATACATAATACCAAGGTCTTTTGTGCCACTTACATACCTCAGAATTATTTTACCTGCTTGCCAATGTGAGTCTTTTGGTGACTCCATGAACCTTGATATCAGACTTACTCCATACATAATGTTTGGTCTTGTTGCTGTCAAATACATAAGGCTGCCAAGAATCCTTTTGAACAGCGTAGGATCGACAGTGGATCCTTCATCATCCTTGCTCAATTTTAAACCTGTTATCACTGGTGTTGGGTATGTCTTGCAGTTAGACATGTTAAACCTTTTTAAAAATTCACTTTCATACTTAGACTATGATATTAAAATACCACTTTCACACTGCTGAACTTCAATGCCCAGAAAAAACATCATAAGCCCCAAATCACTCATTTCAAATTCACTTTCCATGACTGTTTTAAAATCTACTATGCCATAATCACCAATAAATATTAAATCATCTACATAAAAGCAGACAATTAACATCTTACCTTGCTCATCGACTTTGGTGTACAAAGTCGGTTCACTTTCACTTTTGTGAAATCCATTTTCAATGAGATAGGAATCAATCCGACTATACCAAGCTCTATGATCTTGCTTCAAACCATATAATGCCTTTTTCAGCATGTACACTTTGTGCTCTTGACCTGGAACTTCATACCCTTGTGTCTGCTCCACATATACTTCCTCTTCTAGATAGCCATTTAAGAATCTCGACTTGACATCCATTTGATGAACATGCCATTTGTTTTGTGCAGCAATGGCCAAAACTGTTTTGATTGTATCCATGCATGCAAAAGGTGCAAACGTTTCATTGAAGTCGATGTCGGGTTGCTGTGTGAACCCTCTTTCTACCATTCTTTCCTTGTGCTTTTCCACATTCCCATCAACATCTTGCTTTGTCTTGTAAATCCATTTGACACTGATTACATCCTTGTATTTTGGTACATCAACCAGTTCCCATGTCTGGTTTTTCTTAATGCATTCTATTTCTTCATCCATGGATTGTGCCCATACTTCTTCTTCAACAGCTTCTTCAAATTTTAGTGGATCATATATAGGTGCAAATAATGCAAAGAGAGAGAATGAATTAGGTATACCAGCTTCATATATTTCCCACAGACTTCTTGTTTTCACCGGTTCTGTCGATGTCGACCTCGACGAAATGCTTGATGGAGTCTGTTGTCCTCTTGGTGTACTTGTCGGTGTAGCTAGAGCTGCTACTTGTGTCGATGGTCCTTATGTTGAACCATGTCTTGGTGTCATGGGAGTCAATGGTGCTCCGACCGGTTGACTTACATGTGGTTTTTGAACCACTTCCTCTTCCATATCATCATTGTCGATGTTCGACACAATGTTGACATTTATGTCGACAGTTCCATCCCATGATTCATTCTCGACAAATTGAACATCCCGACTGATAATCACTTTCCTTGTGATAGGGTCATACAGCTTGTATGCTTTTGTGTCTTCAGAATAGCCGACAAAAATACATTTCTGTCCCTTCCTGTCTAGCTTCTTTCTCAGCTCATCTGGAACATGAGCATATGCAACACAACCAAAAACTTTTAAATGGGAAACACTATGATTCATACCTGTCCATGCTTCTTGGGGAACTTTGTTCTTCACACTCTTTGTCTTTAATCACACGGTGTTCATCTTCCAAGTAGACTCTGTAGCCTTTTTGTAACAAATGTCCAATACTTAACAAATTGTGTTTCAGACCTTCGACATGATAGATATCAGGGATATACTTACTCTCTCCCTGTTTGGTTAGAATATCAACAGTGCCTTTTCCTAAGACAGTAACTTGGACATTGTTTCCAAGTGTAACATCAGTTTTAACTGAAGTGTCTAGACTGGAAAACAGATTTAAATTACCAATCATGTGGTTGCTGCATCCTGAATCTAAGTACCATATGTCATGTGGACTTTCTTGAACAGCATTGCATTCAAGTGGAGATGTCGATGCCATTAACATTGCACCTGTCAAAGTGTTCGTGCTGGTCGACTGACTTGGGATTTTCCTTCCTTGGTCATATTGCTTCTTCCTGCATTCATATGCATAATGACCAAACTTCTTACAGTAATGACATTGAATTTTTGGTTTATCAAACCTCTGGCCACTTGGCTAACTTGGGTTTTGGTTATCACCTCTACCACCGACATTTGCAGGACTTCTACCTCGTCCTCCTCTTGAAGAAATTATTCCTCTGCCTCTGAATTTGTTTCTCCCCCTGTCTCTACCACGGATTATGGAATACTATGCTACAAATGCACCTTCCAATGATGTCTGTGATCTGTCGAGTTTGTGCTCATGATTGATGAGTGAAGCTTGCAACTCATCAATGGTAAATTTCGACATGTTTGTGTGTTTCTCTAAGGCCACAACCAAATTTTCAAATCTTGGGGGAAGACTTCTAAGAATTTTTTCAACAACCCTTTGGTCTGCTATGGGTTCTCCATGAGATTTCAGTTGGTTTATCAACCCAACAACTCTAGTGTAGAATGTGTCTACATTCTCTTAATCTTCATGGACATAGATTCAAAATCTCTTCTCAGAATCTGCATCTTGGATGTCTTTACCTTATCCAAACCTTGATAGGCAGTCTCCAATGTATCCCATGCTTCCTTTGAATTAGTCTTTGTTGCTATTCTTGGTAGTATGCTTTCATGCATAGCTTGATGTATGAAAATCAAATATTTTCCATCTTTCTTCCTCTATTCTCTCAAGACATCTTTCTCAGCTTTTGTGAGATTGTTATATGTTGTCATGTCTGTTGGTTCTGCATAACCATGTTGGACTATCTCCCAGACATCTTGACCTCTAAATAAAGCCTTCATTGTTAAAGACCAATATGCATAATTATTTCCTGTAAAACTTGGAGGTTGCAATGAACCAGAAGTGGAAACCATTTTTAATTTTTAATTAAATTTTCTTAGAAATTAAATTTCCACCTTTTAAGACAAGATTTCTTTCCTAAATCTTGGGCTGATATAAACCTTGCTCTGATATAAACCTTACTCCGATACCAGTTAGCCAAAACCAAGCCGACTAAACTTGAGTTTAGGGCTTAGTCGATATTAAAATTTAATTTTCACTTTTCACCCCAACCACTTTTCCTTTTTCACCTATCGGGTGAAACTTGTCTATGTCCGACTAGACAAGTTTATAAATTTTAGTCGGTCCTACACTCGACTAAATTTACTTCGACTTACTTGTCGGTTCTACCGACCAGTTTTTACCTCAACCACATGTCACTTAGACTAAGTCGGATGACTTCTTCTCTTTGACCAAGTCGGTTGCTTCGACCAAGTCAGCTCACTTCAGTCGGCTGACTCAACTGACCAATCAAGTCGGCTCACTTTGGTAGAAATCTACAGAGTATGTTTCTTAGTCTAAAGACTTAAGAAATTACAAATGCTTTTCACCTGTGAGTAATATAGAGTAAAAATGGACACATTAATAAATCCAAAGAACTTATAAAACATATGCCCAAATATGTAGGAAGACTTGAGTCGACCAATGTGCCGTAAAAGCTGGAACTTTCACGCGGTGAGAATTTTATGGGTTCTTTGATCTTTCACTTATCAGTAATTGTAAGAGACATTTACAGAAGTAAATCTAGAAATATGTGCAGCCAAATAATCATGCGTTCAACCATAAAATATTTCATATATTTAACTATGCGGAAATAACAAAGTATTACAAACTTGTCGATTACAAATTGGTCGGTCTAGACTTGTCGATCCAGACTTATCGGTCTACAGAGCTTCGGCTCTTCAACTAAATCACATGCACAGAAGCTTGAGCTTCGGCTTCTCTTTTCTCACCCTGATTTCCTTCGATGTATATTGTCTCTTGTGTCTGTGTAACCTAAATTACAATTTGCTTCTTCTATTTATAGGCAACCTGAAAATTGCTTCTGCATGGGTCGACTGACTCACTATGAAAGACTGTAATAACTATCTACCTAATGAATTAGCTTCAGAAATAAATTCGACTGGTTTACAATGCCTACTCATGGACTCTTACTTCTTATGAGACTGATAGATAAGATCTTGACTTGTATAGACTCTGACAGAGTCGGGTGAGAGTCAAGTATAGATCTGCGAGTAATTACATTTTTCCAACACTCCCCCTTAATTATAGGCATATGGGGATTTTGAAAACAAAATTTACAAAATGTTTCAGAGCTTAGACATGCTCTATTTATGACAGAGTTCACCATGGAGAACTTTTCATTCCAATATAAATACGCAGATACTAGAATGTTTCCTTTGCCGATGGCTTTGTGAAGATGTCGGCAAGTTGGTCTTCAGACCTGCAAAATTCCAAACAAATTTCCTTACCGTTCACCAACTCTCTTATAAAATGAAACCTTGTGTCGATGCGCTTGGTTCTCTTATGAAACACATTATTCTTTGATGATGCTATGGCTGAATTGTTGTCGCAGAAGATTGTTGTCGGTTCTTGATGGTTTTGTGACAAGTCTTTTAAGACTCTTCTCATCCAGACAGCTTGACATGCAGCACTTGTTGCTGCAACATACTCTTCTTCAGCTGAAGACAGAGTTACTATGGGTTGTTTCTTTGAGGCCCATGAAACAACACCTGTACCAAAATGAAATGTGTAGCCAGATGTGCTTTTCCTGTCATCTATGCTACCTCCATTGTCACTGTCAGTGTAACCAATGAGTTTAAAATTTTCTGAGGTTGAATACATAATACCAAGGTCTTTTGTGCCACTTACATACCTCATAATTATTTTACCTGCTTGCCAATGTGAGTCTTTTGGTGACTCCATGAACCTTGATATCAGACTTAATCCATACATAATGTTTGGTCTTGTTGCTTTCAAATACATAAGGCTTCCAACAAGCCTTTTGAACAGCGTAGGATCGACAGTGGATCCTTCATCGTCCTTGCTCAATTTTAAACCTGTTATCACTGGTGTTGGGGCTGTCTTGCAGTTAGACATGTTAAACCTTTTTAAAACTTCACTTTCATACTTAGACTATGATATAAAAATACCCTTTCAGACTGCTGAACTTCAATGCCCAGAAAAAACATCATAAGCCCCAAATCAGTCATTTCAAATTCACTTTCCATGACTGTTTTAAAATCTGCTATGCCATAATCACCAGTAAATATTAAATCATCTACATACAAGTAGACAATTAACATCTTACCTTGCTCATCGACTTTGGTGTACAAAGTCGGTTCACTTTCACTTCTGTGAAATCCATTTTCAATGAGATAGGAATCAATCCGACTGTACCAAGCTCTAGGAACTTGCTTCAAACCATATAATTCCCTTTTCAGCATGAACTTTGTGCTCTTGACCTAGAACTTCATACCCTTGTGTCTGTTCCACATATACTTCCTCTTCTAGATATCCATTTAAGAATGTCGACTTGACATCCATTTGATGAACATGACATTTGTTTTGTGCAACAATGGCCAAAACTGTTCTGACTGTATCCATGCGTGCAAAAGGTGCAAACGTTTCATTGAAGTCGATGCCGGGTTGCTGTGTGAACCCTCTTGCTACCATTTTTTGCTTGTGCTTTTGCACATTCCCATCAACATCTTTCTTTGTCTTGTAAATCCATTTGACACTGATTACATCCTTGTATTTTGGTACATCAACCAGTTCCCATGTCTGGTTTTTCTCAATGCATTCTATTTCTTCATGCATGGATTGTGCCCATACTTCTTCTTCAACAGCTTCTTCAAGTGTTAGTGGATCATATATAGGTGCAAATAATGCAAAGAGAGAGAATGAATTAGGTATACCAGCTTCATATATTTCCCACAGACTTCTTGTCTTCACTGGTTCTGTCGATGTCAACCTCGATGAAATGCTTGATGGATTCTGTTGTCCTCTTGGTGTACTTGTCGGTGTAGCTAGATTTGATACTTGTGTCGATGGTCCTTGTGTTGAACCATGTCTTGGTGTCATGGGAGTCGATGGTGCTCCGACCGGTTGACTTACATGTGGTGTTTGAACCACTTCCTCTTCCATATCATCATTGTCGATGTTCAACACAATGTTGACATTTATGTCGACAATTCCATCCCATGATTTATTCTCGACAAACTGAACATCCCAACTCATAATCACTTTCCTTGTGACAGGGTCATACAGCTTGTATGCTTTTGTGTCTTCAGAATAGCTGACAAAAATACATTTATGTTCCTTCCTGTCTAGCTTCTTTCTCGGCTCATCTGGAACATGAGCATATGCAACACAACCAAACACTTTTAAATGGGAAACACTATGATTCATACCTGCCCATGCTTCTTGGGGAACTTTGTTCTTCACACTCTTTGTATTTAATCACACAGTGTTCATCTTCCATGTAGACTCTGTAGCCTTTTTGTAACAACTGTCCAATACTTAACAAATTATGTTTCAGACCTTCGACATGATAGATAGCAGGGATATACTTACTCTCCCCCTGTTTGGTTAGAATATCAACAGTGCCTTTTCCTAAGACAGTAACTTGGACAGTGTTTCCAAGTGTAACATCAGTTTTAACTGAAGTGTCTATACTGGAAAACAGATTTAAATTACTAGTCATGTGGTTGATGCATCCTGAATCTAAGTACCATATGTCATGTGGACTTTCTTGAACAGCATTGCATTCAAGTGGAGACGTCGATGCCATTAACATTGCACCTGTCAAAGTGTTGGTGTTGGTCAACTGACTTGGGCTTTTCCTTCCTTGGTCATATTGCTTCTTCCTACATTCATATGCATAATGACCAAACTTCTTACAGTAATGACATTGAATTTTTGATTTATCAAACCTCTGGCCACTTGGCTGACTTGGGTTCTGGTTATCTCCTCTACCACCGACATTTGTAGGACTTCCACCTCGTCCTCCTCTTGAAGAAATTCTTCCTCTACCTCTGAAGTTGTTTCTCCCCCTTTCTCTACCACGGCTTATGGATGACTGTGCTGCAAATGCACCTTCCAATGATGTCTGTGATCTGTTGAGTCTGTGCTCATGATTGATGAGTGAAGCTTGCAACTCATCAATGGTAAATTTTGACATGTTTGTGTGTTTCTCTAAGGTCACAACCAAATTTCCAAATGTTGGGGGAATACTTCTGAGAATTTTTTCAACAACCCTTTGGTCTGCTATGGGTTCTCCATGAGATTTCAGTTGGTTTATCAACCCAACAACTCTGGTGTAGAATGTGTCTACATTCTCTTAATCTTTCATGGACATAGATTCAAAATCTCTTCTCAGAATCTGCATCTTGGATGTCTTTGCCTTATCCAAACCTTGATAGGTAGTCTCCAATGTATCCCATGCTTCCTTAGCATTAGTCTTTGCTACTATTCTTGGGAGTATGCTTTCATGCATAGCTTGATGTATGAAAAACAAAGCTTTTCCATATTTCTTCCTCTATTCTCTCAAGACATCTTTCTCAGCTTGTGTGAGATTGTTATATGATTTCATGTCTGTTGGTTCTGCATAACCATGCTGGACTATCTCCCAGACATCTTGACCTCTAAATAAAGCCTTCATTGTTAAAGACCAATATTCATAATTCTTTCCTGTAAAACTTGGAGGTTGCAATGAACCAGAAGTGGAAGCCATTTTTAATTAACTTTTCTTAGAAAATTAAATTTCCACCTTTTAAGACAAGATTTCTTTCCTAAATCTTGGGTTGATATAAAACTTGCTCTGATATGAAACCTTGCTCTGATACCAGTTAGCCAAAACCAAGCCGACTAAACTTGAGTTTAGGGCTTAGTCAATATTAAAATTTAATTTTCACTTTTCACCCCAACCACTTTTCCTTTTTCACCCGTCGGGTGAAACTTGTCTATGTCCGACTAGACAAGTTTATAAATTTTGGCCAGTCCTATACTCGACTAAATTTACTTCGACTTACTTGTCGGTTCTACAGACTGGTTTTTACCTCAACCACTTGTCACTTCGACCAAGTCGGATGACTTCTTCTCTTCGACCAAGTCGGTTTCTTTGACCAAGTTAGTTGCTTCGACCAAGTCGGCTCACTTCAGTCGGCTGACTCAACTGACCACTCAAGTCGGCTCACTTTGGTAGAAATCTTCAGAGTATGTTTCTTAGTCTAAAGACTTGAGAAATTACAAATGCTTTTCACCTGTGAGTAATATAGAGTAAAAATGGACACATTAATAAATCCAAAGAACTTATAAAACATATGCTCAAATATGTAGGAAGACTTGAGTCGACCAATGTGCCATAAAAGCTGGAACTTTCACGCTGTGAGAATTTTATGGGTTCTTTGATCTTTCACTTATCAGTAATTGTAAGAGACATTTACAGAAGTAAATCTGGAAATATGTGCGGCCAAATAATCATGCATTCAACCATAAACTATTTCATATATTTAACTATGCGGAAATAACAAAGTATTACAAACTTGTCGATTACAAATTGGTCGGTCTAGACTTGTCGGTCCAGACTTATCGGTCTGCAGAGCTTCGGCTCTTCGACTAAATCACATGCACAGAAGCTTGAGCTTCAGCTTCTCTTTTCTCACCCTGAGTTCCTTCTGTGTATATTGTCTCTTGTGTTTGTGTAAACTAAATTACAATTTGCTTCTTCTATTTATAGGCAACCTGAAAATTGCTTCTGCATGGGTCAACTAACTCACTATTAAAGACTGTAATAACTATCTACCTAACAAATTAGCTTCAGAAATAAATTTGACTGGTTTACAATGCCTACTCGTGGACTCTTCCTTCTGATGAGACTGACAGACAAGATCTTGACTTGTACAGACTCTGACAGAGTCGGGTGAGAGTCAAGTATAGATCAGCGAGTAATTACATTTTTCCAACACTCCCCCTTAATTATAAGCAGATGGGGATTTTGAAAACAAAATTTACAAAATGTTTCAGAGCTTAGACGTGCTCTATTTATGACAGAGTTCACCGTGGACAACTTGTCATTCCAAGATAACTACGTACATACTAGAATGTGTCCTTTGCCAATGGCTTTGTGAAGATGTCGGCAAGTTGGTATTCAGACCTGCAAAATTCCAAACAAATTTCCTTACCGTTCACCAACTCTCTTATAAAATGAAACCTTGTGTCGATGTGCTTGGTTCTCTTGTGAAACACATAATTCTTTGATGATGCTATGGCTGAATTGTTGTCGCAGAAGATTGTTGTCGGTTCTTGATGGTTCTGTGACAAGTCTTTTAAGACTCTTCTCATCCAGACAGCTTGACATGCAGCACTTGTTGCTGCAACATACTCTGCTTCAGCTGAAGATAGAGTTACTATGGGTTTTTTCTTTGAAGCCCATGAAACAACACCTGTACCAAAATGAAATGTGTACCCAATGTGGTTTTCTTGTCATCTATGCTACCTCCATTGTCACTGTCAGTGTAACCAATGAGTTTAAAATTTTCTGAGGTTGAATACATAATACCAAGGTCTTTTGTGCCACTTACATACCTCATAATTATTTTACCTGCTTGCCAATGTGAGTCTTTTGGTGACTCCATGAACCTTGAGATCAGACTTACTCCATACATAATGTCTGGTCTTGTTGCTGTCAAATACATAAGGCTGCCAACAAGCCTTTTGAACAGCGTAGGATCGACAGTGGATCCTTCATCATGATTGCTCAATTTTAAACCTGTTATCACTGGTGTTCGGGCTGTCTTGCAGTTAGACATGTTAAACCTTTTTAAAACTTCACTTGCATACTTAGGCTGTGATATAAAAATAACATTTTCAGACTGCTGAACTTCAATGCCCAGAAAAAAAATTCATAAGCCTCAGATCAGTCATTCCAAATTCACTTTCCGTGACTGTTTTAAAATCTGTTGTGCTATAATCACCAGTAAATATTAAATCATCTACATACAAGCAGACAATTAACATCTTACCTTTCTCATCAACTTTGGTGTACAAAGTTGGTTCACTTTTACTTCTATTAAATCCATTTTCAATGAGATAGGAATCAATCCGACTGTACCAAGCTCTAGGAGCTTGCTTCAAACCATATAATGCCTTTTTCAACCTATACACTTTGTGCTCTTGACCTGGAAATTCATACCATTGTGGCTATTCCACATATACTTCCTCTTCTAGATAGCCATTTAAGAATGCTGACTTGACATCCATTTGATGAACATGCCATTTGTTTTGTGCAGTAATGCCCAAAACTGTCTTGACTGTATCCATGCATGCAACAGGTGCAAAGGTTTCATTATAGTTGATGCTTGGTTGCTGTGTGAACCCTGTTGCTACCATTCTTGCCTTGTGCTTTTGCAAATTCCCATCAACATCTTGCTTTGTCTTGTAAATCCATTTGACACTGATTACATCCTTGTATTTTGGTACATCAACCAGTTCCCATGTCTGGTTTTTCTCAATGCATTATATTTCTTCATCCATGGCTTGTGCCCATACTTCTTCTTCAACAACTTCTTCAAATGTAAGTGGATCATATATAGGTGTAAATAATGCAAAGAGAGAGAATGAATTTGGTGTACCAGCTTCATATATCTCCCGCAAACTTCTTGTCTTCACCAGTTCTATCGATGTCGACCTCGATGAAATGCTTGATGGAGTCTGTTGTTTTCTTGGTGTACTTGTCGGTGTATCTTGATCTGCTACTTGTGTCGATGGTCCTTGTGTTGAACCATGTCTTGGTGTCATGGGAGTCGATGGTGCTCTAATCAGTTGACTTACATGTGGTGTTTGAACCACTTCCGCTTCCATATCATCATTGTTGATGTTCGACACAATGTTGACATTTATGTCGACAGTTCCATCCCATGATTCATTCCCAACAAATTGAACATCCCGACTAATAATGACTTTCCTTTTGATAGGGTCATATAGCTTGTATGCTTTTGTGTTTTCAGAATAGCCGACAAAATTACATTTCTATCCCTTCTTGTCTAGCTTCTTTCTTAGCTCATTTGGAACATGAGCATATGCAACACAACCAAAAAATTTTAAATGGGAAACGCTATGATTCATACCTGTCCATGCTTCTTGGGGAACTTTGTTTTTCACACTCTTTGTCAGACACCTGTTCATAATGTATACGACAGTCACGACTGCTTCACCCCAATACTCATTTGGCAAATGCTTGGCTGCCAACATGTTGCATGCCATCTTCATGATGGTTCTGTTCTTTATTTCGGCTATACCATTCTGCTGAGGTGTATACCGTGTAGTGAATTGTTTTTGTATGCCATGGGTCTTGCAAAAATTCAAAAATTCATTTGAAACATATTCACCTCCTTTGTCGGTCCTTATGATCTTGATGCAGTGACCACTCTGGTTCTCCACGAGTGCCTTGAATTGCTGAAAATAACTAAATGCATCATATTTATGTTTTAGGAAATATACCCATGTATTTCTTGAGTAATCATCTATAAAAGTTAGAAAATAGTTGTAGCCACCAATGGATGATGTCTGCATTGGACCACAAATGTCAGAGTGCACAATTTCAAGTGGTGTGCATGCTCTATAGGACTTTTCAACTGGAAAAGTCTCTCTGTGCTGCTTGCCAAAAATGCAGCCTTCACAAACCCTCTCTAGTCTGTCGATCAATGGTAATCCCTTCACCATATTCTTTATGTGTAGTATCTTCAGCCCACCAAAATTTAGATGTCCAAATCTGAAATGCCACAACCAGGGTTCATCTTGAACTTCTGTCTGAAATGCAGCTTGCAAATTAGTGCTGCAATTTTTTCTCTTGTCGAGGAGCTCGACTTTTTCTTCACTTTATGCCTTGAATGCAGCTCCTGTGTTTGTCTTCCCTTTTATTTCAGGAACTATCCTCAATGGAAACAAGGGGTTGCTTGTCATTGGCACTTTTTCTATCAGCTGGTTGCTTGGACGCTTGTCTTTGATCACACAGTGTTCATCTTCCATGTAGACTCTATAGCCTTTTTGTAACAACTGTCCAATACATAATAAATTATGTTTCAGACCTTCGACATGATAGATATCAGTGATAAACTTACTCTCCCCCTGTTTGGTTATAATATCAACAGTGCATTTTCTTAAGACAGTAACTTGGACATTGTTTCCAAGTGTAGCATCAGTTTTAACTGAAGTGTCTAGACTAGAAAACAGATTTAAATTACCAGTCATGTGGTTGCTGCATCCTGAATCTAAGTACCATATGTCATGTGGACTTTCTTGAACAACATTACATTCAAGTGGAGATGGCGATGCCATTAACATTGCACCTGTCGAAGTGTTGGTGCTGGTCGACTGACTTGGGCTTTGCCTTCCTTAGTCATATTTCTTCTTCCTGCATTCATATGCATAATGACCAAAATTCTTACAGTAATGACATTGAATTTTTGATTTATCAAACCTCTGGCCACTTGGCTAACTTGGGTTCTAGTTATCTCCTCTGCCACCGACATTTGCAGGACTTCTGCCTCATCCTCCTCTTGAAGAACTTCTTCCTCTGCCTCTGAAGTTGTTTCTCCCCCTACCTCTACCACGACTTATGGATGACTATGCTACAAATGCACCTTCCAATGATGTATGTGATCTGCTAAGTCTGTGCTCATGATTGATGAGTGAAGCTTGCAACTCATCAATGGTAAATTTCGACATGTTTGTGTGTTCCTCTAAGGTCACAACCAAATTTTCAAATATTGGGGGAAGACTTCTGAGAATTTTTTCAACAACCCTTTGGTCTGCTATGTGTTCTCCATGAGATTTCAGTTGGTTTATCAACCCAACAAATCTGGTGTAGAATGTGTCTACATTCTCTGAATCTTTCATGGACAGAGATTCAAAATCTCTTCTCAGAATATGCAGCTTGGATGTCTTTACCTTATCCAAACCTTGACAGGCAATATCCAATGTATCCCATGCTTCCTTAGCATTAGTCTTTGCTGCTATTCTTGGGAGTATGCTTTCGTGCATAGATTGATGTATGAAAAATAGAGCTTTTCCATCTTTCTTCCTCTGTTCTCTCAAGACATCTTTCTCAGCTTGTGTGAGATTGTTATATGCTGTCATGTCTACTGGTTCTGCATAACCATGCTGGACTATCTCCCAGACATCTTGACCTCTAAATAAAGCCTTCATTGTTAAAGACCAATATTCATAATTATTTCCTGTAAAACTTGGAGGTTGCAATGAACCAGAAGTGGAAGCCATTTTTAATTTTTAATTAACTTTTCTTAGAAAATTAAATTTCCACCTTTTAAGACAAGATTTCTTTCCTAAATCTTGGGCTGATATAAACCTTGCTCTAATATGAAACCTTGCTCTGATATAAACCTTGCTCTGATACCAGTTAGCCAAAACCAAGCCGACTAAACTTGAGTTTAGGGCTCAGTCGATATTAAAATTTAATTTTCACTTTTCACGCCGACCACTTTTCCTTTTTCACCTGTCAAGTGAAACTTGTCTATGTCCGACTAGACAAGTTTATAAATTTTAGTCGGTCCTACACTCGACTAAATTTACTTCGACTTACTTGTCGTTTCTATCGACCGGTTTTTACCTCGACCACTTGTCACTTCGACCAAGTCGGCTGACTTCTTCTCTTCGACCAAGTTGGCTGCTTCGACCAAGTCGGCTCACTTCAGTCGGCTGACTCAACCGACCACTCAAGTCGGCTCACTTTGGTCGAAATCTACAGAGTATGTTTCTTAGTCTAAAGACTTAAGAAATTACAAATGCTTTTCATCTGTGAGTAAGATAGAGTAAAAATGGACACATTAATAAATCCAAAGAACTTATAAAACATATGCCCAAATATGTAGGATGACTTGAATCGACCAATGTACCGTAAAACCTGGAACTTTCACGCGATGAGAATTTTATGGGTTCTTTGATCTTTCACTTATCAGTAATTGTAAAATACATTTACAGAAGTAAATCTGGAAATATGTGCGACTAAATAATCATGCATTCAACCATAAACTATTTCATATATTTAACTATGCGGAAATAACAAAGTATTACAAACTTGTCGATTACAAACTGGTTGGTCTAGACTTGTCGATCTACAGAGCTTCGGCTCTTCAACTAAATCACATGCACAGAATCTTGAGCTTCGACTTCTCTTTTCTCACCCTGAGTTCCTTCAGTGTATATTGTCTCTTGTGTCTATGTAACCTAAATTACAATTTGTTTCTTCTATTTATAGGCAACCTGAAAATTACTTCTGCATGGGTCCACTGACTCACTATTAAAGACTATAATAACTATCTACCTAACAACTTAGCTTCAGAAATAAATTCGACTGGTTTACAATGCCTACTCGTGGACTCTTCCTTCTTATCAGACTGACAGACAAGATCTTGACTTGTACAGACTCTAACAGAGTCAGCTGAGAGTCAAGTACAGATCTGCGAGTAATTACATTTTTCCAACAAACCAAACAATGTAGGGACAAACAAAAACTTGCAAAACCCATGCACCGGCTTCACTAATTTCAATTATGTATGCATTTAATTCTGTTAAAAATGATAACCATTCAAAAATTAGTGCCTCGTAGCTAACTAATAACACTTGAGTGCAACAGAATTAGTCAAAATGGGAAGGGTAAAAGCATGGTAACGTGTCTCACTTTGCGGCAAGAAAAATTGTTCTGTTTTTATAAATTTATTTAAAATGTTCATTATAAAAATTAAAAAATGTGTTTTCAAAAATAAAATAAAAATAATTTTAACAATCACTTGGATATTATTTCCATATTCATATAAAAAAATATTGGTTTTGATGTCCTAAAATGATAGTTTGTTGGGTCGTGCTTTTACTTAGACATAAAAATTATCATTTATTTTGATAATTTAGTAATAATTAAAATATATCATAAAATAAAATTTAAAAATATGTACAACAATCTTAAATGTGTCTATAACAAACCTGTTCAAAAAAATTGGAATTAAAAAAATAAATGAAGATAGATATTGGGGGTCGTGGTTTTGTGAGTACTTATGAGAAGCTAAAATAATAATAAATTTCCTTCAAACATAATGAAATAGATAAGATAGAAACATTTTTTTTAGTTAAAAAAAAATACCATATAGAAGCTCATTCACAATGAAAAATTTGTTTCATTACATCGTTATCTAATTCGTAATGGATTTGTAGTTTTGTGAACGAATACTTTTAGTTCATAAAGTTCATCGCCGCAAAAATGGGAAAAGTGAGACACGTTACCATGCTTTTACCCGGAAAGAAACCCTAGCTTCTTTGCCCTATGCAGAAACCCTAATATATGGCTAACAAACACGCCCTGGCTCTGTTAGTTGGTAACCAACAATAATTGTCGCCAATCTCCTTCCTTATTTTGCTACACAACTTTAGAACAACAGCATAGGATTGAGGGAAGTGACATTGAAGGGTATCACACTCTGCAGATACCCATCACCTACAGAACATATAATGAATTCCATAAAACTAAACAACCCGTCTTCAAATGCAATGATAAAATGATAATTTTAAAGGCAAAGAGAGGGCACGGCTTGTTACCTGGTTGTAAAGGAGCTGACAATGTCCAAGGGTGGTGATGTGGGTGATACTGCGGCACAACGCATGTTGAAGGCCAGCAATGAGGGCTTTGTAATGGGTAGCATTGTTTGTTAGTTTGAAGCAATCATTGACATACATGCTATAGTTTTCCAAAACAGTGCCATCGTGGTTGTTGAGATAAGGAAATCGATGCTCCCATGACTATATGTTGCAGTGGAGGTACAGGGAATGAACGCAGAGGCAACGAACAGGAAACCACAGCAAAGAAAAATTCTCCCAAATATATGGGGAAAGTTGGTTGGGCAATCAAAATGACATGCGGCAACAAATAATTCGCTGAAGTGACGACCGTTTTTCACCACGGTGACGAAAAATAGACCTAGGAGAAGAACGTCTTCGACGTAAATATATGAGATGAATTCTGTAACAACTTTCCGATCTGATTGAGGCCTGATATAATACAGGAAAGAAAACGATTGAGATGGAATATTCGCATGTTCCACCATCCCTCCATCTCTCACCCCTTGAGATATGGAATGTTTACCTGGACACGATTTTTGGGTCACTGAGTGGCAGGCAAGATCATGGTTTAAATCTTCATGAACTTTGCATGTGCGTGACCCGACACGGCAGTTTCAATTAAAACTGAAAAAAAAAAATTGAAGACTCTGATAAAAACAAATGTCATGACTTGCATTTGAATTCGCATTTGAATTTGATATGACTTTATCACTCTTTTGTCACAAACCTCTTTGACTGCAATACATGAGAAAAGGTTTGCATCTTAGGAAATTAGATCCCTCTCTGGGCTTGATAGAGCCTAGGATTTGGATTTATGCTGGTTTACAAATATTATTGTAAATATAAATTTACAATATTTATGACTTTAAGTATGATAATCATCTATATTCAAACATCAACAAACATTGTAAAAACACTTTGGTTTGTAGTTTAGTTAGATATTGTTTTTCAAACAAGAAATATTTTTCTTAGGTTGGTTTGTCCATTATGCACTGATTCTAGGATGAGATGTTGTTCTTCAATTTAAGTATATATTAAAAAAAAATCTACTTTTTATTGCACTTTTGGAACTATTGCTACTTTAATAAATTTATGTTTTTTTAATATATTAAAATTTAATATATTATATTATTGAGCGAAGCTTTTAGCCGTATAGAATAGTCGTGTCCACGTACCCGGATCCGGCGTACCCGCATACCGAAAACTTGTGCAATATAGGTAATTAATAATATTTCCAACAAAGTAGACTTAACACCGGAGACGAATTCAAGGCTTCGAAAATAATATCACGTGAACGCTGAGGCTGAGCATTAAATACTTAGTGGATTCATTTATGCCATTGGATTTGGGTGCATTTATACCATTGGATTTTAATTACTTCAGATCCATTGGCATATATTCCAGCCGAAGAAGCATTAATGCTCTGCTGTTTGGCCCTTAATATTCGGCGCATAATGTGCCAATTAGGTTAATAATTTGACTTCCGAATAAAAGTCCTAAACGATATTTATGGATATCGATAAGTGAACAACGATATGAGAGCTGACGGTGTAGTTACCATGTCCTTATTTGTGATATGCGTCCGGTTTAAGGTTCAAGAGGGAATATGTGTCCGTCACAATAAAGAGTCTGCGTGGACGACATGGTCTCGACTCTTCTCTGCGTGGACCTCCCTTGAACCTTCCATTTGCCAACTACATTTATGTACTACCGCTTCAGGTACTTTCAAGTGTGAGCTGCTTCGCCCTGCATCATAAGTTTTGGTTGTTCCGTGGTTTCGATAGTCACCGCACAAATCTATTGGCCATCTAAAGTACGACGTGGTTCTTTGTAGAGTACGCGGTTGAGCTTATCTATTTATACCACTTTTGGGCACTCCTAGTTACTCTGTAGTGAGATCCATGAAGTCATGGCTCCCGCCAGAGTGCAGGATGTCTCTCTAAGTGGTGTGCAAACGATTCCTTCCGAGTTCGTTCGGCCTGTTTACGAGAGACCCGCTCTTGAAACATTCCACGAATTCGACATACCAGTCATAGACTTGTCTTCTTTACAAGTGGATCAACTTCGTGACAAAACGCTGACAGAAATTGGAAGAGCCAGCCACGAATGGGGGATTTTCCAGGTTGTAAACCATGGAATATCTGACCAACGCATTGAACGCCTACAGGCTGCTGGCAGAGGGTTCTTCGATCTCCCCCAAGAGCAAAAGGAGGCGTACGCCAATATTGAATCAGATGATCGTTTTGAGGGTTATGGCACCCAGCTCAAATGCACCAGCGATGGGAGGCAGGGTTGGTCTGATTTCTATTTTCATATGTTGTGGCCGCCCTCTGTCACCGATCTCAATAAATGGCCCAACCATCCTTCCTTCTATAGGTATAACACTCAGCTTGCATTCCTATTCTATTAATTCTTGGATTATTGTTTATGATCGATATATGAATAACATAATGCATTTTGAAATGCAGAGAGGTGACTAAGGAATATGGAAAAGAAATCTTGGGAGTTGTAGATAAGTTGCTGTCGGCCTTTTCTCTAAATCTTGGGTTAGAAGAATCCACAGTGAGAAACGCTCTAGGAGGTGAGGATTTGGAAATGGAATTGAAGATAAACTATTACCCAGCATGCCCTCAACCGGAGATGGCGCTGGGAGTGCTGCCTCATACAGACATGTCTGTTTTAACTGTCCTGAAGCCTAACGAAGTGCCAGGACTTCAGATATTTAAGAACAACGAGTGGGTCACTGCCAAGTACGTCCCCAACACGCTGATCATCCACATCGGCGACCAACTACAGGTAGGTAACTCATACATACAATTTTGTTTTAGGAATAATGATTGTTTCCAGACAGTTAAGGTAAATATGATACATGTCCAATAATGTTTGTTGCAGACGTTGAGCAACGGCAGGTACAAGAGCGTATTGCACAGGACGTTGGTGAGCAAGGATAAAGTGAGGATGTCGTGGCCTGTATTCTGCATTCCTCCTCTCGATTTGGTCGTCGCCCCACTCAAACAGTTGCTCGATGAGAACAACCCGCCACTGTTCGATGCGATGACGTACAGAGAATTCAAGCAACGCAAGAAAAGCAAGGCATTAAACAAGCAATCATCTTAGAAACTACGATACGATTAGCAACTTAGTCTCGACGTGGCCTTCCAGTGTTTTGGTTCTTTCTTTTCTCTCTCCGTCTCCAGCAGTCTAAAGTCGATTGCGTTTGTGGATGTAATAAATTTGTGAGGTGATAGTCCTCCATACACTGCTTTGACTAGCTGTGAAAGTGTTTATTTCTTTTTGTTTAATATATGAATGCTCGAAATCACACTATCTAATTTAAATATCGCCCCTGAACTGTTGTCTTGGAAGAAGAGATGCGTTTAATGGAAAAGAATGATCAAGTTAGAAAAAAAATGGAGTGAATTAAATTGGGGATTTTTTTATTGAAATTAGGTTTTAGTTGTTAAAATTGTGATTTTGGTTATAAAAATAGATTTAACATAAATTTAAACAAATTAAAAATATAATTTCAACAATTCGTACTAGATTTAAATCAAAATTTAGCCCAAAAATAATACAAATATTTAAAATATTTAAATTAATCATTCTAAATTTGGGACAAATGATTTTCTTTAACATTCTTATGAAGATTTTTTAAGTTGTCACTCACAAATGGATAAGATTAGAATTGTTTAACTTTTTTGCGAATGCTGTCGTACTTGTAAAAGCTATTTGAAAAGTTTAAATTAATATTATAAATATATTTTAATTTTTAATTTATCAATCCTTTGGAATGCTTTTAAATATTATAATTTTTAAATTTTTAATTCTTTGCAAAATTTAAACTATTGTAATATATATTTTTTATTTTTTAAATTAAAATTTTAAATATAAAAAAATCATTTATATTGTTTTTATTTTTTATAAACATTTTATAAATTCAAATAATAAAAAAATCACTTATCTTAATTTTTTTAAACAGTTTATAAATCTAAATACAAAATGAATTTATGTTAGTTTATATTATTTTTAATAGTTTTTATTATTATGTTAAACTATTTTTTAATTTTACATGCCACATAGTTATAAATATATTTAACTTTACATCTTTACCGGTAACATTCTAAAAAGTAAAGTTAAAGTTAAAATATAAATAATACAAATTACACAACACATAGCATAAATACACCTAATTATACACCTTTTACCAGTAACATTTTACAAATAAAATCAGAGATGAAATACAGATTGTACAATTTGCTCACAAAGATTGTGTACAAGCTTCTTAATCAAAGTCATATTATAATATGCTCTACATTTATGTATTTGATGAATGATGTACTGATCCCTTTCTAGAATCAACAGGTTCTAGCAAACCTTAAGAAATGTGAAATTGCTAGGTGTATTTGCACTTGTTATTGGTGGATATAAACTTAAGAGCGATCACATGGAGTTGATGTCTATCCTTAAGTGGCCAATTGCTACTAACATTAATAAAGTCGGGAGTTTTGTGGGGGTATCACATTACATACAAAAGTTTATATCACCATTTCAATTGTGGCTACACCACCCCATGCCATGTAGGAACCAACACTAGAGTTTCTAGGGGAAAGAATCAACATAAGTTTTCCATGAGATGAATGAAAATACTAATTAAGAGCCAATTATTTCATTGCCTTATTTCCAAAATAATTTTGAAGTGGATACAGATGGAAGTGCATATGTTATGCAAGTGCATGTGATCTTGATGCAAGGAGGTAAGAAAATATGCTATCATTCTAAGATGCTCAATGGTGAAGTCGTGAACTCCCCTATATATGACTAGGAACTCTATACTTTGGTTCAATAAGTTAAGACATGGAAGCTTTATTTAATGGGTGAGGAAACCATCATCCACATTGATCACCGACCACTATAGTATTTGAACGACCATGGTAATTTTCAACAAACCACTACTTGTGGATGAGGTTTTTAGTACAAAAAAATCATCTAACCATCAAATAAATGTAGTTGAACACTAACAAGTTGAAATACATGCTTTCATGGCTAGCCACATCCAATAATATAACTTTGGGAACTCTTAGCCACATACAAAGAGGAAGTACACACAATGGGGACTTTAGAGAGTGGTTTCAATAGCCACAAGGCCAAATTTCTGTAGAACAAGTTGATGATAAGTATGAATATCTTATCTAAGATGGGTAAATGAGTCTACAAGCTAGACAAGCTATGTGTTCATGAAGATGAAATATTCCATCTTATCAAATATTCTCACACCTCCAAAGTTGTAGGCATTTTAGTGTTGGGAGGATAGTTTCCAACTTACAAAAGTATATGTATTTCTTAGAATACAAGAAGCCATGAAACTTAGTTTATATTACATGATGCATACCTTGTTGGAATGATGGGTCCATTAACATAAAGTAAGGTTTATAACACCCTTTAATCGTACCTAATTGACAATAGGAGAGCATCCCCATGGATTTTGTGGGTTGTTTTCCAAGAACAAGAAACATGATTATTTGTTTGTAGTATTTAACACGTTTACAAAGATGTGCATTCCCATTCCTTGTAAAAGGACCACTAAGGGACACCAAGGAGTATCAACTTAAATAGAGATACTATAGATTCTTCAGTGCCTTTTGGACTACACTTTTAGAGAATATGGACACCAAGGTGAAGAGATCCCCATTGTTCCACCCATTTAAGTAGTAAATGTGATCACATTGTTGAACATATTTTGAAGGGTCATAATCAAAAGAATCCAAGAATTGGAATGAAAAAAATTGGAATGAAAAATTGATTTATATTCTTGACACTCTTATAATATAGAAAACAATATCTCTACCCATAAGTCCCCCTTTTGAAACTTACTTTGGGTATATTTTCCACTTTGACTCTTAGATTTTATATATGGAAAGGAAAGAGGAATGGGGAAGACACCATAAGAGAAGCATTGAAGGCCAAGCATTCATTGAGAAGATTAAATGGATTCATTTACAAACCTACTGTGAGACATTGAAGAAGTCATAGGAAAAGTAAAAGGCTAAATTATGATTAGCATAGAATTGTGAAAACATTCAAGGTGGGAGGTAGATTTTAGTATCATCTAAACAAAGAATGACTATAGGGTCATAGTAATAAAATTAAGTCTCTTAGTATGATCCTTTCAATCTATTGGAGAAGGTGGGTAATAATTCCTAGAGACTTAGTCTAACCCCATATATGCAGATTTGCTTAGTTGTGAATGCAAAATTGTGTGATCTTCTATGTTGTCCCAAGAAACTAATGGCAAAGCCTTACCTACCATAGAAAAAATAGCTCAAACTGAGTTAATAAAAGATATTGTTTTAAAGAAGAAGTCCAAAACAACTAGAAAGGGCAACATGAACTTTGGTAGGTTGGGTTGAAAGGACAAATTTTGGGAAAGGCCAAAGAGAATTCTAGGGAGAAAGTAGAGGGAAAATTTCCTCACCTTCTTCATTAACATACTTTTTGGACCAAAAGGCTCCCTAAATGGGGAGGTATGATTTGAAATGGGTCACTATATAATTTTCCTCATATTTTGGTCCTTTATGGGTAGAAATATTGGAGCTATTATATTGTAATTCCAATTTAGGGAAAATCTCCACTTTGTTGATTTAGGCTTCATAAACTTTAAGAGATTGTTTGAAATCTTAAAAGACTATTTTTTGGGTGAAAACATTAAGAATGCAAGTTTTTCTTAGCTAATTGATGTTTTTGTACATATCAAGATATTTTCAATGGTGCAAAGACCACCTTAATTAGAGTTCATATAAGGAATTTGCCTCTCATAAGTTGACATATACTATTGACCACCACGATACAAAGTGGATGACATGTTAGCTTCCATTACTTACATATGTGGATCAGACTAGTCATGTGTTAACTTTCAAGAATATAATGGAGGAAGTAGAAGATATTGTAGTGTCCATTGAAGATCGTTGTACCATTATTTCCTTTTGTTTTATGAGATGTCCATTAATATATAGTCAAGCCAATTTTTTTTAACTTGATTTGAACATGTGACCTCCTAAGAAGAAACACATGCTCTTAACCATTAAGCCCACTCATGTTGTACAGATCCATAAACAATGAACATCTAACCCATCCCATATTACTACTCACAAAGAGCTTATACAAAAGGTATTTCATAACGACCTAGTTCTTAAAAAGAATATCCAATATTGCCACTAGAGTAATTTGTTCTAATTTTAAAATTATTCAAATATAATATAATATGTGGTCAAATTACTTTGAAGGATTCAAAATAATTTGAGTAATTTTTAGTATTCTTGAAGAATCCACAACAAAAATGTAGAAATAACTTATAAAAGAAAGCCTACAAAATTGTTTCTTCTTTCTAGGTACCCTTTTGTAATGAATTTTCTTGCTTAGATGAGGCATCTCAAGTGGGATTACTCTGCCAATGCCTTCTAGGTACGCTTTTGTAATGAAATTTCTTGCTTGGATGAGGCATCTCAAGTGGGATTCCTCTTCCATGTGGAAGACAATAAGAGAGGTAAAGATATAGCATAATCTCTTACTTCTTCTAGAATTGGAACTAATGGCATCTTAGTTCATTATTTATTTATTTGATGATATTATGAGAATTCCATAAAAGTGAAAATTAGTACATTTTTTCATAAACTAGTTGAAGATTAAGTTTTCAAATCATAAGTTCAAGAAAGTTGTTGATTCTTTCTTGTAAGCAAGAGAAAATCTTATAAGGATGATTCTTAAACATGTAGAGAACCCTCCTACATCACAACCCAGCAATATCAAAATATGGCTTGGGAATAGATTTGTCAATCACTTCTTCAATAATAATGCTAGAAAATGGTAATTTCAAAAAGTTTGAAACTAGGTTGTGGAGGAAAAGCTTCGAGGATACTAAAACCTTAAAAAACTACCTAAGTTTTTGGTATGTCCTTGGTCTTAAAATATATATATACTATATATAATAAAATAAAATATTAAATAATACAAATATAATAAAAATACAAATAAAGCATATAGTTAAATAGCAATACAAGATTAAGCATATCAAATATTAAATAATGTAAATATAATAAAAATACAAATAAAACATAGAGTTAAATAGAAATACAAGATTAATCATAGACTATCACTCTAATGAATAATAATATGTACAAGTGTAATTTGAACCATGAATCTAAACTAATTAAGGAAACAAAATTATGATTTTAATTTTAGTTAATGATTGGACTTAGTGAACAAGTAGAGGTATATGTGGAATTTGAACCATGGACCTAAACTAACTAGTATTCAAACATTAATGCCACAGATAAATTCACGGTTTTGAAAAGAATTTCTCCAAAACGGAAATGATGCCAATTAATCTAATGATTTGGAGTTAAGAAATTCTCTTGAACTTGGTAATGAAAAAGAAATCTATATGTCATTGGGTACATATAAATATCCACGCTTGAAGAGAAGTAGTCCATGTCGGTTAGTTGATATTGGTGAATAGGAATAGACGAATTATGAGATGAGAAGAAACAATCGCCCATGGGTAGACCCGACCTTCGAAGTGGAAGTGGGTTACTTCTGTATTTATGTGTGGGGATGCAGCTGGTTCAAAATAGACCTGGATTGTAGCTTGCACCTACTTACATTGATTGATATCTGAGAGCCTTGTTGGACTACATGCTATCCACTGATCATGGGGTGCTTGCTTCCATGTCGCCAACGGCTCTACGTTTCAATTATTAACGAATGTTCCAGCTGGTGCTTTGAAGGGTGACAAAATTTCGGTGGCTTAGTCCTACTGGCCATGTAGAGAACGACGTGGATCTATGTAGATTACACGCTTAGTCGATTTATATAACGATTTTTGTTGAGCAACGTGTAATGGCCTGGCCCGATCGTATGTTGAAAATATTAAACCTACCCGTAACCCAACCCAATAGATTAAGTTCTTGATTTGGACCTGTGAGCAAATACGAGATTGATCGAGTCAGTCATTTCCGTGCTCTGGAATGGATTCCTGGAAAAAATCTGTATGGGGAGGCCAAATATAATTACTATCCGAAGTTGAAGAAAAGTACTGTATAGTACATTTCAAATGATAAATAATTGTGAATAGCATTAGAAAAAGGATATGGCTACTGTACAAACCCGACATGTATTCGACGTCAGCAACAACATCACCTATACAATTTATGTATCACCTATACCTTTCTTATTAAATTTCGCCATCTGCGTCTATGTAAAGTAGGGCGATTAGTGGCATACGCAGCAAGCTAGTAAATTTTCGCCCTTCAGTAGCTTTAGCTGTGGAGGGTACGTACGTTGACTGAATTAATTTGATATTTATTCTGTCACCCGTAGATTCGTAATTCACCCCGGTCCCCCACAAAACAAGGCTATCCAGGGGTTAAATTTGACGGGAGTATACCCATATTTAGGTTTTTTACCTGTCAAATACGGGTGAATATGGAAAAAACCCGTCATCTAAGAAGGGCATTTTTTAAAAACAGTAGTAGTTTTGACGGGTATTTATAAAATTTGCTAGTATCTAATTTTTATATATATATTATATATATATTACCAGTTGTAAAGGCTAGCTATCAAGAAGTTAGAATAGGCTCGGGCATTAACAGGTCGTTTGGAATTGGAAATTTGGAAGGACAGAGGGGTCAGTAACAAAACTTATGAATATAATTAAAGAAATAAAAAGAGCGTGGATACTGCTTATTTTTGGTTAGAAGTTAGAAATTGAATTATACACGCATATTTTTCGAGTCCTTGCGGGCGTGGGACGGTGGGAGGCTGGAGCATTTAACTCTACCATTTATTTTCTACCAACCGCACCAAGCTACCAGCTGAAGGCTTGAAAGTTGAAGCTATGAATGAAAGATTGAAACCCTTTACAGGTTTACTTTGGTCGGGACTCCAAGCATGGAATTTTGAAACCAACTCTGGTCTGGACTCGAAGCTTGAAAGTTTGAAAGGGTTACTCTGGTCAGGACTCAAGCCTGGAGGTTGCCGCGGGTCGAGAGTGCAGTTGCAGGCGGCAGGCGGATTAAGAGTGGATACCGGTCAGCAACCACTTCCTTCTTCAACCAAGTAAGCATTATGCCATCGAATTCATGGTTTTTTTGCAGATATATGTGTCCATGGATACTCTGTTCTGGATACTTTGTTCTGCACTCGTTTTGCACTACTCTGTGCAAAACACTACTCTGAGTTGGTTTCTTTGTTGTTATCTCGAAGTAAACACACAAGAGTTGGCTATGCTTCTCTGTTTAAGGGATCCAGTTCTTTTGTGCTTTGCAACACTTTGTTTTCAAAAGCCAATTGAATGACAGACTTTTTGAATCCATTTGTGAAAAGATCAACTATATTTTCAAAGGTTCCAATCCGATTGCTCGAACGTGTAATGTGTGGATATCGATACCTCGAATGTTTCGTCTTATTGTTGAATCATATACCTTTGTTTGAATGTGCTTGCCTAAGGCTTATCGTTGAATCAAATACCTTTGTTTGAATGTGCTTGCCTAAGACTGGTAGACTGGTAGTGGCCAAGTAAGAAAGTGGCTCACCAAATACCAACGTTCACATCACATCGTTCTCCTGCATGCATTTCTCAGCTCAAGCACAGAAATCCAATGCAATGTAACCAACTTTACCTCAATGTACCTTTGATATAATTACCATTGGCATGATCTCAAGGTTTCAAATAGCTGTCAACAGTATTCATTAAACATATAAGAACAAGCATATTGGGACTAGTCGTTACCTCCTCTGCAATGTAAAAACTTCCTAGTACCTTTGCTGTAATAGCTTTCACCACTATTCATTTCAAGAGAAAAAAATCTATAACTTGATATTCAAATGAATCAAAGTTATAAAATCACAGCGCATAATGCCTCCTTCAACAGAGTTCAATAGTAGACACCAGCTCCACTGGAAACAGTACTGGAAACTAGAACCAGACCAAAAGCTAATGCTTTACATGACTGTCAACTAAAAAATGGTACCTAACACAGCAAATAGATCAGTAATCTAGTGACTGCACAGTCCAGTATTAGAAATACAATGACCAAAAACAAAAAGGAACTTCAAAAAAACAATTAATAGGCCTTGAAGCAACCCTCATCAACCTTCAAAAAGTCCTCAAATTATTTATAAAATAAGGTGCCTCCTTTGCTCTCACTGCTCTTTTTGAAAGCTGATCTGCTAGCTTGTTATAGTTCCTGTAGATATGAGAGAAGGTTATGTAAGAAAAACTTGAAATAAGGCACCCGATCCTATCGCGCCACCGATCCAACACAACCACCTGAATGGAACCATTGCCATTTGCCCACTCTAAGAGTCTCCATAGATACGGAGAGAAGTAAAATTCCAAGAATGAGCAAACTGTATAAGACGGTAGACCCCACAGAGCCAAGAGCTCTGCCCTTGTGTTAGTACCAATACTCACACCCAAAGTAAGAACACTATTTATAAAACATATAGTAATAAGTCATTATTTATATTGTATATGAAAAAAATGCTTCAATATGGTAATAATGCAACAATTACTCAATCCATACAATTTAATCCATGAGATTCCAAATTGATGGAACCAGTTCTTCAAAGTCATCGATACCCAATGTTGATACCGATAACATGTGCAATTTCAAATCAGCAATCTAATACTTGAATTTCTTTTCAATTACACTAAGGAAGAACATTCTAATGCCACTTCTGACTGATTCACAACATGTAGACAAAGTAACATTCAATGGATGACTGATTCACAACATGTAGACAAAGTAACATTCAATGGATGCCAATAAATGCTGTCACTATTGTACGATCTCTAGGCATGACGGGGTCGTGAATCGAGTCCTTTAGTTCTGGGAATTTCCCATCATGCTTGGAGTGGTCAACCTCTCGCCAAACCACTCTCTGCTTCATTCATTTCCTGCTGAATGTGCAGTGGAATCCTAGTGGAGTAGAACCGTGCAAGGTCTACTGCCTTCTTTTTCTCTCTATTAAGATGAGGCCCCAGACTCTGCCTTTCCCTGTTACGTGGCTGAGCTTAACTAGCCTCATAGAAATGTTTACTTCAGATTTTAAATGGTTGATTCAGATTCAAGTATATGAGGCAGTCCCAAATAGAGTATTATGCAGTAACCAGTTAAAGACCAGATTTTTCAGTAATGTTTGAAGTCCATACACAGCAGTAAAGGGATTTCAAATTAGAATGTTTGTTATGATTTGGTTTGAGATCTGAATGCTTAAACCAGCAAACCAAACTTAGAAATTAAGATACAAGTCAGCAGTAGTGTTATCACTTAGATTTTATAGTATCTAGTTATTTCTTTTATCTTTTTTAGTAACCAGAAATAATTCTGTCTGGGCTTTCTGTTTTTCCATGAATTTTCTTCAAAGTTATCTCAGCAGAGTCCCTCTTTTGTATTACCTCTAGTGTTGCATGTCTAGGCCGAGTCACTCAGAGTTGACTCATTTTTGTGCATGAACTCCATTGGTACTTTTCAATAGGGGTGATCGGTGGCTTACTTATTTTTTGACCGGTAAAAATAAATAATGAATGTCATTTTTTTGATGGGTAAACATAAATATTAAACGTCATAGGAAGGGTAGTTTCAAAAGAAACCCGTCACATAAAAATTGCTTGACGAGTAAGGGTGCCCGTCAAATTTAACCCCTGAGGCTATCGACATTGTCGAATATCTATTTATACTAGTTTTAGGCGGCAGCTGCGGCACTCACTAAAGTGCACTCATTGCCTGTCTAATCATATTATATTGATCACTGAAGTCATGGCTCCCGTCGTCTCTGTAATTTGGTGGGTTTGATTTCTCGTTTGAGCCATTGTTATCTCGATTACTGATTTTTTCCATCCAACCAACAAGAAGCATAGTATTGTGAGTTAAGTTAACTGTTGACTCTAATTGTTTTTGCCTCTTCATCAAATTTATTGCTATTGGTGATTCTTTCCATCGATTACTGATTTTTTCCATCCAACCAACAAGAAGCATAGTATTGTGAGTTAAGTTAACTGTTGACTCTAATTGTTTTTGCCTCTTCATCAAATTTATCCCTATTGGTGATTCTTTCCATCCAACAAACAAAGAGCAAAGTCACTTCTTACCCGTTGGATGGAAAAAACCAACAATAAAGATAATAATTTTATCGGTTCCTTCGGCCTCTTTCTGAGAGGCCCGCTATCGAAACATTTCACCAATTTGAGATACCAGTCACAGGCTTGTGTTCTATAAAATGGATGAATTTGTGAGAAAACGCTGATAGAAATTGGAAGAGCCAGTCAGACAAGCAGGATTTTCCAGGTGGTGAACCATGGAATATCTGACAAATTCGTTGAACGCCTGTGGGCAGCTGGCTGAGATTCTTCGATTTCCTGCAAGAAGAAAAGGAGTTGCGCCAATCTTGAACCCGTGTTACATTACAGATGACGTTTTGAGGGTTGTGGGAGGCAACGTTGGTCTGATTTCTATTTTCATATGTCGTGGCCTCCCTCTGGCATATATTTCAACAAATGGCCCACACACCCGGAGCATGTCACATTTCTCACTAAAAGGCACATGTCACATATTTCAACAGATTGCCCACCAACCTTGAACTTGGTTCTATTGCCCCAAAGTCTGCACACCCTGAATTTTGGGGAACTTTTTCTTACATTAACGTCTTGTTCAGACCTTAAGAAAGACAATAAATAGTTTTGGCAAGTTAGGAGGTTATAAAGGTTTCTATTGTACTAAATATTATGAAACTTGGATTTAATGTGGGTGTAAGCAAGACACTTTAAGAGAGAGGGGTTTTCATCCTCAACCCTCATAGACTCACATAGATGGCAAACCCTTTCAGTCCATGGAGTTTTAGGAATAAACCAATGCCCTGTTTAGCTATGAAGGAGTTCATGAGAGTTCATTTTAATCTTGGATATATTAATTTTCTTCCATGAGTTAGTTACTACCCAGAGATATTTTTGATCTTCCAAGTTAGGATTAATGTCTTCTTATAATATCTCAATATTCTCTAAACCACTAAATCTTACTCACATTAAAATTTCTCTTTAAACTTAGAAGTAATAATATTTTTGACATTATCAATGAGACCAAGCCAACCCCACTTGAGGAGTAGTTGGTTTTGACTTGACTTTCGAGCAATTTTAGGAAGTCTCTAGTTTCTCATGTTATTTATATTATATTTGTACATCCATTGCTTAGTCATAGCCATGCTCTTCCTCCAAGATTCTCTAGAAATATTGCATCCCCATACTTCACAACCATACAAGATAACAGGGATGACAAGAGTTTCAAAGAGGAACTTCTTTTTATTTATTCTCAATACTAAAATAAGTTTTCCACCCTCCTTTGATGAATTTCTCAATGCTATAGTTTGAATTGAGCTTGTGATGAATACCAATTCCTAGATACTTGTAAGAAGTCACTTCATCTAGATTTCTATTATCATAAATAAAATTTGCATAGTTGTTTTTCTTAGATTTTATAATTATGATTTTTGTCTTGAGAACGTAACACCTTTCCATAAGAACAATATCATCAGCATAAAGTAGTAGAATGATAAGTATTCCAGCTAAGCTTGAACCCACACAACCTACTTCTAAACACTATCTAGCTTATTAAAGTAAATGTAAAAAATGGTAGGAAAGAGGGGAAACCTTCTTTAACTCTAATATTACAATTTATATTTTTTGTCCACCCCTCATTATTCTTAAACTTGGCAATGATATTTTTTGTGTAACTTTAAAGCAATAGCTCTTGAAACTCAAAAGGAACCTTAAGCTCCTCTAGCCTATTCCGAAGGTTATTTCTAGGCATTGTATCAAAATCTTTTCTAAACTCCACAAAACAACAAAATAGGTCAGACTTAATATTATGAGATTCTTGTGTAATGAGGTGGTTTGTGGCTGAATGATTCCTTCTAAAAACTGCTTGGGATTGAGCCTGCTTACCTTCCATTTCTAGCCATTCATTGATTGTTTTTGCTGAGATAATATCATATAACTTAGCTAAGAGAGGGCTAATCATAATAGTCCAATAATTAGAGGGGTCATTTTTATCACAACTTTTGAAAATAGTAATAATAAGGATTTGAATCCAAGGTGTAGGAAACCCTTGCTTGACCACTAGATCAAAGAGTTTATGGTTGTGCAGGATGACATGCCCTCCAATCATCCCCTCCAATTTTTAAGATTTCCCCTAAGGGCCCAAAATCTATGTCTTGTAACGAGAAAAATTCTTTTATTATAAGAAGGGTTTGAGTTACCCCCAATCATATCCCCTGGTTACCACGCTGGTCCCCCACTGGCGGTATACCATATGAAGTTCCTCCCCTTTACCGTGGGACTAGTACCAAACATGTATAAAAAGTGGGAATGTTGATTTTTCCTGTCTTTTTATTTACTCTTCTGTGGGTTCTCTTGTTTCTCGAGGCTGTTTGGGGTTCTGTAGGCATCATGAGTCACCACCCTTGCATGAGTTTTTTACGTTGTTTTTCGATTTTCTTGGTACCTATTACTCATTAGTGCCTTCGTCACCTTGTGCTTTTTGTCTTTTAGGCACTCTTTGTCACCATGTTTCACGGGGTTGATTTCTGGGGTCACTTTTAATTTGTTCTTTCCGGGGTTTGCGGAGGTTTGCCCTTGTTTCACAGTAGTCAGGTTCTTTTTCTTTTTTGTGAACAACTTTTTTGGTCGGCCCGGTCCGCCTTTGAAGGCTCTGCACGTTGTGGTTCCAGGGTCTCCTCCATCTTAGAGGTGAAAGGCATTGTGTTTCCTATTAGGGTTTGTCCTTCCTGGGGTTCATCAATCTCTGGGGGGAAAAACGGTTATTTTGTTTCTAATAGGGCTTTAACCTCTCCTGGGTTACGTGTTGAATTGGTCTCTCCTCCTGACAAGTGTGTCGGAACACTTGTCGTTCAACCTTTCTACTCTTTGTTTTTCACTGTCCTTATGGAAAAAAATACGGGTGATTTGCGGGACTCCTCTCACCATCGTAGGAGAAGGAAAGTCAATGGTATCAAAGCCCTTGCGAGCAAGTTTCGCTATGTGCTTGGACACAATATTTTCATGGACCAGGTGGAATCTCTGTGTACAAGAGCTCTGGTGGGTAGGGTGGAATATTGTCACATGGGAAAAAAATAATGGGTGGATTGGGAAACTGAACACTGGAAGCCACTGCTTACATACATTCCCACCATCAGTCTGCTCTCCAAAGGATGGATAGTATTTGTATTCTTGGAAGCTGAACATGCGTCTGTCATCCTTGACTCGCTATGGAGAATTGGGAAAGGTTCTTTGGTCTTAGGATGCTGGCATGCACATTTTGATCCTTTAAGGTAGAGGGTGACTAAGTGCCACCTTTGGGTTCTCTTACCCTCGCTGCCCTTTCCCATTTGGAGAAAAAACATCCTTGAAGGTATTGCCAACACCATTGGCAGATTTGTTACGGTTGATGAAGATTATCATCTCATCTTTGATAAAAGGATGGCGAGGGTGCTATTTGAAATGGATATCTCTTCTAGTCTTCCAACAGAGGTCAAGATACTTTGTAAGGAGTATCTCTTTGTACAACATTTGGACTACCTCCATGTTCCCTTTCGTTGCAGTTGTTCTCATGACATTGGGCACCTTCCCAGATCCTGTCCTCTCCTCCTTCGGAGTACTACTTGTTTAAGCAGGGAAGGATCTCCCGATCTGTGCTCTCCCATTTCTAACTTTTCGTAGGCTCATCCGAAGACAGGTATTTACTCTCAGGAACTCTCCCTCTTTGGTGAAGTCTCATATTCTATGCTTGATGCACTAGATGTATTTGATGTGGGTTTAGCCCGTGACAGTTCTCCTGGCTATGATTTGACCTCTGTCCTCCCCTTGGTCACCCCCTCTGAGTCCCCTCCCTCTTCACCTCCTTCCACTACTGTTACTCCTCCCCTTGATCCTTTACCCCAGGGATTTGTCCCTTCCTTTACCCTATCGGTTCCTCCTTTACTATCACTTGAGGATTTTCCTCCCCTTTCGAGGCTTGTATCTCTAGTTTTACATGTCCCCTTGTCACACAACCCCTGTTCATCCCCCTCATTCTCAGATCCCTCTCTCCAGAAATCTCTGTCTATCTTCTTTACAAAAACCCCCACTTCTCCCTCTACCCTTCCTCTGAACTCCATTCATTTTGAAAACGCCACGGTCTGAAAAAAGAAAAAGGAAAAGTCGGGTTCTGTAGGGTTAGAGTCCTCAGACAATCCTCCTTACACCCCTCTTTCTATGCGAATTAAAGATGCTGCGAGGGGCATCACTGGAAATCTTCCGCGGGGACTTAGAGCATCGCCTCCCCTCCCATATTTTCCTTAATGAAGATTTTATCTCTCAATGTGTGTAGTCTGGGAGGCAAGACCAAACAATGTTGCCTTCGTATTCTTCTTCACTCGTTCTCTCCTGATTTGATTCTGTTTCAAGAAACGATGTGCAGTACTTACCCAGCCCTCCTAGCTTTTTCAAAACTTATGCCAAATTATGAATTTTGTGCTACGAGTGCCTTGGGACTATCGGGAGGCTTGCTCATTGCCTGGAACCCTCTTTCAGTTAGATGCCTTACTTTTGAAACAACTGCTAGGATCCTTGTCAAGGCTAAGATCCGCGGTCTGTCAACCCCTCTGGCTATCCTAAACTGCTATGGTCCTTACAGAAACCGGGAGCTCTTCTAGGATAATGCTCTTTCTGGAGGCCTTCTTAATACTCTGAATTTGATTCTTGCAGGGGACTTAAACCTGACTCTGAATGCCTTTGAGACCCGGGGTAATAAAGATGTTATCGACCCTCTTGGTCCACACTTCAAACATCTTTTTACCACGGTCGACCTAGTGGATATTGCCCCACTTTCTACTGGTCCCACTTGGAGAAATGGGAGGGCTGGGGAAGATGGGATTAGTAAAAGTCTCGATCGTTTTCTATTATCCTCCTCCTTGATCCCTGAACTTCATAGACACCATGTGTGGGCTCACCCTTCGGAAATATCTGACCATTTTCTAATCTATCTTGAATGGAAAACTTGGGAGGGATCCCATAACTACCCCTTCAAGTTCAATAGATCTTGGATTTTGGACCCGGATTTCACTCTTATGGTCAAAAGGGTGTGGCCTGATTTGATGCCCTCTAAATTTGATGATGATATGGGTTTACTTTCACATAAGCTCAGGTTGCTCAAAAGTGAGGTCAAGTCTTGGATCAAACAGAAAGTTACTGATATGGAGAAGGAATCTCACAGCTTGGATGACAAAATCAGATCTCTTTTATCATCCTCCACATCTGGAATTATCACCCATGAAGATCATATGGCAATGAACGTGCTCAGATCTAAGAAAAAAGACATTTTGGAGCATCATTTGCTTACCTGGCAGCTCAAGAGTAGAACTAAATGGGCATCTCAAGGTGATTCTAATACGAAATACTTCCATTCCTTAGAATCCGGATGCAGAAACTAGAATGCCATTTGGGCCTTAAAGGATGAGGAGGGGTCATGGGTGGAGGATGAGGCAAGCCTGAAGGATATGGGACTAAGAGATTTCTCTTAGACCTTCAAAGATGATAAGTGATCCTGTATCTTGGCACGACTCAAAGTTATCATGCTTTATCCTTCTATGCTATCCTCAAAGGGAGCTAGATGCTTCATTAAGAATGTTCCTCTGATAGAGATTGAGGGAGCTCTGAAATATTTTAAAAAGGATAAGAGTCCTAGCCTGGATGGTTGGCCTGTTAAATTCTTTCTTCACTTTTTTGATCTACTAGGTAGGGATCTACTTAAATTTGTGGATTGTTCTAGGATGTCTGGAAGGATCACTCCTTCTTTAAAATCCACCTTCCTTGCCCTGATTCCTAAGAAGGACAAGCCTATTTCTTTTTCCGATTTCAGACCCATATCTCTATGTAATTTGGTATAGAAGCTCATTTCAAAAATTATTTTTGTCAGATTAAAACCACACTTGGACTCTCACATCTCTCAGGAACAGTTTGGTTTTCTAAAAAATCGTCAAATTGTGGAGCCCATTGGTATTACACAGGAGATACTTCATATTGTAAAGACAAAAAACTTATGTGCCCTCATCCTTAAGCTGGACTTGGTAAAATCTTTCAGACTCATTTTGATCCAAATAGGGGTTTCTCTATTGGGAGTTAATTGGATAATGGGATGCTTAACATCAACAAACTTTGTTGTGCTGGTAAATGGAACTCCTTCAAATTTTTTTGGTGCATCCAAGGGCATTAGACAAGGTTATCCCTTGTCTTCCCTGCTGTTCATCCTAGTCATTGAAGGTCTCAGTCTCTTGATTAAGGATACTAGAGTAAATGGTCTTATCAGAGGTATTAAAATCTCCTCGACCCTTTCACTTACTCACCTCTTATTCATGGATGATGTTATACTTTTGGGAACTGGAACCCTTCTAGAATGGATGGATTTTGAGGTCATTTTAAGCACCTTTTGCAAGGCTTTTGGGATGAGCATTAGTGTTGAAAAATGAGGGTTTCTCTTTAATAACATTGATGAAGGATGACTTCTCAGTGTTGCCAGGGTTCTACCTTTTAAAATGGAAAATATCACAAATGGCTTCAAGTATCTCGGCTACTTCTTAAAACCACTGGGGTACAAGGTACATGACAAGCTTTGGCCGATTCAAAATTTTGAAAGAAGGATTAACCAATGGTCACATAAATGTCTCTCTCTAGGTGGAAGACTGGTACTTGTTCAAGCAGTTTTATCTAGCTTACCTGTCTACTGGCTGGCATTAGCTCCGATTCCAGTCTCTATTCTGGACATACCCAAGAGGTTAACCTTTGCTTTTCTTTGGGACTCTTCGGGGGATAAAAACAAATAGCATTTGGCAAACTAGAAGCACCTTTCTTGGCCAAAAGAGGTAGGTGGTTGGGGTATAAAAAATATTTCATGGTTTAGCACTGCCTTGAGATTAAAAAAATTCTGGATGGTTCTTCATGGCAACAGTCTTCGGCACCAGCTTATTACCAGCAAGTACATAAATAATAAAAATATTGTGTCTTAGCTCAGAGACAGAAATTTTACTGTCCGTGGTGCCTCCATGATCTGGAATGGTTTCTTCAACACCCTCTTGTGGCTTGGGAAATGCCTAGTGTGGCATGTTGGAAATGGTCAGGATATCCTAGTGGGTGTCGATCTGATCATTGGAACCTATTCTCTCTCAGATCTCCCTCTGGGTCTACGAGAATGTCTTGAGGATTATGGCATCTTATCACTCTACCATGCACATAATTCTCTCCCAGGTTTGCATGGTTAATGGTATTCAGCGGAGGACTTGGATATTGATGGGGACTATAAAATAGATTGGGATGACTACAAAAGGTGTCTGGAATAGGGACGAATCCATCTCAACACATTTGTTGATTCCTTAGTATGGGCTCACAATAAACAAAATGGAAATGTCATAGCAGCTTTGGTTTACGACCTGATTGTTCTTTCATCTTCTCCCCCGAATTGCAGTAAATTATATGATTTTCTCTGGTCCTGTAAAATACCCTTAAAAATTCGATGTTTCATTTGGATGGCCTTGGCAAACAAGATTCTCACTTGGGACAATCTTCAAAAAAAAGGTTGGATCGGGCCTGGAATATGTACTCTTTGTAAGTTGGGTGATGACTCTGTCCAACATCTGTTTATTTCCTGCTCTTTCATTAAAACTGTGTATGATTGTCTCAGCATTCATTTTCACTTTCATCCCCTTGCTACGATCAACTCTCTCAGCTCTTTCTTGGAAAAATGGATTGCTGTGTATTCTAGACACTCAAAGTGTAGTTACCTTCCTTTCTTTATTATTTGGTGAATTTGGAAAGCACGTAACCATTGTCTTTTTGAAGGAAAAAAACCATCGATCCTAGGCATGCTACATCGGATTGAATATTACACTCAGTTGTATTCGGTAGCAAATGTAAAGAACAAAAAATCCAGGATTTGTGGATCTAGCCCAATTCTGGTCTTTCCCTATGGCTTCTTTGATGGGGCAGTTGCTGATTATAAGGGTGTCCAGTGGGTTTTAGCTTGGCTTTGAATGAGTCTCACACTTTTGAGTTTGCAATGGGGGCGGGATTTTGTACAAATACTAAAGCAGAACTTATGGCTCTTTGGGCTTTGGTGTCTGTGGCAAACATTATGGGGATTCCATGTTTGAATATTTTTGGAGACTCAACAGTTATCATTAACTGGGAAAATTTTCATGCCTCTCTGGATCCTCTTGTTTTAAGTCACTGGTGTATGGACACTAGTAGATTGATCTCTTGCTTTTCTCACCTGTCTTTCAGTCATACTTATCGAGAACACAATCAGCTTGTAGACAGGCTATCAAAAACAACCCAATCTTTGGCTCCTGGATGTGGCACTTTCTCTGAGTTTCTTGAGGGCCATTTGATCATGACTGATTCTTTTCAGCTCTTTTGAGCTCGGTGCAGGAGCACTGCTCCTTCTTAGTTTCATCTTTTCTTGGTTTTTTATGTATTATGGAGTGGGCTCTTTTTTATCGCAGTTTCTGCACAACATGTATCCTCAATATGTATTATTGGTAGAGGCAGGTAACAAATTGAAGACTACATGTTCCTGAGTCTTACTTCAGTCTTTTTGAGGGATGTGTCTGCTCCCCTCCCCATTGCTTACTCAAGATTGCTTGAGACTGTTCTTGACTACTAGCTTGTATCAACATTCTTCTCTTCGTATTGACCGATTGTAGCCCTATTAGTAGGGATGTATTTCAGATGCCCTTTGATTCATCAATTGAATAACAAGGTTAGGCTTTTTTCCTTCTAAAAAACGAAGAAGGGTTTGAATATTATCTCTCATATACTAACAAGCTACATTAATTAATAATATAAGGATTCATATATAATCTCAAAATTAGGTTTGGTAAATCATTATACTTGTAAAGTATATATATATATATAGTAATTTGTTAGTCAATTTTATTTGACTTTTAATTAATTTATAATGGGCAAATTTTTTTTCCAGTTCTTTAATGTTTAAAAAATATATATATTTAATAAGCTGTTAGTCAAATTTATTTAATAAGTTGTTAATTAATTTAGACTTTTTTTCTTCATAATTTCATCATGTTTTAAAAAATATGGTATATTAATTAGAATATGGTAAAAAATAAAAAATAAAAAACTTTTTTTAAATTTCTAAACTATAAAATTCTATTTCCTCATTAAACTAAAATCATGATATAACTTTTTTTTATTTGATTTTATATTTAATTGTTAAATATAAAAATAACAAAAATAACATATGAACACATAAATTCAATATTAATCTTTCAAACCTATTTTATATCAACTCAATTTTAATATATTTTATATCAACTCATTTTTAATATACAATCATTAATCTAATACAATGTTAATACATACTTTACTTTTTATATCAACTCATTTTTAATATACAATCATTAATCTAATACATTGTTAATACATACTTTAATTTTTATATCAACTCAATTTTAATATATTTTATATCAACTCATTTTTAATATACAATCATTAATCTAATACAATGTCAATACATACTTTAATTAATATATGTGTTACAACTTCCTCCCACATATTTAAAATAATAATAAAATTGAAATATATATATTATTTTCAAATATTATTTTTTATTTTAAAAAACATATGTTCACATTAATCATATATATATGTATTATTATTTTAAAATATTGTTTTTTATTTTAAAAAACATATGTACACATTAATCCTCGTATTGACGACTATTTTGTTATTTTAAAACATTGTTATTTTATTTTTAAAAACATGTGTTCACATTAATCCCTCATTCATTCGGACCCGAAGGTGTGAACATCAAGACCTTACTTTACACATGTCCATAAATGTGTGAACTAGAAAATATCATGAACAACTAAATTGAAGGTATGCATTATAGAATGAGTCATAGTTTTTTTTTTTCCAAAGAAAAAAATCGTAAATATTTTATTCACAATCAGCAGATGGTCCTCATGGTCCATTATACAAAATACAACTAAGAAGTTGTCATTTACAAGAATATATTTGCCTCAGAAGGAGCACAAAATCCAAAATCTATATCCAAAACTGATCCAACTGTAAAGTTGTCATTACATACAAAATATCCTCATAAAGATCATAATGTTCACCAAACTTTTCAGCAGAAAAGAAATCAAAATCCATGCAACAATTAAGTCTGATCTTAGCAGACTTATTTCATCATTCCTGATTATATCAGGTCAGATCAACTGTGTCAGGTGATCAAAAGCAATAAACCAGAGCAAAACTAGCATGCTGATGAAGTCTCATAAGTGTATGATAAGTCAATAGCTGATCAAAAAAATCAACAGCTAGTAAATTGGCCAATTCCAGGCCATCCAATGAAGAAAAATCATGTCCATATCCATTCAGTACCAAATAAAAAGAGGCCAAACAGCCCGCAAGTCAAGCTCTAAGAATGTTGCTTGAGATCACCAAAATGCAAAAAAATGCATATTAATATCAGCTAAGGCATCATATCAAGGGTGGAGTAGAATCAAATAATCCAGAAATGCCCAAGCATTTAAATCTCCAAAAGAACCAGCAATCTGTCAGATAAGATCAAAATGCAAGTTGCCACCATCATGACAAAAAAAAAACAGTCCTACAAACTGCAAAGAACATACAACACACAACAACATATTAGAAAACTTGAAAGGTTTCTATAATTTCTGCCCCTCTCTGTTCACAAGTACTCCAAAAACCTTCAAGTATGCTACCACCTGCTTTATCCAAAGAATCTGCTTTGAAATTTCTTTCCCTATAAATGTGTTTGAAAGACACATAATCAAGACTGTCAGCTAAATAGTGAACATCTTGAAGAATCATGGCTAGTTCAAGATTTTGTAATCGATACTTACCAGTTGCCCAATTTATAACTAACTGGGAATCCCCAAAAACTTGAATTTTATCCAAATTATGCATCCAAGCCAGCCTAAGGAGAAGCTTAAGTGCACATAATTCTGCAAAATTATTAGTACCCAATCCTAAACCTGCTTTGAAAGTAATATGATGCCTATCAGATATGAACAAGATACCTCCAGCCCCACAAATCATTGGATCCCCAGCTGCAGATCCATCAAAGTAACCCCATGCATAAGATTGATCAATTTCTTCCACAAAAATTGATCTGATAGAGACCACAGATAAAGACTGAGGTAAATTCTTCAACATACCCAAGCTATAGCTTGATATCTGTGCAGGAGTTGAGTCAAGATCCTCAAAGCAAGATCTATTTCTTGCTTTCCATATGAACTAGAGTACAATGATAGGTAAAGATTTGATAAGTTTCACATCTGATAAAAAACACCAATTTTTAAAACAAGCAGACAGGGAATCACCATTCCAAAGATTATTAAGATTCAGATGATCCTCAATAATTGACCAAACAGATTGAGTAAATGGGTAGTCTACTGCAATATGAAAATTGGATTCATAGTTCTGTTTGCATAAAAAACACCTACCAGGACCTTCTCTACCTCTCAAGCAGAGAACATCCTAGGTCAATGATTTACCAGAGAGAAGAAACCAACTAAATTTTTTTGTTTTTAGTGGACACTTCATCTTCCATAAGACCTTCCACCACCAGATCGATTCCACTTCTCTATTAATAAGTTCAGCATATCCCACTTTAGGAGTATACTTACCTGTTGTAGATAAATTCCAGATGAGACAATCATCTGCATTAGAAAGTCTAACATGGCTAGACTTGGGAATGACAATATATCCATTCCAAGCAGCAATATCAAGTGGGTCATTAAAACCCAAGGAGTCTGCAGATAACCATTCTTGTGACATCAAAACAGACATACCATGAATTCCAATATCAGAGAGAAGATGATAACCAGCCAAATGTAATCTATCTATCATAGGAAACTAATACGAACAACATTGCCAAAACGAACATCCAAAAGTAATAGGAAACTAATATGTCGCCATTTACATCCAACCCACGGATCTAAACCAATACGAACAGCATTGCCAGAACCAATCTTCCAAACCAGAAAATTCCCAATGAGATCAAAAGCCCAAAGAACAGCTTTCCAACAGATAGAGATGTTTTTTTTCTTTTTAACAGAAGATCTTATCCAGTCCAGATTATTCATTGGATAAATATATTTTTGAAATGCTATCTTAACCCATAAACCTGAACCATGAATGATATCCCAGACCTTTTTTGCTGCAAGAGCCTTGGCAAATAAAACAGGGACCTTAAGTCCCCAACCACCCATAGATTTAGGCAAAGCAAGAGACTTCCAAGATATCCAGGGTAAACCAGAGGAGTTCCGTTTACCAGCCCAAAGAAAGTTAAAACAAAGCTTTCTGATTTTGTCTATGATGCCCATAGGAACCCAAAAATGCATCCAATAGACTGGAATGGCCTCTAAAACAACTTTAATCAATATCAACTTTCCTCCTTTAGACAACCAACGGAAGCTCCAATTCTGAATCCTTTGTTCAACTTTAATAATCAACCAATCCCAATCCCTAATAAGATATCTGCAAGGTTTAAGTTTAAACCCAAGGTACTTCATGCCAGTTTCAATTCTAGCAACAGGGAAACTGAAGATGTTCTGTAATGTAATAACTTCAGAATCTTCCAAACAGGAGAAGTATAATGACGATTTATTATTGTTAATTTGCATCCTAGATGCCTTACAGAAATGCATTAAAATATCATAGAGAGTAGAGAGAGATTGTTCAGAACCATCATTAACCATGACAATGTCATCCACAAAGAGAACATGAGTTAATACAATTTCATTACCAAAAGATAAACCATGATAAGTCTCACTGAATGTAGCATGAAGAATAGCCCTCCCAAGGCCTTCAACCACAACAAGAAATAGAAGTGGTGCCAATGGACACCCCTGTCTGAGTCCCCTACCAGATTTGAAAAAATTAGTAGCAACACCATTGATGAGCAGAGAGAAAGAGACAGATGATAGACTGCTCATAACCCACGCAATAAAATTCCCCGCGAAACCCATTTTTGCAAGAATAACCCGAAGATAAACCCAGCTGACTCGGTCATAGGCTTTAGATATATCGATCTTAATCATAACATCTTTTAAGGATTTAACATGCATAGAATGCATACCCTCCTGAATGACACCTACTGCATCGTGTATCTGCCTTCCCAGCAAAAATCCAAACTGTTCACCACAAATATATCTACTCAACCTTTCTGATTCTGATCGAGATAATGTTACCAATAATTTTGTATACAAAATTACACAAAGATATAGGCCTAAAATCCTCAAAAGATGAAGGACTATCAACCTTAGGAATAAGAGCAAGAAAGGTAGAGTTAAAAACACCTGGGATCTTGCCACTTAATCTAGAAAATTCAATGACTCTTAAGAGGTCTTCACCCAAAACATCAAACAGGCATCTATACACCTCAACAGGAATACCATCCGGTCCAGGACTCTTATCATTTTTGCTGATGGATGAGATATGCTTGATATATTTAAGAGTAATAGCCTGCATAAGCTCAACATTTTCATCCTCAGAAATAGAAGATGGGAAATGACCAACACTATGAACAATTTCTGGAAGATGGAGATCAACTTCTTCTTTAAAAAGGCTTTCAAAGTGCTATATCCCAGCCTCAGCTATAGCCTCAGATCCTTCCACAAGATTTCCATAATCATCATAAAGTTTCCAAATCGAATTGCGGCATTTTCTATGAGCAACAAATTTGTGAAAGAAAGGAGTATTATCATCACCACAGCGCAACCATAAAGCCCTACTTTTCTGGCGAGCCTCCTTTTCCCGAAAAAGAAGAATAGCACTCTTGCGAGATTCAATCTCAATCAATAAATCTTTATCAACCACTGATAAAATACCAGAAAAATGACTATCATGAAATCTTTTTAACTCAAATTCAATATCAACCATATCTTTAATGTTCTGAGCTTTTTTATTCAGATACCACTTAGTAGAAATTGCTTTAATTCTCTTAAGATTCACACTAAATTCTGCATCAGGAGATAAAGTAGATCGATCATCAAAGAGAACCCAAGAATATTTTAAGGCTTCAACCAAATCAATATGATCCAGCCATCCTGCATTAAACTTGAAAGGACTATGGGCCTTAGGAGTATGAGAAGAAATTTGCAGAAAGACAGGTTGATGATGAGATACACCTCCACAACCAATCCATTGTTTAAGAAGGAAATCACAATCTAGGAAATCAGCCGAGACTAAAAGACGATCCAATATTTTACAAATACCCTCAGCACCAACTCTGCGATTACTCCAGGTGGGAATAGCTACCAAAGGGTTGATGTCAACAATCCCCAATCTCTCCAACAGATTATGGAAAAAATTAGTTAATGGATCAACTTGAGCATGAACCCCCCAAATTTCAGAGAGACCCAAGGAGAAATTAAGATCGCCTCCAAAAACTAAATAAGGAGACATGAGAAAGTCCGACTTGATCAAGTTATTCCAGAAAGTTTCCCTATCCAGATAGGGTGCATAAAGATTAACAAAGGATATTTCCTTTTGTAAATCAAAAGAAAATAAAACAGCACACAACCCTGCTTTTATTGCCCAGGCATTAAGAAAAAGAAAATTACAATACTTCCATCCTAAAATAAGTCCACCTGATCTGCCCATAGCATCCACCGAAATGAACTGCCATCCATGAATCATAAGTTCCAAATCTTGAACCAACACACACCCCTCAATCATTGTTTCTTGAATAATGATAACATCAACAGTATGTAGATCAATAAGTCTCTTAACTGCTAGTTTCTTGGGAAGACTAGCCAAACCCCTAACATTTAAGGACATAAGGATCATGAAGGAACCTTGTTAAGGGCAATAGCTCTAAGCACCCTAACACCTCTCATTACAGGATGTAATACATTGTCATCCCCAATCAAACCCTCATCTACTTCAAGATTCCCAAGTTTATCTTTGATAGGCTGAGAAATCTCTTGAACAGATTTTGTGCATGAGCGAAGATAATACCCCTTGCTAACAATTGCCTTACATGGAGATACAAACCCAAGATCCTTCAAAGATAAATTCAGAACAGAAGAAGATAAGGTCTCAGAAGAAAGATTCAGAAATGGAATGTTATCATCCATAGAATTAGAAATGCTAAACTGTTTAAGTTTGGCTAATGGTTCAAAACCATGAGAAATAGAATTTATATCCAGATTCTCATCCACAGACTTTCCAACCTTAGCAGTAGACTGAATCCCATCTGATTTGACTCTCCAATTATCCAAGTTTTCATCCACAGACATCCCAGCCTTAGCAGTAGACTGAATCCCATCTTTTTTTACTCTTCAAATTTTAGAAGAAGAATGTTTATTAAATGAAAGAGAGCAATCATTATCCAGATGTCCAAACCCATGACATCTAAAACATCTAAAGGGAAGTCCCAAATAATCCAGTGGCTGAGAGAAATCTCTATTACCCTTTTTAATGACCAGTTCAGCAGGTAAACCCAAACGAAAGTCTAACAGGACAAGAACCCGACCTATGCAGCAAACCCTAGAGTGTAAATAAGTAAAATCAGTTTCCAAATGGGTTCCCAAAGTATTCCCAACAAGTCTAAAGAAATCAGCAGACCAGAATTCAAAAAGTAAAATTGGGAGTTTGACCCAAATAGGAACTTGGTCATACCTTTCCTTTCGTGGATCAAATAAAGGAGTCCACCTCTTGATAAGAAGGCTAGCATTATCCCATTTCCAGACACCAGCTAGGATCCTATCAACATCATCCACTGAAGAAAATTTAAATGCTATCCAGCCCCTTGGAAGCATATAAATCTCAGGACTAGTACTGATAATCTCATTCCAAGCCCTTACAGCCCACCCATGTAGAGATTCAGAATTATAATTACGCCTTCCAAACCTCCCAACCAAAGTCAAAGCATTGGTGAGAACTATGTCATTTAAAAGCACATCTTCCCCCAAAGTCATTAAAACAGGATTTATCTTCTTGATGGGTTTAGGCAGCCTCTTCTTAGACTTAGATGTACCATTGCTACCAGAGTAATGAGGAGCATGCACATGTTCATTATCAGAGTCCATAGACTTGTGAATCTCATGATTCGCATCAGAAATAGGAGAAATTCCCAGCTCTGCATTTGTGGCTTTACTAACCTCTTGAACCATCCCATCTACCTGGAGACTAACCGGTAAACTAGGTTTTTCAATTTGATAACCAGAAATATGATCACATGCATCCTTTTCACTGATCATCAAACCCAATGTATCCAAGGGGAGACCCATTCTTAAAGAAGAAGGCGTAATCCCATCCAAGCTACTAGGTCCAAATGACCGAGGAGCTAGCGAGGCTTTCCCGCGACTCTCGAAACAATTGGAGACCTGGAAATCATTTTCCAAACGTTCCTCGAGCTGAGGACCCAAAACTGGGAGATCCCTATCTCCCATAAATTTCCCAGGAGAATAAACCACATAACGTTTATCCTCACCAAATCCCATCCGGGAAACAGACAGATGTCCCACGAGGGCTGAAACTACAGGACAAGGATAGAAAGGCTTCAGACGAGATAGATTAGTTCACCCACCCAAACTTCCGCCATCCAGACAGTCCATGGGAGAAGTTACCTTATCTAATAAATCATCCAGGTCAAGGGCAGACCCCAAATCTCCCAGCTTAAATTGCAGAGGAAGATAGGTCGCAGTGACCCGATTCTCCTCTCCAAAATCCTGTTTAATAACTTTCAGATTCCCTGGCGGAGTACGAGCCAGGGATTTCGTTGCCCGAAGCGACATAACAAAAATCAATCGAGCTGATCCCCCAGCCTAGAAACTGTCCAAAATAATACAAAACAACACCCGAGAGCAGGATAATACCGCCACTAGAGACAAAATTCATAAAGTTAAATAAACCCTCCCGGCCATAGACCCCTGTAAGTGCATTACAAACAGAGCGAGAAAAAGACCATGCCTTCGCCACATAGATATAAGATCAAAGCATAAACCAAACACCCGAGCTCAATCCAAAACTCAATCAATAAATCAGTCTCATCAAGGGCACTCATACACAGCAAACACAACTGTCGCAAAAACCAACACCATCGTCCAAGAAACTCCAGAAAAGTCCAGAACCCGAAACAAGCTATACAAAATTTATACCCCGCTCCGTAGAGCTAGATAAAACTGATAAATCACAGCTCTCTAGGAGGAGAAAGAAAAGCAAAGAACATGGAGAAAAATCCGAGCATACCTATAGAAACGCTTGGAAACCACAATGTAGGTTCATCCAAACCCTACGAATGCCGAAATCATCCACCTCTAGTATTGGACCAAAGTCTCCTAGGAAAAATGTACTGAAACCACAAAGCAGGTTCATCCAAAACCTGCGAATGCCGAAACAACTTTTCAAGAAAACCTGTGCCTCAATCTACAAGACTCATTCGCCAGAAAACAGACACTGTCATAACTGCGCAAAGTGATGGAACTGAGAAACCGATGGCATCAACCAATACCCCAAATAGCGATCAAAGGAAATCCAAAAAGTCCTTCCAGAAATCCTCCAACAAGCTAAATCACTCCAAAAATGGAAAAAATGCCGGCCAAAACAGCGCAATAAAAGGAACCTCAAGCTGACAAAATGCAACATGGGCATTCAAACACATAAAACACCAATGTCGAGATAGACCATCTCAACAGCCAAGAAACACTCTAGAAGATCAATAAACGGCCAAGATAACTTCATTAAAACACCCCTAAACCTCTCTATCACCTGTTCGCCAGCCTCCAACTGAATCTAGAAATATCAAGTGATATCAAACCAACCAAACAGGATCTGCGAATGCCGAAACAACCACCAAGAAACCCTACGCCTCAATAAACAATACTCATTCGCCAGAAAAACCACATGCCCTAACCAAACTGCACAAGGAGATGGAACTGAGAAGCCGATGGCATAACCCAAGACCCCAAATAGCGACCGAAGGAAATCCAAAAAGACCAACTCCAGAAACCTCCAACTAGCTAAACTGTTCCAAAAATGGAAAAAATGCCGGCCATTACTAACACAGATGAGCTGAAAAATAACCGCTAGCAACAGAGGATAGGAAATCGCCAGAAACAGGTTTCACAGCATTCCAAAGCAGGATAACAACGCCCTCGTCGTAGCTTAACAAAATAAAAATCAAAACCAAAACTCACTCACCACATAAAACAATGCAATTACTACACAACGAAACGTGGCAGAATCACAGCTCTAATGATTTAAAGCGTCGGCAGTACATTAAAGTGCAAAAATAAACCATCTGTCATAATCGTAGCACGGGCATTCATAACACTGAATTCACCAATGTCGAGGAGGGCCAGCTCAACGGCCAAGAAAGCATACCAGAAGATCAATAAACGACCAAGATACTCCATTAAAACACTCCTTCACCAGGGCTATTGTTTATTTCAACTGCGGCCTCAATGGCCAAAGTTTGTAGAGTGCTTAAGATTTCCCTCAAGATTAATGAGTCATAGTTAAGTAGCTAATAGTAGTTTCACTATTAGTACTATCTTCGAATTAATACCATTATGTATTTACTAATAGTTAAATTTATTAATATTGTAAGTTAGCTATTTAATAATAAGATTATTATTATCATCCATTTATATATATAAAATTTTAATTTTTTGAAAAAAATTGAATTATATTTTTTTATAGAGCAGATAATAAAGTTTCATAAATTTATTATTCAATTAATTTTTTTATTGCACTTTACAATGTTTAATAACTAATCAATATTTAAAATCAAAATTAATTAATAATTAAAAGAAAAAATAATATAGATTTAAAATATTAATATTCTATTTTAAAAATATAACCCATATTAAAATACATAATTCATTTATAATTATAAAAAATATATATTTTCAAATTTGTAATGATATAAATTTAATATTCTTTAAATCTAATATTTAAATAATTAATTTTGTAAATTAAAAAAAAATGAAATTTTATAAATTCAATATTGAACAAAGACTTTTAGAGTGGCATCTTATGTTTAAAATCAAAACTAATATATAAAATAAATTTACATTTAAATTATTATTTTCTATTTTAAAAATAAAATTTATAATTTACTTATAATTATAAAAATTAAATATTCTTTAAATGTATTCATTTATAGTAGACAAATTTAATATTTTTCTATTCCAATAAGTGCATTCTTAACAATAATAAGTGAATTAGGTTAAGAGGTTTTAGTATCATTGGTCCAAGTTTAAATAATAATAAGTGAAGTAGGCTAAGCAGTTTTTAGTATCATTGATCCAAGTTTAAACCACGGGGTTCACTAAGAGGATATTAAATATTATCCCTAATTTCATTAAATATTGGAAAATGTTTCCTAAAATTGTGTTGTTGAATCCTCCTCCCAATATACTTTTCCAATTAAGAAAACCCCTAGTTTCACTAGATATTTTAGGTATCCATTTTTAGCACCCTCTTTTTATCAAATTATAAAGTTGTAACTAATCCCAAAAGTATTTTAATATAAGAAAATGATTTGCTAAATAAAATAATAGTATAATGCTAATAATGACCCTAGCTGGATTTCACGGTCGACTAATCAATTTGTAGCCTTGGATAGTGGAATACCCAAAGAAATAGTAATGGGGAAGCTAAAACAATTAAAATAAAACTCGGTAAAGAGATCAATGTAACAAAGATTGTAAAAGACTGATAGTCCAATAGTGAGTACAAAGCTTATAAAAAAAAGAAGAATTGCATATTTTTCACACCACAACATGCCAATCTACCAATTTTATATCATGTAAATACAAGTATATCCATTTAGAGCTCATGTTTTCTATAAGCTTAATAAATTAAACTCCATAAAATATTTTTAATAAGCTTAATAAATGTTTTCTATTCTTTTTTCAAATCTATTTGTACACTATAAAATATGGTAACATAACACTCTTATTGTTTGGATAAATTATGTGCACATTTCTTCTTATGCTTAAAGTATTCCAAGTCTAGTGAACATTGATTCTTCCACAACAAATGAAACTCATTTCTATATCTATACAAGATCAAAATTAGTCTAAAATTACTTCATTTCCTATATAAATTCTTAAATTAAATTAAATGGCACTCCCATATAAATTTAACTTTGGTTATACATGAGGTTATTGAGTTTTCTTGGGTAGAGAAGTATTCTATTTAAAATATTTGTAATTTGATTTAATTGGGAAGAAGTTTATGAAACTTAGACAAAAATGCTCAAATTTTTACATATATGATCCAATGATATAATCAATTTCTTTGGTATTTTTTAAGATGGAATTATGGAGTTAGATTTTAATTGGACTTTAAATTTCAATCAATAATATTTTATTATAATATAATTAATGTAATAATATGAATATTTTCATTTAAAAACTATTTAATGAAATTAAAAAAATCATCAACATAATGATAATATTATAAAAAATTGTTTGAAATTAAATATTCTAGTATAAAATGTTTACATATACAACAATTATATATATATATATATATATATCCCAAGATTTGAATGTTATTCCTTGGCACGCCCAAATAAAATAACCCCCAATGTTTATACATGAATAGAATGTTATTCCTTGGCCCACCTAAAAAAACCCCAATATTTATATTACTATGTCAAATTAAAAAATCCCTTGACCCCTTAATACAAGGCAATATATTTTTGAGGATTTTAGGAGTAATCAAACCCCTAATATGAATGGCCGTGATATGATATTGCCTCACTAGTGAACCCCTTGTGGTTTAAACATAGTTGACTATGTTTGACTTTAGTGCATGATTGTTGACTATGGGAATGTTTGACTTTACTGCATCACGATTAACTATGGAAGTAGTTGACTTTACTATGACATGCTTGACTATGGTTATTTCATGGTTGACTTTGGTTGACTATTGTTGACTTTAATCCACAGATGAGTTTTATACAAGGTTCATAACAATCCAAGGTTGACTTCAATCCATTATTGACTTCAATCCATGGTTGAAGTTAATCTAAGGTGGACTACAACGCAAGGTTGAATATAGTCCATGGTTGGATTCAATCCATCATTGATTTCAATCTAATGATTACTTCAATCCAAGGTTTAATTCAATCCATATTTGGATTTAATCCAAGGTTGAATGAAATATATAGTTGAATTTTAAGCATGGTTGACTTAGATCATTGGCTGACTTCAATCCATCAGTGAATTCACTCCAAGGTTGAATTTAATAGAAGGTTGAATTCAGTCCAAGGTTAACTTCAAGCAAACATTAAATTCAATACATGGTTGAATTCAATTCATTAATAATAATAACATTAATGAATTCAACCCATGGTTGAATTTAATCCATAGTTGACTTCAATCCATGGTTGTCTTTGAACCATGGTTTACTTCAATCCACGACCACATTTTAAAAAGTGGTTGATGTTAAGCTTCTAAATTAACTTATTCTACAAATTGGTTTTGGTTATCTAACTGAAAAGACTCATCCCTTTTTGTTCCTAATTCCACCTTTTTCTATCATAAAGTGAAACCCATGATTATATACTTTTAAGGTATGTAAGGTCAAATATTTATTTTGTTCCTCATATTTGCATGATTAAGTAGGTCTTGATCATTAATTATGGCGACTAACAGAAGGTTTCAGGATTCACGAGGTATTCACTTAGTGAAACCATGTCATAGCGCCTTTGTTCATGGGATATTTAAGAATACCCCTAATTTCACTAGATATTGATAATTACCTACAAAACCATTTTGTTGAGCCCCCCTCCCAATACATATTTCTAATTAAAATAACCTTAATTTTACAATATATTCCTTGGTTTTACTATAAACCCCTTTGTATACCCGCCCAATACCTATAAGCCTCCCATACCCTACACCCCGCCCCCCCAATACGTACAATATATTGACCTTATTTTTTATAATTTAAAAACCCCCCTTTATGTATGAACGTTATAAGATATTGTTCAACAAGGTGAATCCCCCGTGCATGATTTCCATTTATTACAGTTTTTGTGACCATTACAAGTTTTTTTGGGAAAATTACAAGTTTTCCATATTTACAAGTTTTCTGGGAAAACTTGTAAACACGATAGCTTTGAGTACCTACAGCTATGCAATTAAAAAAATAACACATGGGTTTTCTCCACCCTTACATGGTGCTACTTATTTTCCTCCTTATTTTGAATATTCTACCACATCATCTCCATGGGAGAGGAATAATTGAAGACTGGTGTAATATCCCCTGAATAAATAATTTATTATTAATTCTGCTGGAAAAATACTTTGAATATTATTTTTATTATTTTATTATTTTTGGCATAAAAGTCAAGAATAAAACATTTTTTATTTAATAAAATATGTTGAAGGGGACAAAAGTGGATATAATTGTTAAAGAGTGTTTGCTGACGCACAATAGGAAAATACATGTGGCATAATCCACTAAGTGAGAACTCAAGATGCAGGAGGCATCATCCCCAAAACTCAGGTCACAACTCCTAGTTGAGTGCTAAATAGAAGGAGGCTCATTAATGACCAAGTCCTAGGAAAAATACTATATATTTGTATGTACATGAGCAACAGGAGGCTATCATTGGAAAAATATTAAATCTGTGAATGTAAGAGATGGTGCATTGAATAATTTTTCTCTTGTGGTTCAACGAACAGGATTAGGGGTTCTTGAATAAGTAACTTGGTTGCTCTGAGAGTTGGTTGGAAGGAACAAATTCTCCACTTTTGTTTTCCCAGTGTTCGTTCCAGGTTCATAATTTATGTTTAAATGTTCGCAGAATGTGTTTTAAATTCTAGATCCAAAGAAGATTAATGTAGAGCCTAGTCTGTGTCAGTTAGTTTAATGATGCTATGCTTGAATATTTTAAAATTCTATTCCTTTCAAAAATTGAATTTGCACAAAATGAATATGAAATCATCTATTTCTAATTTGTATAATGTGTTACTACCTCTAACCATTTATTTCCTATTTGTATCGATTATTCCTAAATTCTTCCTTAGTTTGTATGTACTAAATTAAATGTAGACAGACTCTCTAATCATGCTAGAATGTATCTACTTTTATCATATTTAAACCATAGTAAGGTTCCATAAAAAAACTTATAAGTATATATAGATAGAGTACCATCCAAATTCTACACAAATAGAAGTATTAGGATATAATTCCTGTTTGTAGTATAGATGTGTATTATAAAATATATAGAAAATGGACTCCACTTAATAATATTAACATTATACAACTCATAGGGTTCCAATTAAAGTATTTGAATCGAATAAGGTTTACATAACTAATCTTAAAGTACAATGTTGCTGTCATAAGTTTACATATACAAAAATAATCAAATTAACTTCTAAATAGATCCCTTAATCCACTTAGTAATATTACAGAGATCGTGGAATCAAATCTCTTTAAGGTAATTACTTAACAGTCCTATGATAAAATAAATCATAGTTTTATAATAATACAACTATGAAATCATTGTTCATTCTAGTTTCAGTGATACCAAACATACGGATCGAAGATCCTATTTTATTAACATCCACAAAGCATGTGCAAGATAATAAAGAAAACAAATCAAATCTCTTACTGGATGATTTGCTAACTTTCACAGCTACATTCACAACATCGAAATCTTAGTCACAAAATCGGTATCGCTATCATTGGCTGCCGAGTATTTAAACATAAAGATCTTAACTTTGGTTTAAAATATCACGGACCCTATGGGTCGTATCAAATGAAGCAACAAGCACCATAACTTTAGGGTCGTAAGTCCACAACATGGCTACCCAAAATTTATACAGAGGTAGAGCCTTAATCAAGTATTTACATGTTAAACTACACTAAATCGTGGGATTGAATCTATTAAATAAATTACAATCTCCTGGAAAACAAAGCTAAATGCAAATAGAATCATGGGTACAACCATCAAAATGTATTACAAATCGCAACAATTAATTACTAGGGTTGTAAGCCCATGTCAAATGGACGCCATCACATTACAAACAATGATTTATGTTTTAAATAGTATGGGAATAAGACTCGTTAAGGGAACCCAAACCCTTCCAGAGTAAAAAGCTAAACATTACATTACATTACAGTGCCATGATAATGGCTAAATAGCTAACACAAACCCGAGAATGGTTTCATAAAACCAATTACGAATTTTAAAAACCGAAAAACCACTTATCTTTAATTTGATGAGGCTACCCTTTGGAACCTCACAACCTCTTCCCAGGATGACCTGCAACCACAACTTGGTTGGGTTAGCATGGGTCACAACCGTTAAAGAAAATGAAAAAAGAAAAAAAAAACTAGAGTTTAAACCAGGGATACCTTACGCGGGCGTTTGGAAACGCGGGACTAGGAGGAGGTGACCTTGTTGCCTCCCTCTCTAGTGTCTTCATCCTGCACATTTTTGCAAGTTACAGTCATTTTTATGGCTAAAAGGTTAAAAAAATTGAAATGTAATTTAAAATTTGGATAAACCCTTACCTTGGCATTTGGCAGTGAGGGCTAGGGGTCATATCCTCTAGAGTACCCTTATCCCTGTGCAGCTTGCAACCACCGAAAACATTTCAGTAATTTTGGAAAAAAAACTATTGTAAACTATTTTTACAATGCAGAGATAAGTACCAATCCTTACTCACCTATTGAAACAAACCGGTTGCAAGGTAGAAGCGTTGGAAGGCTCGTCGAATATCCAACATTGAAAGGTAGACAGTTGAGGAAGCATTTGAAAATAGTTACCTCAGAAGAACCAGAAAAGGCCAATAACATTGTAAAACCAGAGAAAGAATCACACAGAGAAGAGTTTGGCCCTCAAGAGGCCTTCAACCAAACAACACTACCAAATGAGAGATAAGACAGAGTAAAGGAGATTTTACAAAAACTTACAAGACTATATGATCTCACCACCCAGGTTTAGGGCCAAGATCAACTTATCATGCCAACACATATCCTGGATGCACTGTCAACTCGTAGCCAGGACAATTCATTAAGTCAACCAAGTACCAAAATAAATCACAGGCAGAACATCATTAAAACCCTAATCTTTGCCTACCTTCGAATCATGGAACGTTAATAAGAGCGCCAAACCTTATATTACACTATGGAAACCTTGGCACATATATTAATAAACATAACTATAATAAAAACCCAAGGTTAAATATTATGACATGAACAATGGTGTATGCACTAAACATTCGTAGTGATAGGCTGACAGATAATTCCTTCACAGTTATGCCAAGGTCCACACCCCTTTCCACTATAACCATAGTCTATGTATAATACAAAGATCTTCGAATCATTTGATCACTTAGCTCCAGGTTAGACCAAGACTATCGAATATCAGAGCATAGTACTATGCTTTAAAAACATCAAAACTACATTGCTAGCATAGTTTGTGTTTATGCTTTGAAATCTTTAAATCATTATAAAACCATATGATATAACATTTACACCATGAACACCAAGGACCATAAAGAAATGCATATAAGCCAAATCATGTAGTATCATACTAGTGTAAAGTACTTTTTAAACCCTCACTTTTATTGATAATAAGAGTTCACTATATGGGGGGACCATACACTTTACAAATCCTAAGCTTCCCATGCTTAAGGGAAGATATTTACACACAATAGTATAAACTATGGTATGGCCAAGGCATTTAAAAGTATAATGCAAATCACAGGATGGGGTCAAGAACATGGACAGTCTCCCATGCCTTAGGCTAAGTTTCAGCCGAGTATAAAGAAAAAATAATAAAGAACAAGTATAAATAAAGTACATCACCTCTGTAGGCATAACTAAAGTTTTGGAAGGAGTTAGACATTGTAATCATCAATAGAACTTGTCCAAACCAACATGACAAAGATATTAAAAATAGTGGAAGTAAAACATAGAAATCTACTAAGTAATTATATAGGTAATGCATGTTAAAAAAAATATTTACAATTTTTAGGTGTGTTACATAATGGTATCAAAGCACAACTAAAACACTAGGCATGAATTAGCTCAACACTAGAACTGTTAAAGAAAACAATAAACCAACTTCTACTTTATTTTAGTTTAATTATCTTACGAACAACAAAGAGAAGAATAACTATATTTTGCAGGAAACATGGCAGATGCGGAGATGTCTACATAAGAAGAACGTCACCTAGAAAATCCTTTACATCATGAAGAGAGAAATTTAAAATATGGGTAAATTTGGGTAGACTTAAACGAGAGTCAAGATAATAAATCTGAACTAAAAAGAATTGTCAAAGAGTTAAGGTATGAATTAAGAAAAGTTAAAGAATATAAATAACGAATTCTAAAGGCTCGAGAATAATTAAATGCCATTATGTTAGCTAAGATACATAATGATGAAAAATAATAAAAATAAGGAATCTGAACAAGAAATACCTAAAATTGCACCTTACAAACTTAAGGGCAGGAAGCTGGAATTTTCCATCCATAAACCTGAAACTTCTAGTGAAGAGTCAGTTAAACATCACTAAAAACAACAAGAGTCAAGTGAAATAAGTGATGGTAACAAAAGGAAAAAGAAATACATATCCTATGAGGAAATATCTGGGGAGTTTAAGAAAATTAAACCACCAATGTTTAATGGGGAAATTGAGAAGGGTGAAGAGGAAGAAGCATGGTTATTTGAAATGAAAAAGTACTTCCAAATATACAACTACTGTGATGAATTAAAGGCTAAAATGGCCATCTATAATCTGACAGGAAAGGAAGACATATGGTGGCAAGATATAACGAAGGTTAAGGGGATAAAAGAGAGATATGTAACTTGGAAAATATTTATAAAGATATTTAAAATAAAGTACTTATTAGAAAAATATTATGAAGAAAAGGATAAATAATTTTATGAACTAAGGCTAGGAGCCATGACGATGAAAGAGCTCTGTAGTAAGTTTTGAATCCTGCTTCGTTACTTTCCTTACATAATTGATGAAAAACCTAAAATACAACGGTTTCTTAGTTGTTTTCCTATCATGTTGAAATAACGGATTGAGTATGACAATCTGAAGATGCTAAATGAAGTGATGAGAAAGACAAATTTCTATTACAACCAAAACAAAAATAAAAGGGAAAATGTACCATCTTGGAAGAATAAAAGGCCAAACAATTTCGATCCAAGAACGAAGCAGAATAAGTTCCACAAAAAAGCATGAAGTAACTATATGGTATATCAGGGTATTAACTACATATGCTTTAAACCCCACAATACTATAGTAAAAGAACCTTCTATTGTTCTTAACAAGAACCCAACACAAAAGAACTCTTACAATGTTGGGAGTGTGGAGGGCCACACTACTTTAAATACTGCCCAGTAAGAAAAAAGAATTTTAATATTCATTCTATCCAAGAAGTAGTCACGGTTGGGGACATGGCAAGGAGCATGCCCAAGATTTTGGCTGCATTGGAAAATTGACAAGCAGACCACCAGAATTCTATGGTTTAAATTGAAGGTATGATAAACAATCAACCTATTTATATTTTCATTGATCTAGGTGTAAGCCTGATTTATATATCACCTAGAATAGTTGAATTATGTAAAATAGTACTGAAAATGTTTGACAAGTCATGGCTAGTACAATTAGCCACCAACACAAAAGATAAAGTTACTAGTCTTGTTAAGAATTGTAAATTAATGATGAATGATTTCATTACGCATGTTGATTTAAATATTCTTCCTTTAGGATCCTATGATTTATTGATAGGAATGTATTGACTAAAAGAACATAAAGTAGTGTTAAATTGTTTCAACAAAACCTTTACATATACTGATGATAATGTAAACAATATAAAAGTAAAAGGGATCCCTATGAAGGTCATAATCAGATAAATATCTGTGTTATAAATGAAAAGATTAGTAAGAAAAGGGTGTAATGTGTCTTTTGTCTTTATAATGAATGATAATGAAAATGACAATAAACTTAAACTAGAAGACATACTAGTCTTGAAGGAGTTTGAAAACATCTTTCCGGGAGAAGTCCTTGGACTTCCTTCTAAAAGAGACATTGAATTAACGATCGATCTGATACCTAGAGTGGTACCAACATTGAAATATCCTTGCCAAATGAATATAATAGAACTTACGGAGCTAAAATCACAATTACAAGAATTAATTAATAAAAAGTACATTCGAACTAGTGTCTCCCCCTGGGGAGCATTGGTCTTGTATGTGGAAAAGGAGGAAACCTTAATATTATGTATAGATTAACGACAGTTATAAATAAAATGACCATTAAGAACTGATACCCACTCCCCTGGATAGATGATTTATTCGATCAATTCCACAGAGAAACTATCTTTTCAAAGACAGACTTAAGGTATGGTTATCATCAAGTATGAGTAAAAGATGAGGATATCTTTAAAATGACTTTCAGGACCTGTTATGGTCACTACGATCCTATGATTTATTAATAGGAATCTATTGAATAAAAGAACATAAAGTAGTGTTAAATTGTTTCGGCAAAACCTTTACATATACTGATGATAACGTAAACAATATAAAAGTAAAAGGGATCCCTAGGAAGGTTATAATCAGATAAATATATGTGTTATAAATGAAAAGATTAGTAAGAAAAGGGTGTAATGTGTTTGTTTTCTATATAATGAATGATAATGAAAATGACAATAAACTTAAACTAGAAGACATACCAGTCTTGAAGGAGTTTGAATACATATTTCCGGGAGAAGTCCTTGGACTTCCTCCGAAAAGAAACATTGACTTCACGATCGATCTGATACCTGGAGCGGTACCAACATCGAAATCTCCTTACCGAATGAATATAATAGAACTTACGGAGCTAAAATCACAATTACAAGAATTAATTAATAAAAAGTACATTCAAACTAGTGTCTCTCCCTAGGGAGCATCGGTCTTGTTTGTGGAAAAGAAGGACAAAACCTTAATATTATGTATAGATTAACGACAGTTATAAATAAAATGACCTTTAAGAACCGATACCCACTCCCTTGGATAGATGATTTATTCGATCAATTCCATAGAGAAACTATCTTTTCAAAGATAGACTTAAGGTATGGTTATCATCAAGTACGAATAAAAGATGAGGATATCTTTAAAACGACTTTCAGGACCCGTTATGGTCACTACGAGTTTTCGTAATGCCTTTTGGGTTGACAAACTCACATGTCGCATTCATGTGATAACTTCCTAGATAATTTTGTGGTTTTCTTCATTGATGACATACTAATATACTCTAAGAACAAACAAGAACATAAGGAACATTTAAATATAATTCTACAAGTATTAAGAGAACAACAACTCTATGCAAAATTCAGTAAATGTGATTTATTTAAAGATAAGATTCAATACCTCAGACACGTAGTGTCCAAGGATGGAATATATGTCAATCCTGACAAAATCAAGGCCATCATCGAATGGTTGGCTCCTAAGAACATAACTGACATTAGATCATTTATGGGGATTACTGGATACTCTTGAAAGTTCATTGAAGGATTTTATGAGATTGCTTACCCCATAAATTCATTATAGAAGAAAGGTAAAAAGTTTGAATGGACTAGAAAATGCATGGAAAGCTTTAACAATTTTTTTTTATTAACTATCGCCCCAATCCTAAAGATTGATGATCCATTCAAGGATTTCGTCGTATGTACCGACGCTTGCAAGAAAGGGCTAGGAGGAGTTTTATTACAAGAAAATTATGTTGTGGCATATGAATCTAGGAATTTAAAAGAACATGAGAAAAACTATGTGATTTAGAACTTGCTTCCATAATTCATGCCTTAAAAATGTGGCGACATTACCTAATTGGAAGTAATTTTGAATGCGAGACATGTAATATGGACGTCTTTTTTAAGTGAATATGATTTTGAAATCAAACACATAAAAGGGAAAGAAAACAAAGTGGTATACGTTCTAAGCCGTCATGCAAATTTACTGTTTGCAAGCAGCAACTACGAATATGATCTGGAAAATCAGATTCTAAACGCTGAAAATTATGATAGGAGATATCAGATTTTAAAAGAAAGACTGCTAAAAATGAACAAAACCAAGTAAAAACATATTTCATCCTAAATAAACAAGGACTATTGTTACATAAAAATAGCATGTACATACCAAACATAATAGAAATTAAACTTACAGTTATGAATGTGCTCCATAAACAACCGTATTCAAGGCATCTTAGATACCAGAAAATGATCACTATGATCATAAGTGATTTATTTTGGCCAAACATCAAGAAAGAAGTGGCATAATACTTAGCTAAGTTTTCTTGAATGTCAGCAAGTTAAGGCAGAACATCAACATCTAGCAAGATTGTTGCAACCACTACCCATTCTGGAATGGACGTGGGAAACAATCAGTATGGATTTTATAATAGGCCTGTCAAAGAATTTTTGACAACATGCTTCCATCATGGTTGTAGTCGACAAATTAAGTAAGGCTGCTCATTTTATTCCTTTCAAATCTACCTATAAAGTTGTTAATGTTGCAGATAGTTTCATGAAAGAGATATCTAGGTTACATAGTGTACCAAAAGTAATCGTCTCAGATAGAGATGCAAACTTTTACAGGTAACTTCTGGAAAGATTTGTTCAAAGGTTTAGGAACATAGATAAATTTCAGTACTACATATTATCCACAAACGGATGGGCAGAATAAAAGGGTAAATCAAGTCTTAGAGGACATGCTAAGGATGTATGTCATGGAAAAACTAGGTAAGTGGGAAGACTACCTACACTTAATAGAATTTGCATATAATGACAATTTTCAATTTTCTACAGGTATGAGTCCTTTTGAAATATTATATGGACATAAGTGTAATACTCCAATCTCATGGAGCAGTCAAATTGATATATTAATTTTAGGACCTGATTTATTAAAATATATGGAACTAACCATGAATCAGGTACAAGAAAACTTGAAGGTTTCCCAAGATAGGAAGAAACGTTATGTTGATTTAAAAAGAAATCCTAGAGAGTTACAGGTGGGTGATCATGTGTATATAAAGGTAAATCCCAAGAAAAGTTCCTTAAGACTGCGCAAGTATTCAAAAGTTGAACCCAGGAATTGTGGGCCATTTGAAATTTTAGCTAAAGTAGGGCTGGTTGCATATTAGTTAGCCCTACCACCCAATATTAAAGTGCATAATGTGTTTCACATTTCTATTTTAAAAATATATGTTCATGATGTTTCTCATGTGATTGATTGGAATGTAATCCTTATGGAACCTGAAGGAGACTTCCAAGTGGGACCAGAGTGCATTCTTGACAAGAGATAAATTTTACTTCGAAACCGTACCATCGGACAAGTCAAGGTGCAATGGAAGTAGCTTAGTTTGGAAGAAGCTATTTGGAATTTGGAAAGTAAACGCGGGAGGCATATCCATACTTATTCTAAGAGGATGAAATTAAAGAATAAAACAAAAATTGATAACACCGAGGAAGGCGTTATCCTTTAAGGGGATATGCATGTAATACCCCCTGAATTAATAATTTATTATTAATTCTACTGGAAAAATACTTTGAATATTATTTTTATGATTTTATTATTTTTGACAGAAAAGTCAAGAATAAAACATTTTGTAATAATTTTTTTTTTTTATTTTAGAAAATATGTTGAAGGGGGACAAAAGTGGATATAGTTGCTGAATAATGTTTGCTGAGCCACAAGAGGAAAATACATGTGGAAAAAGCCACTAGGTGAGAACTCAATATGCAAGAGGCACCATTCCCAAAAATCGGGTCACAACTCCTAGTTAAATGCTAAAGAACAGGAGACTCATAAATGACCAAGTCCTAGGAAAAATACTATATATTAGTATGTCCATGAGCAATAGGAGGATATCATTAGACGTTGATTAAACCTATGAATTCAAAAGATGGCACATTGAATAATTTTTTTCTTGTGGTTCAACAAACATGCTCGTGGGTTCTGGAGCAAGTAACTTGGATGCTCTGGGATTTGTTTGGGAGGAACAACTTCTCCACTTTTGTTTTCCCAGTGTTGGTTCCAGGTTCATAATTTATGTTTAAATGCTTGTAGTATGTGTTTTAAATTCTAGATATGAAGGAGATTAATGTAGAACCTAGTCTGTGTCAGCTAGCCTAATGATTTTATGCTTGAATATTTTAGAATTCTGATTGCTTTCAAAAATTGAATTCCCCAAAAAATGGATATGAAATCGTATATTTCTAATTTGTATCATTTATTCCTACCTTCAACCGTTTATTTTTTGTTTGTATCAATTATTCCTAATTCTTCCTTAGTTTGTATTTACTAAATTAAATGTAGACTGAATCTCTAATCATGTTAGAATGTATATACTTTTATCAGATTTAAACCACAGTAAGGTTCCATACAAAACTTATAAGTATATATGGATAGAGGACCATCGAAATTCTATACAAATATAAGTATTAGGATATAATTCATGTTTATAGTATAAATTTGTATTATTTAATATATACAAAATGGATTCCACTTAATAATATTAACATTATACAACTCATAGGAGTCCAATTAAAGTATTCAAATCGAATAAGGTTTACATAACTAATCATGAAGTACAATGCTGCTATCATAAATTTACATATACATAAATAACAAATTAAATTCTAAATAGATCCCTTAATCCACTTATAATATTACAGAGATCGTGGAATCGAATCTCTTTAAGGTGATTACTTAACAGTCCTATGATAAAATAAATCATAGTTTTATAATAATACAACTATGAAATCGTTGTTTGTTCTAGTTTCAGTGAAACCAAACATCAAGATCAAAGATCCTATTTTATTAACATCCACAAAGCACGTGCAAGATAATAAAGGAAGAAAATCAAATATCTTAATGAATGATATGATAGCTTTCAAAGCTACATTCACAACATCAAAAGCTTAGTCACAAAACTGGTATTGCTATCATCGAAATCCGAGTATTAAAACATAAAGATATTAACTTCATTTTAAAATATCACAAACCCTATGGGTCGTATCAAATGATGCAACAAGCACCATAAATTTAGGGCCGTAAGTCCACAACGTGGATACCCAAAATTTATATAGAGGCAAAGCCTTGATTAAGTATTGACATGTTAAGCTACACTAAATATTGGGATCAAATCTCTTTAAATTAATTACAGTCTCTTGATAAACAAAGCTAAATGCAAATAGAATTGCATGTACAACCATCAAACTGTATTAAAGTTTGCAACAATTAATTATTATGGCTATAATCCCATGTCAAATGGCCACCACCACATTACAAACAATGATTTGTGTTTTAAACACTATGGGAATAATACCCGTTAAGGGCACACAAAATATTCCAGGTTAAAAACCTAAACTTTACATTACATTATAGTGCCATGATAATGGCTAAAGAGCTGATAGAAACCCGAGAAGGGTTTCATCAAATCAATTACGAATTTTAAAAATCGAAATACCACTTATCTTTAATTTGATGAGGCTAGCCTTTGGAACCTCATGACCTCTTCCTAGGATGACCTGCAACCATGACTTGGTTGGGTTAGAATGGGTCACAACCTTTAATTAAAATGAAAAAGAAAAAAAAATCAAATTTTAAACCAGGGATACCTTACCTGGGTGTTTGGAAACATGGGCATGGGAGGAGGTGACCTTGTCACCTCCCTCTCCAGCGCCTTCATCCTGTACATTTTTTCAAGTTACAGTCATTGATATGGATGGAAGGTTAAAACAAATCAAAATGTATTTTAAAATTTGGATAAACCCTTATGCCAAGTTCCACACCCCTTTCCACTATAAACATAGTCTATGTATAATACACAGATGTTCGAATCATTCTATCACTTAGAGCTAGGTTAGGCCAAGACCATTGAATATCATAGCATAGTACTATGATTTGAAAACATCAAAACTACATTGCTAGCATAGTTTGGGTTTATGCTTTGAAATATTTAAATCATTATAAAACCATTTGATATAGAATTTACGCCATGAACATCAATGACCATAAAGAAATGCATATAGGCAAAATCATGTAGTATCATTCCAGTGTAAAGTAATTTTAAAAACCTCACTTTTATTGATAATAAGAGGTCACTACATGGGGGAACCATACACTTTACAAAAATTAAGCTTCCCACGCTTAAGGGAATACATTTACACACCATAGTATAAACTATGGTAAGGCCAAGGCCTTTAAAAGTATAATGCAAATCATGGGTTGGGATCAATACCATGGACAGTCTCCCATGCCTTAGGCTATGTTTCAGCCAAGTATAAAGATAAAATAATAAAGAACAGGTATAAATAAAGTACATCACCCACGTAGGTATGGCTGAAGTTCCAAAAGGAGCTCATTAGAGGAAATTTGGGGTCTAAAATGGGCCTTATAAGAAAACACACCAACAATGAATTTTGTGAGTTGGAATTCAAGAACCAATAGAATTTCAATAAAATGAGTCAACCATAATGGTTGAATTGACATATTTTTCATAAAAGAAAACTACTTTTTTTGTTTGTATTTTCGACATATCTCCCTGTGTTTTTACTTAAATTTCAAGTGGGAGAGCTCATTAGATACGGAATTTAATTCCACGTCCAACGAGTACACAATGCATACTTTTGATGGACTTGGCTACCCCAAAAATAAGAAATACCTGGAAAACATTATGATGATGTCATCATCACATTTTTTCAAGTATATCTTGTTTTTGGGGTAGCAGGGTCCATCAAAGGTATGCAGTGTGGGTACTCGTTGGATGTGGAAATAAATTCCACATCCAAGGAGCTCTCCTGTTCAGAATTTGAGTAAAAACACAGGGAGATATGTCAAAAATACGAACAAAAAAGTAGTTTCTTTTCATTCTTCCTCTAAAATTAATAACTATTATTTTATTATTTTAACTAATATTTTATTATTTTCCTTAGGAGGCCCATTTTAGACCTCAAATTTCCTCTAATGAGCCATTATAATCATCAGTAGAACTTGTCGTAACCAACAAGGCAAAGATATTAAAAATAGTAGAAGTAATACATAGAAATCTGCTAAGTAATTATAGAAGTAATTCATGTGATTTTTATTTATTTATGATTTTTAGGTGTGTTACAGCTGGCTTCCTAATCCTGAAAACCCGCCATTTTCTTGAAATTTGTGGATTTCATGATCCTTCGGATCAACAAATTCCTTAGAAATTTTTATGAATTTAATGATCATCAAACTGTGATGGATAAGATGCCTTTATAATTTACCTCTCTTTAGTTAGCACACAATATTTATCTTTATTCTCTCCTTGATTTCTGTAATAGTTCCTGTGTGCATAGTTTATAGTTTTCTTATCTTTAAGGAGAGGAAACTATATAAAAATTGGGATGTATTACCTTTTCAGTTTAATAATGAAAAACTGAGAATTGTCGCTCTAATATTCGCATTTTGACTACTTTGTTCTTTGATAAATGACATGTGGATTAAGTTTTTAACGCTTTGCAGCTTTAGAATTTCATAAATAGTAGTTATGTCCTGCAAGGGAAGGTCCCCCACTTCAAGGTTACATCTCTATTCTATATAAATCCTTTTAAGTATATATATCTCTTTTAAGTGTGTGTGTGTGTGTGTGTGTGTGTGTGTGTGTGCGTGTGCTGATTTATGAGAATAATCATTTTGATTGTAGTGATGTTTTCTTGTCAATTGAATTATCATTTTCTATGAATAATTTTGCCACGGTATGGAAAAAAATATGTAAAGGATTTAGGATTTGAGCTCGGCTTGAGTAAGGAAGAAATTATGCACACATGAAAGTCGATAAATGTTAAAACACTAGACTTAAGTTTATGTTGAATTAAGTTTAAACTTGAACAATGAGTTTGGTAGTAGTCTAGTACTACATTGTTGAGAAAAGCATCTAACCTGCAAGAATATCAATAGTGTCCAACCTTCTATCAATTCCAATTATCATTTAATCAATTGGAAACTATCATATCAATATAATTAAGACTTGTCCTTTATTTTGATCAAGGTTATAATATTTTACCATCTTATCAAACAAAGTTATGTGTCGATAAGCAATGATAAACTGCAGGAATATTTAACGATAAATTAGGATGTAGGCATTTTACTGAATTGATTACAAGTTTTGAGTGAATTTTAATTTAATTGGATCTAGGATTACAATTGACTCATCCCAGCTCTACATAGGTTGTGTGCATTCGTTAAAGTTTATGTACCTTGGTTAACATTTAAATAGTTGAAATTAATATGAATATAATTTCACCAACATTTTTGGCATTTTTGTTATGGAGGGTATGGAAAGGGATAGAATAGATAGTTAGTTGTATTGAAGTGGGTGATTCCATGAAGGTGGGTAACACTTTTTGGCCAAATTTGGTGATGAAAACCTGATTTTTTAATCATGTGCTAGATAGAAGCCCTCGAAACGCATATATGCCATGTGAATTTCGACTTGCCATAAAAAAACAAATTGTAGAATATTATGTTGGCTTCCCAATGATATTTTTTTTTAAATATTCTGATGTTAGTTAATTTCTGAAAGTTTTCC
>LPNX010199324.1:11352-41031 GCA_001517045.1 Pseudotsuga menziesii | reverse complement strand
ATTGAAGGCATTTAGGATATCAGTTACATGTGAGGAATTTGGATTACATGACCCATCTAATTTTTTTGAAATTGCAGTTCCTCATATTCATGGGTTTAAATTGGTGGCCTTCCAATCATGACAGAAAATATATGCTACTTGTCAAAATAATTCTAATGTCATATGCATTAAGAATAGTAGAAACCATGCCTCTTCCTCCAACATTCAACCATTGTAACATCAATTTTTTCAGCTCCCAGATGGATGAATGCCATTTGTATGTAATGCACATTCATCTGTTTAGCTCAAGAGTCTTTCTTATATTGTGATCTTTCTTTGATAATTTATTTTGTAATGTAGTGGTTTACAATTGATTCCCCATATTAACAATCAATCCACACAAACTTAATGAAAAACCTAATTATAAAGGAAAAAATTGCAGCTTGCAAGGAACTTTGATTAGGGTAGGTGCAGACTTTAAGGCATTAAGTTATTAATTGTTTTCTTAGTGAAATAAAATCATACAATTATTCACACCACAATTTCCTTTATTGCCTATATTTCCTCCCAATATGGGAGAGATAGGCCACCCTCTTATGTTCTGCTCTAGATCTGGCCTTGGGACTGTAGATATTAGGTTGTCTGCTTGGAGATCCTACTCAATTTCTCAACATCCTTGGGGATATCTATTGTTGGATTGTATGCTTTGGGATGGTTCCTCTGTATGGATTGCACAACAGAAAATATTAGAATATGTACCATGCTTTGTGATTGAAAGAATATTTTTATGGTGATTCAAGATGTCTTGTAACAACATGTTATTTGTGACATCCTTTAGATGGTATTTTTTATTAGTTTTATGTCATTCCTCCTTGACAACATCATTTTGGGACAATGTACATGGATTGAATTTCAATGAAGTCAGGATGGCTTCCTTGGATTTCTGTTACCAATAGCTTTCTCTTCTTACACCAGCCAGTGAGCTTGTCTCTCCTATATTCCATTCATAAGCCTATGGGGGCAACCTCAGCAAAAGCTAGTGTACTGACTTCGTTTATTGGTTGGTTGTAAATCCCAAGGATTAATTGCTTATGTTTTGACTGTTTTAGGGAATATGGGTGATTTTGAGTGTGGAATAACTCAAAATTTTCATCGAACAACTACAACTATCGAGATATTATATTGGTGTCATATTTTTTTGTGGTATATAGGTACTTGGAATTTTATATTGTTGTAGAAATCCGTAGTTAGAATAGTGATGCAGGACACATTGGACCATTCTATGTATAAGGTTTTATTTAGACTTACATAAATCAATATAGACTCTAGAGTGAGTTCTGCATTCCTGAATAACAAAAAGTGGCTTCTTGTTTCAGTCTGTGTCTGTCATTCATTCCCTCATCATTGCTACCAAACAACTTAAGTAGCTTGATTGTGTTGATGAGGATAGATTTGTGTCACATGATCCCTGGCATGACGCGAGGGCACCAGGAAAGAGTTTGATCACATTTATTGTAACAATAATTGCAGCAGCCTCATATTCTGTTATTAGTGAGCATGCCATCAAAATTTTATCAACACTTAACAATGATGCAACAGTCTAGGGAGATAAACAAAATATTTTTATTTTTGTTGACTAGTTTCTTGAGGTATAATGTGCTTATAAAATTGTTTGTCTTTGGGATTCTTTGGATTCTTTTTATGCATCCATAAAATCTAATTCACAATACTTTATTTTTATAGGTTGATAAATGCAGCTGAGCAGAAATTAGACTCACTTCTTCCTCCCTATCAAAAGCATAAATTAGACTCACTTCTTCCTCCAATTTTTTTCAAAGTTCTTAAGGAAAGGGTGACCCCTATCTCCCTTATTATTCTTGTTAGTCATTGATGGTTTAATCATAATGCTGGTTGCTACTAGAAAATCAGGGAGACTTTCAGGCTTTAAAATTTCTTTTGTCCCACATATAACTCACTTTTTGTGGATGATGTTGTCTTTTTTGGTAAAGGGGATATTGAGGAGTGGAACTCTTTTTAAGCGGTCATTTTCTATTTATGTTCATATTTAGGAATGGAGGTGTTATCTAATAATTCAGGTTCAGAAAAGTTAATTTCCCATTTATCTCTTCTCTGTCCTTGTAAAGTGGTAGAGCAGAATTCTTGTAAGAAATACTTGGGATATATGCTCAAGACTAGTAGTTACTCCTTCGAAGATTTGTTATGGTTGGTTAGAAAAGTAGAAAAAGAATTTGGAACTGACCTTTAAATTTCTCTCTGTTGGAGGGAGGATTACCTTAATTAGATCAGTCTCAGTACCAATTCATGTTTCTTATTTCTCGTTGGCTTTAGTGCTCCAGTCCATATTGAGGGTGTTAAGACATAAAATCTGTAACTTCTTATGGGTAGGAACTTACAAAGGAGGTAAAATTCATTTGGTAAGTTGGCTTATACTCTCTCAGCCAAAAGCTATGGGGGTGTGACATTAAAAATCCTAGTTGGTTTAATAAGGCCCTTTGTTTGAATAATTGTTGGAGTGTTTTATTTGGTGATGGTATGTGGCATGAAGTGATTAGGTTGAAGTATTTAAAAAGAGATTTTTTTTATCTCAAAGAGTAGCACTGCACTACAATTGACCTAAAGGATTAGACAGCACAAGCTTTCCTAGTCCACGAAGATCTTGAAGGTCCAATAGGAAAGGGCCATGTATTTAAGATATGTTTTCAATGGTCTCTTCTTTATTTTACACGCAATTCTGCAGCCCTTCTTTAATCAAGTGATCTTGATTAAATTCTGTAAAAAAATTTGCACCATTAACTGTAAGGACATCCCAACTTTTTTTAAATTGTATTTTTTGAAAGAACTTTTTAAATTCAAAGAGAAGCATTAGAACTGGTTGGAAAGTTTGGGAATGAAAATCTCACCCAAACTTGGAGGGGAAAACCACTTAACATGATCACTTCCATTTCATTAAGCTGCATTAGAGTTGGATGAAAAGGTTAGGTAGCATAAGCTCACCCACCCGTGGAGGGGAAAACCACTAAACATGAGCACTTTCATTTGACTAAACTGTAACAACCAACAAGTGCTCTTCCAAAAATATCCACAAGAACATTCACATAGCCTAACACACCACCATCCTCACCACTAGAACACAACATTCTATTGACGACAACTTTAAAATAATTTATTTGTAATTAAAAACATGTTGTCGAAAATAAGTCTAGTTTATTCTAACATATTATTAAGTGCCAAATTTGACTAAACTGTAACAACCAACAAGTGCTCTTCCATCAATATCCTAAAGAACATTCACATAGCCTAACACACCACCATCCTCACCACTGGAACACAACATTCTATTGATGACAACTTTAAAATAATTTATTTGTAATTAAAAACATGTTGTCGAAAATGAGTCTAGTTTATTCTAACATATTAATAAGTGCCAAAAGCCCAGATGCAAAATATTTATTAAAACAAAAGGTAGTAAAAATGGTTGTGTATGGCATTCTTTAAGTTTAAAGTGTCTTGTGAACAAATTTTGTGTTTTGTACTACACAATGCTTATTTGGGTGCCTTGCAAATATTTATTCTGAGATAAGTTTGTCAAGATGGTTTATGCATTGTCATGAATTTAGGATCCTTGAAGTCCTTTATAGAAACTATACTCAGTACTCCTAGGTATTATATGTGAAATTTGCCAATTCAAAAGTAAGGTAAAATCAATTCTGAAACTTGGCGGTCTATGATGAAGAAGTGCTTAGTCTGTTCTTTTTACTTCTTTTTAAAGGTTTATCTACTTATAAATATTCAAAACACTTTATTTTGGAGTTTTTGCAGCTGGTACTAATTTTTCAAAGCATCTATTTTCTACATAATTTGTGGTTGTTTTTTTTGCACTGTAATGGTATGATTTTCATTCTATCCTTGCTATTCCTCAGGATGGAGAATCTGGGTGGAGTAGTTTGCATAGGGCCCTACATTTTGGGCATCTTGTAGTGGTTGGAGTGCTCATTGAAGCTAGTGCGTATCTCACATTCGAAGACTCTAAAGCTCAAACACCAATTGATATGATTTCTGGTCCAGTGTAGCAGGTTGTTTCTAAAGAAAACAATGCAGGTAGGATTTTCGTGACTTTGTTGACAAGTAGACGGTGAATTGGAACTTTTTGACATGTAGAAAAGTGTTTCTTTATAATATGAAATTAAATTCCAAGTGACTAAACAATAACTCGTTAGCAATGTTTAGTATTGAGTCTTGATGCATTACTTTTTGATGTTTGTCCCTTATCTATTCATAGGAACTACAGATCTCCTCATCTTGGGAAATGGTGCCAACTATAAAAATGGAACTGGAAATACTAACATACAAACATTACAGTACAAGGTGGATGCACTTCAAGGCCTCCTTACAAGGGATATTGCTGCTGCAAAGTTCCATAGTGTAGTTGTGACTGCCTCAAGAGAATTATACTCCTAGGGATTTGGGAGGGGAGGTAGACTAGGCCACCCTAATTTTTATATTGACTAGGTATGGGGTGTATATTGTATAGGTATGGGATGTATATTGTACAAGAAACTGCAATTGACTTTAGTAGAGAATAAAAAATCAGAGACAATTCTATATTGTACAGTTGGTCAATGTACATAGCTTAATAGGACCAAGTGGGCAGAAACTGCATTGCGACATGAATGCAGATCAAACAAAATTTCACTAGGCATGTGGAGGTTGCCAAATTAAATGTTTAATTATGTGGAAACCAATTGGAACAATCTTACTATTGATTGATATTAACATCTTCAGTGCAGTACATAATTGAATATGTTCTAGGCTTGAGTTTCATTTTATATTCAAATAAAAATTTCAATCATTTTTTAAAACTTATTTGTTTTGTCATTGTCAAGTGTTTTTAGTGTATTCTTGATAATAATTACTTGGTATGTTTTAATGATTCAAAATTTGTTTGAATATCATCATTATCAAGTAATAACAACTTCTTGAAGGGTTCTAGCTCAATGGTAGAGCACCTGCCTAGTTATAGGTAGGAGGTTGGTGGTTTGATTCCTCTGTACCCTATCATAAATTTGTGACTACAAAAATGACTAAATTCACATATATAAGACTATTAGTAGTTAATTTCCTGTATCTAGTCGTATTTAGCTTAGTCATGAATATGTTATCATCTACTAGTTTATTTAGTCGTATATTTGGTCATTAATTGTTGCAATCAGTGACTAAATAAATGACTAAATATGTGACTAAACACATGACTAAATCAATGACTAATAAGTCAATCTATTAATGACTAAGTGAAATACAACTAACTAGAAGATAGTGGAAATTATCTACTATTAGTCGCCGACTCAAAAATAGTTGTTTATATCCTGATTTTAGTCATTTTTTTAGTCATTAATTTATGATTTTGTACTAGTGGCCTAATGGCCAAATTCTATGCTAAAAATTCCTCCCAGCAAATTATCCTCTGCAATCGTCATCCCGCAACTCTGTTTCCGCAACAGAGCTTCCGCAATCGAGTTGTGGGATGCGGGATCTTGAACACCCAACGTTGCTCTCCATGATGTCCTCCCCACGAGTGAGTTATAGGATGTGGGATGCCAACTTCCAAAAGTTTCTCCCCCGTAATCTCTCCCCCGTAATTCTTCTCAGTTGTTGATCTTTGCAGCCTTCACTCCGATCGTCGGTTTGCTTTCGATGCAGACCTCTCAGATCTCCGTGGATCGGTTAACTTCCTCCCAAATTCCATTATGTGCTTCCTCTGGACCGTTTGATCTTTGTCTGCAGACTCAATATCGACCGTTCATTCTCTGCAAAAGTTGTCAAGGGCATAAAATTTGCGGAATGTATCGATTGATCATGGAATTGATCAATCTAGCCTATAATCTCCCTGATTCTTTTGCTTAAAACTCTTATTCATGCATCTACACTATACTTCGACTACTCAACCAAGAAATTGATGTGTGAATACTGTAACTTCTCAGAAATACACAAATATTCAGGAGAACACCAAAGTTGTCTCTACAAAGATACACAGTTCAAAACAACACATGCATAAAAGATAACAACCTTATAAACACACAGTTAATTCTTCTATTAAGAAATAAAAGAAAATTCACACAACTTGGATCTCTCTCCTTACGATTCTTCAAAATATTTACAAGTAGGAACTAGACACAGGTCTGTCCTCTTCTTTGCAAACTAAGAATTCTAAATGTTGAAGAGTGGAACCCCCTCTACATCTCTAAATTATCTATTTATGCTAGACTGCTACTCCTATCCTAACTAGTCCTACAACTGAAAACAAACACTTCGACGCATGATGAAAATGTCCTTGTCAGAAACAAGCTATCGGTGGCTTGATCTCCACGCAGGGAGTCACAATCTGCAATGATTCCTACACTGCTAATTGAACTATGAATCAACACAAAACGATTACAAAATATGACACAGAATATGAAAAAGAGAGATAATTTCCTTTGTTGGCATGCCACGATGCTCCTACATCACTTACAAACCTCTTAGATTTCATCCCGGATATGAAATAGAGATATAATTTCCTTTTCCATACATGGATTTGAATTGTTGAAACATCATAATCAAGGAACATGACTTCCTTTGCATATAAATCCATGAAATCTTTATGGCCTTGTAAGAAATCCATGCCAACAATGAGTTCATATGTCACCAAATTGGTTTCATAAGCATTCAACTTAAAGGTGCATACTCCTAAGTAAACTTGACACCACCTTACCTTAAGAACTTCTTCTTTCTTAACCCCCGAAGCCATCTCGACTGATTCTAAATCCTTGTTCTCATAGGATACCATCCCACATTTATCTAACTCATATGGTGAAATAAAAGTATATGTTGTATGTTACACCAAAATATCATCACCATCATGTTATGAGATAGGTCTTCCCTTGTTTTCTCCCATCCCTCAAATTTTTCCCTAGAGAAATATAGGAAGAAATTATCCCCTTGCAAATTTTCCTTGTTTTGAGATGGTAACGCTCCTCTTCCATTAACAAAAAGCGTTGCCTAATTCAGCAAAACTCCTAATACATGAGAAAAGAGTGGTGCCACTTCCTCTATACTTACTTCAAGAAGTTTTACACCCTAAGCACCTCCAATTTTCTTCATTAAAGGAGCGATACTTGAGTTTTCAAGGAAAAAAGAGAAGCTTCGAGAGGCTTCTCAAAGCTTGCCTCCGTGGAGCCTCATCCCTGTGGTTTAGGACCATCTAGAGCTTGATATCCTTCATTTTTGGATCTTATCTCCACCTCACCCATGATATCCTCAACCATTACTATCCTCCCATGCCTTTGAATACCCAAACTCTGTCAAAATAATTCTTGAGATATTGGAGGCAAGGTGAAGTTAGAGGCAAGGATCCATTGGAAGGAACTCTCAACACCAAGGCATAAAGGTTGTAGTCTTTCCAATTTTTGTTAATAAATAATGTTTTCTCTTTCCCGTATATGTTGTATCATGTGTATGTATTGCTCGACTCCTTGGTCACAAGCATAGATCCATTTTTTATATCTTGTATGCTATCACTTTCTATTGTTGTCTTCTATTTTTGCAGGTAAACAGAGGAAAAAGTTTCAAGGATAGAGAATACATCCATTAATAGAAGAAGAATGGCAGTCCATTCAAGTGTTTAAACTGATCTAGGGAGATTCTAACATTCCATGTTACTCATTTGTTCTAGATATGAAACATTCAGACTAGAGGAACAACTCTTGTCTGCAAAAGGTGCATTTTTCCTAGCAACATTGTACTAGGATAAAACAAAATTTTAATTTTGACATTGTTTACTTTACTAGTGGATTGCACTACGATGGAATAATGTTATTCCTAATGGTTATGAAAAACAACATGAATGTGATGAGTGTTACTATAATTTCCCATGGGTTCGTTTCCTTCCCTTTTCATGTTGTTGGTTGGCCCTTAGGACAATCCTGCTGGAAATGGGGACCTTGAAAACCCAAACAAGATACATTTGGTGTTGCTTGCATGTTGTTGGGAGGAGTCCTCAGGGATGGGTTACTTCCCCTTGATGCTATATAACATCTCCATCCTCTATATAAAATTCCCTGTGTTTGTTTTGGGTTCCCATGGGTTGTTGACATATCCTGTGATACCGAGTTAACTGAAGTGTTACCTCTAGTGGTGAACTTGTTACCATAAGGAGGAGGTCTAGATTGTCCACCTTTGAAGTACATTCGTGAGGCCTTCCCTGTAGCATACTAATTATACCCTATTTACTTGCTTCTTCCCTTATCATCTGACATATCCTCATCATAGCGAGCATACTTAACTTCCATAGCAACGAAAGCTTGATTCCACATTCGTAGAGCGGACCTGATCTTGGAGTTGATCCCATAGAAAAAAACGCTCTACATGTCAATCATCTGAGTCCAAGTATGGAACATACTTTACTGGTTCCATGAATCTAGTTTTATACTATTCCACCATCATGTTTCCATGTACCAAAGCATGAAAAACTCCTGCATGTTTTTCAAAAGACCTATAGTTCAGGGTGTTTCTATCAAGACATCTTGAGGCCACCTGGTACTATTTAATGTTTGCATGGTAGATCGTTTAAGTGGCCCTATCTCGGTATTGAATTTAATATTTTATAAAATCTAATCCTATAATTTTTTATTATAAATTTTCATATACTTCCTAATAACCTATATTTAATAATTAATCCACTAATTAACCTTATTTATGTTATTTATAATTTAAACCTTATATTAGTAGTTAGTTAACCTTAATTTAGTTAATCCATTTTCATTGGTAGTTAGTTAAATATTTAAATTAATTAAAAATTTATTTAAACAATTCCACTATCAATTATTACTTATAAATTAAAATTAAATAAAACTTTAAACCATTAAACTTAGGCTACGTTTAATTATTTCACCGATGCAATTTACGTAAACAATTAAATTCCTCGAAACATAAAACAAGTAAACTTTTACCTATTTGTAAAATTAACAAATTTATGGAAAAGAAGAAAATAATAAATTTTTAAATAAATTGTATGGTCTACCATGATACTGTTCTACCCCACACCCCCCGGATGAATGCTATGCAGCTCTTCACCATACTCCACCGCCATGCAATGGAAACAATCTTAAATAGGGTCAAACCCTAGATTTCACTCAATTTTACTTTTGTTTTGGAGGATCTCTCTTTTAAAATAAATCTTCAAAGGCTTTTAGCAGGTATGTAAGCCATGGTTTCTATGCTAGTTAGCTTCACAGCTGAACCGTAGGGTTTTCATTTAAGTCAGTTGCTTTATTGTATCCCTCGGCTGGAGGGGTAAAGTTTTTCGACCCATAAGTCCATCTATCTCAGTTTTGGTCGAGCGCAAGGCTCTCATCCTTTTGGTAGTTGGTGAAATAATTTATTTGTATTAGAATTTGATCAGTTTTCTTCAGAAGGGACAAGTCTCCAATCTGCGAGTTGAATCTATGGCCTCAAATCCCAACAACCACAATTACTTTAATTTTTTTGGTTACAATTTGTTTTTCAATGCAAATGTATCTACAAGGTAGTGTAATATGTAGAATGACGCAGGTTCCAGATGCCTTGGGCTCCTTAACCTACCTCCCTAACTTGATGCATTAAGTGAAAAAGGAGATCGGAGGGCTCCTGCTGGCTGGCTATAGTAGAAATGGGACTCAAGGAGATGATTGAGATAAATCCAACCCAATTTATCTAAGGCATTGGACTAAAGTTTTGGTATTAGATAGTGGTGTGAGATGTGTGGGTAAATATTCTTTCTTTTACAAATTCTATGGACCAAAGGGCGTGAATTCCATTAACCCTGTTTTCTCTAATAAAGAACGAAAAAAAATATAAAGCCCCTTATATATATATATATATATATATATGTTTTCATATTATTATTAACCAAATTCATTTTCTAATCGCCTTTTCCATTTTAAACTAGCTATGACCCCTCTTTACTTAAGGTAAAACAAGTTTATTTCCAGATTCCCCATTCCGACGAGTAAGCGATTGAGGCTAATGTATCTCTTGGAAGAGACAAGATAGGACATGATTCAAGGCTATCAATGTTATTTTTCTCTTTGTCTAGACTTAGAATTAATGGAAGAATTTAGGATTCGCTAAAACATAATGCATAGCATAATTTTTTTCGTATCTGCAAATCTAGTTGGATCTAGTAAACTCCATTAAAAGATAGAATGTTTGTATAATTTAGCCAATCCTATATTGGGAACGGGGGAACAAACCACATGAAATATCGCTTAGGTATAGCCCAAGGATCCATATTTTCCCCAATCCAAATGCTTATGATATCACATTGCTTAGATTTGTTCATAACTAAGCTATGTAATGAGGCAAGGATAAAACACAAGATAATGTGATGATGCAACAATTGCCTCTTTGGAAATAGTGATAAAGAGGGTCGATATATCATTTGCAAACTGCAAGCATTTATGAGAGATGAGCTAGAGATTCTGTTCTATCGTGTTAGGGTTTAAACTAAGCCATGTGAGCAAACATGAACTAGCGGCCTCTGGTTGGATGTATTATTCCTGCGCTATGGTTATGTTGATAGCGTGGCTTTTTCAGCTTTTATTACACCCTATTTAGTACTCATGCAGAGTGACACATGTTTTGGACTCCTAGTTGTAGTGTGGTAGGATTGAATACTTATTTGGATTTGGAGATAATACAGACTTTAGTGAAAGATATTTAAAGCCAAAGGCGAACTTGTAATGGTAATATAGAGTTTGGCGACATAGATATGAATCCTACATGCCTTTTTTGTGTTTTTATTTCTTAATTTTTTATTTTTGTTTATTTTGGTGATATATATATATACATATATTATTAATTATCATATTTTGTGCATGGGGGATTCACTTGTTGACCAATATCCTATCACATTAGTTCATATTGTGGGTTTTAAAATTATTAAAAAATGAACCAATATATTGTAGGTATTGGGGGGATGAGGGGTTTAAGGTGGGGGTGGGTAGGGTGATTTATAAGGATTGAGGTATAAAAAGGGGTGGGGAGGAGGTTTTAAGTATTGGGAGGGGGTTTCAACAAAAAGATTTTGGGTCAATATCTCTAGAAATTAAGGTTATTCTTTAATATCCCACGATCACACGTACTATGTGAGATTTTCACTAAGTGAAGTCCCCGTGATTTTGTGAGGGATCGACCCCGAGAGGTAAGTGTACCAGGATATATTGGAAGTGAATTGGTTTTGAGTGGTTCATTATTTTTATTTTTTTAATTGATCCATATCCTTGATGAAATAATCATAAGTATGAACTATTAAAAGCTTAGGGAATCATTGTGCTTGATAGCATGCTTCTATTTATCTTTGGTTAAGTATATTAGATAATATGGTTATATATAATTTTATATCTATATAACTTTGCATTTTTCTAATGTATTCATATTTTCTAGTTGTGCTTCTATTTTTTGTTTGTGCAGGTAATTTAAAGAGGCTGAAATTCAGTGTTGTTCATATGACATTTCCTATCAACGTTTTTTTTTTGTTCTAAGTTCTTGTAGGCTTAAACATAATGAAAATTCAGGGTAGTTTAGGTCTAAGTGTGTGTGCATTCCCTTAAATGTCTAAGTGCCCAAGCCTTGGCTATGATACCATTATGTAGTGCCCCTCCTTCCCTGCATAACACTTGGTGTGTATTTTTTCTAAACTTTCCTTTATAGTGGTTGAGCTCATTTTGAGAAGTTTTAATAAATTCCAAGGAAGATATCATTTTTCCCTTGTTGTTTCCATGGTGTTTATTTTGTTTACCTATGTCACAGTATAATATATTTCTAGGAGTTTTGAGAGTAATTTTTTTTTTTTTAATTTCAAATTGTAACATAAGAAAATTATAACAGAGTTTAATTGTTCACTAATTTATCTATTTACAATTTATCTACTTCTTCCATATCATATGCATTTTTACCTTATTGCATAATTATTAAAAAACTTAATTAGTAAAACAAATAAATCAAGAGAAGAATACTAAGAATTATGTAGGTTGAAAATAGTTCCCTTATTCTCGTAGCATTTCTCCTTTCTTGTCCGAGCATTTTTTACCAACTAGATGAACCACCTTGTCGACCAGCTCCTATCATGATGGCCCTAGGAAACCGATGGGTTTTCTAGGCCTTGATCCCAGATACCAATAATCCCAACAACATCTTTCTTCGGGTCCGATGAATTTTGACTCTTGAGTTAACCCGCTCCTCAAGTTTTCTCTCATCCTTTGTTACAATACTTTCTTTTCTCTTTTCTCACAAACTTCCCCAAAGCCCTTCAATTTCCTCTCTTTATAACTTCTTCCACCTGCCTTTCCATCCCCTTTCTTCCACAGCCTTTCACCCCAAGTATTCAATTCCCTCCTATTTTTTTTATCGTCTAACTCATATTTACAATATTGCTTATTATGTACTTCTTTCTCGAGAAGTTAAATGTTATTAAAGCTAGCTCAGTTTTATTTAAAGAATGGATTGTACATTAATTAAGTATTTTCAAACTTCCCATTTTGGGACCTTCACGAGATGTTAGATCCAATATTGTCCTTAAATTTCATTTAATATGCTAATTAAATAATAATTGAATAGTTATCTTGCTAAATAGTGGCATTTCAATTAATTTATCAATCTTACTTTGGATTCTTTGCCTCACATGGTATTCTTTTTATAATCATTTTATATGGTACATTCATTAATTTAACAATATTTTACAAGTTTTTAGATTAAATCATTTTCATAATATGAACGAGTAATTAGATATTTTAACATATTCATTTATGATTTTTTTGTAATGGATAGTCATTTTAGTTTAATAGCAACCTCATAGTAATAATACTAATATCAATTAAAATTTATTATAATTAATAACACTACTACTAATGATAAAAATAATAATAATTATTAATAATTTTATTATTAATTGATTGCAATTAGTAACACCAAGATTTATTTGTTTAATTGTTAAGCTTAATGATAATATACTAGTAATAATACTATCACCAGTAACTAGTTATTGCCATTAATAATATTACTAATAATAACAATAATAATAATTGATTGCAATTAATAATATCGACATGTATCGGTTTAATCGCTAAGTACCCTAGCACTAATCTAGTACAACTTTCTTAATAAACAAGGCACAATTACTCGTTTAATTAATTAGGATTACTAGTTAAACCATACAACTATCCAAGTTTAATGTTTGTCAATGATATTTCATACTCTCAATGCTTATCTTAATTTCTTATTATGATGTCAACATAGAATTAAAAAAAATTGTTGACTTATTATTACACATTCCCTAACAACTAAATGCGCGTTATCTGAATTGATCAATGCACAAATATGATGTTTCTTACTACACCTTATATGATTATTCAACCGTTGTTGTTATGTATTTTATATTGATACTAACATACATGTGCAACGTGTGCATGCATGGCCAGTACATGCACAGGTTGATCATGTACTATAAACATACATCATATTTCCTACACATAAATTATAACTCATACTAATAATCCTTCACTAAAATAAGACACGTATACATATAGAATATAATTGCTTTAACATTCTTATTTATTTAACAATTACTCCCTTTTATGATTTCCTATGTTACCTTTATGTTCTAGTCAAACAAGATGGTTACCTAGCATCACTAGTTCGGTATCATAAAATGTATAAACCTCAACAATAATAACTAACATATCCTCCCATCCTAACCTACATCTACATCCTCCCTTTCCTTCCTTTGCTAGTTAAATGTGGATGCCAACTATACTCACCTGAACGCACAGAACGTGAGAGAGGTAGAGTCAGCTATCTAGCAGACCTAGCCTCTCTTAGAAGGCATCTAATTGTCATCATGACAATGACTTGGGGAGCATGTTTCGGCACTTCCCTCCCATGAACTCGGGTATCATAATGACATAGGGTGGGAAATACATCCATCCCTCTCAAAACACTGGGTCTATACCCTTTCAAACCATATTGTGCGGCTATCGAGGTTATTTTTATGTGTCATCGTATCATGGCTTTGGCAATTAAGGCTCTCTGCAAGGTATGTCCTACATCACACTTCACATCATGTACCCGACTGCATAGCCATGTACCCTGCGGGTTAGCACATTGGAAACATACGCTCATAACAATATTAAATCAATAGTTGTTCCATATTATCAAAATTATTTCCTTTCATCAGATAGAATCATTAAATTGATCACACCATGGGTGGGTATCCATGTATCACATCATATCAAGAACGACAGTCAAACATTGTTGGAAGGGGTTTTGGGAAAAGTTAGTTGTGCCACATAGGGAGTGTCACGCAAGCTCAAAAGACATCACGTAAGTGAAAGATGACGCGCACAACAAGAAACAAAATAATTTTATGTATTTTATGTCACTTTTTGTAATTTGGACCATATTTTGCAGATATTGGTCATTAACTTGTAGATTAAGTTAAGAATTGGTTAAGAGTTAGTTAGAAGTGGACCATAAATGTAAAGGAGTAAGCCTATAAGTAGAAGAATTGAAAATGTGGAGAGGAATGGAGAAGGATAATTGATAACTTGAGACTCAATCGAATTGTTGTCTGTTTTTGGATCTATGGTTGATTGCGCAAAATTAATATGATAAGAAGAAGGTTGATATGAACTACTGTTATCTTATTATCTCTTTTTGTCTTTCTATTTCTGAGAATCCAATGGTGAATGTGTGCGACATGGATCTATGATGTGATGTTTATTGCTTATGAATAATGCTATCTTTTCAAATTTGTGTATGCAACGATACGGTTATTTGTGTTATGCATGAATGATGCAATATTTTATGAGCAATTATGAATGCCCCTACTGATGATTAAGTAACTAGTCAGATCTGATATATAAGAGGATGAATTTCCAATTCCCATAGTCCTATTCTATTCTACGGAAACTCGGTTCCGACAGCTCTCCCTAGAACATCTCAGGTGAGACCTCATCTGCTTCGCGGGTGTTTCCGGATAGGGTAAAACCATTCTAGGTTGTTGCTTAGGGAGATCGCGGAAATTTGAGCATCGACAGAGTGGGAATCCCTATCAACTGGTTTTGCTGGTTGGAGTTTGTGCCAAACAACGGTTCATTGTCGAGACCTTGTTGCAACTAAGAGTAGGGTATGTGGCATTTGACGCAACCAGAAATTCAAGATTGGTTTGATCATAAACTACAAGAATTCACTGAGGCAGAAAATAGAAACCCTGAACTGACAATGGACAAGTGGTTGGAGAGGTACATACAAGACGGTCCTCACGAATATATTTTCTCTAAATTTCCCATCATATTGTATGAGTGGTTGGCACATTTCACTTAAAAAAAGACAAACTTCCAAGGAGGAGAGCCAACTTCCTGGACCCTGGAACTGATCCAGGAGCTGCAGGAAACTGACAACAAAGCATCACGAGCTATTGAGGTTTGGATGGATAGTATCCTATAATGATATATCACTGAATTCGTAGTCAACACTACCAAGTCCTATAGCGAGGAAGAAAGGGAATTTTTCAACGGACCTAGAGGTAGGATCTTGTTGTCTTTGCAATTATCAATTAAGATGCTTTTTTATGAAAAGGGTATACTGAAGATGCACCTCGATTAGTAGAAATTCGATGTGAGGAGGTAGTGGATCCCGCAACAAAAGAGGAGAGACGAATGGGAAGATAAGGGGTATATGGGTGAAAGTTTTGATGAGACTATGAGGGAAGCCGCGGAAGAAAATGGTATTACAAGGGGAGGAGCAAGGTTTCAACAAGATAAGAGGCATAGAATAGGGGAAGGTCCCACTAATATTGAAACACAATATCGCAAAGGAATACCACATGGGACAAAGAAACCCTACAATGACAAAGAGGATGAACAAACCCATACTACACCCAGAATAGCAGTAAAATCAAACCCCAACAGCAAGGTACCCATGGCTTCGTGCACTACTCCGCATTCAAGAAGAAACACAAGTTCCATGTCGACTTGCTCGATGTGCCAGTAGCATTCTAGTAGTAGATCAGTATCTGTAGGAAGAAGGCCCAGGATGGAAGGCGATGACACAAAGTTACCTTTGTTCCATGGAAACAGGACTGATGATCCTGAAAAGTATTGGTTTCTATGTGAGGCAATGCGAACTGTCAAACAAGCCATGGATGACAATGTTAAGAAGGGCCAATTGGAGACTAATCTTTGGGGTTGCACACTCAATTGGTATATGAAATTTATACAAGTTCCTATGGGGAACCCTGCAAAAACATTGGATGAAGTCAGGAAAGGACTGATTGAAAAATTACAGAAACCAAAATCTAAAGTGTAGTACATTACATAATTAAAGGAGAGTAAGCAATTTCCTAAAGAAACCATTTTGGACTTTGAATAGAGATTTAAGACACTAATGGAACAAGTCAATTTTGATATGAGTGATGTTTAGCACAAAGAATGGTTCATTGCAATGCTAGTACCTCTTAGCTGAAAACCACTGATGCAGTAGAAGATCGTGACCTAGAGAGAGGCTCTAGAGATCATAATGAAGTTAGAATATTCACCCATTGGAGAAAGTGCATCTAGCATGAACCAAATTCAAGCGCAGCTCGCAAACTTGACGCTTCAGTTGCAAGACATTAAGAAGGGAAAACAAACTTGCAAATATCTTTGGTGCACTTGTTGTCATGTAGATGGACACACCAAGGATACTTTCCCTGATTTGTGAAATTTTTTGTTGTCAGGAACATTGAACCCATTGATTTGTGGCAGTGTGCCATGGTGTCACATATTTCAAGTATATGGGCATCGACATGAAGAATGTAGCTACATGCAGAATATGGTAATGAATCCAATGAGATTATACTGCGCTTTTTGTCGCTTGGTTGGGCATGAAGATAAATATTGTCATGCTTAATACCTACTCAAGGAAATGGCGTATGACTCATACTATGTGAAGGGAGAAGATCATCGCACAATACATCAATCACAACTGAAACCACAGGTGGTGCAACCACCACCTCAATTGAAGTACACACCACCACAGATGCAGTTTATACCATCGCAACCGCAACCCCATGTTTGTTCCATAGTCATAAGTTGTGTCGCGGCCATAGTATAATCATATGTGATGGATTCACCACAGCTACAGTATGTTTAGGCAGCAAACTACATTCAGCAACAGCCAAATCCCCCATCACTGCAATTGCCTTAGCTGCAATACCAGCAGCAAGGAGGATTCCAAGGAAGATGACAAGGCTTTGGTAGAGGAGGAGGATGAGGTTGTAGACATGTCTAGTGTTACAATTGTGGGGTATTCGGACATTAATAGAGATATTTCCCACAATTGTAGTGTTTGTGTACATACTACACTACAATTGATCATACTATTGAGAACTTCCCATAACTAATCACAAGATGGAAGGAAGGGAACGTTCCTTATTTGGAAAATCAGAACCAGTTGCAAAATCAAAATTAGCTACAAAACCATAATCAATTACAGAACCAAGCTTCGAATCAAGTTCCACTTTAAATTTATACTATGAATCAATCGATGAACCCACCATTAAATTAGAATCCACTGATGAACCTGAATCCATTGATGAATCAAGATCAAGGATCAATAGTTGCAACGATCTCAACAAAACCCAGAATAGAGGATGTCAGCATTTCCATTCTCACCGACACAGGTGCGACAATGGAAGAGGATGGTCCCCGTCCACAGGTTCAATTAGTTGGGAAAAAGAGGGTGTCATTTGATATCGCAACTGAAAAAGATACATTCTTTGAAGCTCTAGATGTGATCGAAATAAATCGTGGTAAGTCACCTCGTTATGAAATTCCCTCTGGTTTTGATTCTTCGTTGGAGGTAGGACCATCGCAGTAGCATGGTACCTTGCAGCATGTTTTTGAGAGTTTCTTATCACTGGCAAGAGATCACGATGCTCTAGCCAAGATTGAGAATTTATTGCACCACCTAGGTAAGGAGCGGAAGGACTCCATGGTGAACTCGTTACGTAAGAAAAATACAAGAAAAGAGATACACATGAACATTCAAATTGGGGACTATGAAGTAGATTCAGTCATTCTGGATCTAGGACTAGATGTGAATATTATGACAAATAAGAAATGGAAGAAAATGGGGAGACCAACATTGGGTTGTTCCCTTGTGTAGTTGCGATTGGATAATGAGGACAAAGTGACCAATTGGTCGAGTGTCGAACCCAGTTGCAGATGTGTAAGGTATGAAGACATATGTCGATTTTGATGTGATTGAATTTGTCGATGGTGGAGGATCCTATTCTGCATTTCTAGGGATCGGACGAGCCAATGATAGTATGGTATTGATTAACTTCAAGAAGAAGATGATGAAGTTTGAGAACCAAGACATTAAAGTCATCTCTCCTATGGCTCCAAATGAAGGACAAAGATATATTGAACCAGTGAAGGATGAAGTTGTCAGAGGATGGGATCATGCTTACAACATCTCTGAATATTACATCCACCCAACTGCTAACAAAGAAATTGGTTGGCATAGCACTAGTTCTATGTCTTCTGATTATGACGGTGCATTATAAAAATGGAAAAATAGCATGCATGAGGTATCACTTAGGAAATACGGTTTGAACACGTAGTCGCTGTGCCATTTTGTGGCTGATATTGTTGAATTACCAACTCACAAAAGGATACCTAAGTTGTCCACTTTCTTAAAGGACTTTGAAGAGAAGGTATCAAAACCACAATGATTGTTGGTGCTAGAAGAAGCACTGAAGGCTACTCTACCACGTTGGTGGGTGACTCATAAAAAGACAATTACTGGATGGGCGCAGTGTGTATGGTTGATGATAGTTCACTTTGGTGACATTGAAGTATATCACATTGGAAAGCATGATGTGTGGAATGACTCTAGTGGTCACCTGATGGAAAGTCAGACTTTGTGGGAGTCATGACCAAAGGACGAATGGGTCCATGCCTTTATTCACACCTTGGATGAAATTCCAAGATCGTGGTATATATCAGTAGAGTTACGGAAAGAAATAATCACTTGGGAGGAGATGATGGTTTTCTTTTCTCATACCTTTCATTTCGTGGATTCCAATCATGATTTCCACAATTCACTTTAGATCATCTAGGATGTGGTGTTAAAAGTAGTGCCAGTTTCATATCCAGTGGATCCACATGTGCATTGCCACATGCAATCGATGATGAAATGTTACAACGTGTCTAGTGGACCTAAGGATGATGATGAGCTATGAAATATCAATATTCTGGAAACAGAAGGGAGTAGGGATGTCATAGCACCACATATATCAACTGATCACATGAACTACCTGCTGAATATTAGAAAAGTTAATATTGGGACAGAAAACCCAAAATTTTCCAGTGTTGGGGATTACTGGGATGAAGAGACCATGGAAAAGATCACGGATCTATTGCATGAATTTCAAGATCTGTTTCCAACCAAATTCTCTGAAATGAAATGGATACTGTGTAATTTGGGAGAAATGAAGATTCCATTAAAACCAGATGCAAAATTGGTAAGGAAGATGGTGTATCACTTGAATCTGCGATACAAGGAGAGGATTAAAGCTGAGCTAGATAGGATGTTGGATGCTGGAATAATTAAGCCAGTTGAAGAATCAGAATGGATCAGTCCTATGGTGGTCCAAGATAAGAAAAGAGATGAAGTTGAAATATGTGTCGACCTAAGAAAATTGAATGATGCATGTATGTGTGATCCATTTCCTACACCATTCACTGATGAAGTACTCGAAGGAGTAGGCGGTCATGAGATGTACTCATTTATAGATGGATTTTATGGCTATCACTAGATAAGAATCATGAAAGAATATTGACATAGAACAACATTTGTCACTGAATGGGGTTGTTTCCAATACACACTGGTCCCTTTATGATTGAAGAATGTGCCTGATCATGAGATGTACTCATTTATAGATGGATTTTATGGTTATCACCAGATAAGAATCACAAAAGAAGATCGACATAGAACAACATTTTTCACTGAATGGGGTTGTTTCCAATACACACTGGTCCCTTTATGATTGAAGAATGCGCCTGCGATATTTTCCTAGGTTGTTGTCGTTGCATTCAAAGATTTCATTCGGAAATTCCTACAAGTTTTTATGGATGATTGGACAGTGTATGGTGTAATTAAGGATCATCTAGAAAACCTACGATTGATGCTGGAAATATGTCGACAACATCAAGTTGCACTGAACTCAAAAAAGTGCATTTTCTGCGCACCTTTTGGAATGTTGTTGGGTCACATTGTTTGCAAGCAAGGATTGTTGGTTGACCCTGCGAAAATACCGCTCATTTTGATATTTCCACCACCAATGAATGTCAATATGCTTAGAGAGACATTGGGGAACACCAGGTATTATCACAAATTCATCAGAGGGTATGCCACGATTATTTCCCCTATGGAGAAACTATTGAAGAAAGATGTTATATTCATATGGAGTCCAGAATTACAAGGAATCTTTGACACTTTGAAGGCCAAGATGACCTCAGTGCCAATACTTGTGTTCCCAGACTGGAACAAGGAGTTCCATGTCCACATTGAAGCATCGCCTGTTGCACTAGGAGTAGTGCTCATAGATCCAAGTGAAGGAGATCTTGATCACCCGATCGCTTTCACTAGTCGAAAGTTGTCATTTGCTAATAAAAACTATACGACCATAGAGAGAGAATGTCTAGCAATGGTATATGTGCTACATAAATTCAGGAATTACCTTTTAGGAGGTCATTTTAAGATTTTTATTGACCATTCTTCTTTGAAGTACCTAGTCAATAAGCCTATGTTGGGGGGAAGATATGTCACTGGCTACTGCTCTTTGAGGAGTTTGACTTTGAGATAATTGTGAAGCCAAGTCACTTGAATGCTAGACCCAATCATTTATCTCGGATTGAGACAGGTGAAGAGCCAACAAACATTGACGAGGGACTACCGGATGCATAGTTGTTTAGAGTCAACATAGGGGATGATTATTATGACCAAATAATCTAGTTTTTGGCTACAGGAGTCGCGCTGAAATATTTTTCAGCAAGCCATAAGAAGTAGTTGGTAGTCAAGGCCTTAGGTTTCTAGTTGATTGTCAGGAAGTTATAGAAACTTGGCTCAGATGAGATTTTGCAGCAATACATCCTACCCCATGAACAAAGAGATATTTTAGAGGATCCCATGTGGGCGTTGCTGGTGGACACTACGGAAGACGAGATACTATGAGAAAGGTGCTTTGCACAAGGATCTGGAGGCCAACCTTACATAATGATGCAACTAATTATGCACAAAGTTGTGATATCTGTGAATGCACTAGAAAACCATCGCAGCAGGATGAGATGACACTAGTACCACAAGTAACCTTACAATATTTTGATAAATGGTCTATAGATTTCTTGGGTCCAATCAACCCACCTGGGAAGAGAACTAGTGCATGGTACATAATCATAGCAATAGACTACTTGAAGAGGTGGGCGAAAGCCACACCTGTTGTAGATTACACCGCTACAAAGACAACAGGATTTTTGTTTGACAACATCGTGACACGGTTTGAATGTCCAAGGATATTGATGAGAAACCAAGGAAGTCACTTCATCAACCATACAGTAAGTACGTTGAAGAAAGAATTGCAAATACAACATAAGAAAATTACACCATATCATCTGCAGGAAAATAAAACAGTAGAAGCTTTCAACAAGATATTGGAGCATGCGCTTACAAAGGTATGTAATGCTAAACACGATGACAGGGACTTAAAGATTCCAGTAGTATTGTAGGCATATCGCACCACTTGCAAGATATGGACATGAAAAACACCATTCAAATTGGTATATGGGAAAGAGGCAGTCATGCCTATGGAGTAAGTTGTTCCCAGCCTGCGCATCATAGCAACGACGAGAATGGATGATAAAGCAACGCTAGAGGAGTGTGCAACACAGTTGCTACAACTTGAAGAGGACCACTTTATAGCAGGTTTCCATCAGCGCATCGACAAGGATCACTAGAAGGCTTGGCATGATCACCACATAAAGAAAAAATGGTTTCAATAAGGAGATTTGGTACTGTTGTATGATAGTAAATTCCTAAAGCATCTAGGTAAGTTATAGATGCATTGGTTAGGTCCATATTTTGTTAATTCTATTACTTCCAGAGGCGCAGTTCATCTACAGTAGTTAGATGTAACAATACTACTAAAGATGGTGAGTGGTAGTTGACTGAATCCTTATAGGATAGGGTCAGAACCGTACAGTGCTTAATGCACTGTGCAAAAAAAAACTATAATCAAGGGATGGTGCACCAAGAGGAAGTGGTTGTGCAAGAGTAGGAGTTAGTAGTGCAAGTAGAAGGTCATGCTACGACAGCCACAGGGCTGTGACCAAATGTCACATCAATAATCAATGAAGAAAGTTCATGTAGTTAAACGATGACACTTTCAGAAGTGATGTGTAATGATATCAGATCCAACTGGTGTGTTGGAAGAATCGGCAGCGAATTCAGGTAGTTAATGAATGATTTAGTCATGACGATTGAATTGATTTCATAATGATGATGTCTGAGTTGAGTTGGAACTATAAGAGGAAGATTGTGGCTGCTATGGTCGGAATACACCATTATGTAGAATTGAATTACGTTGAGTTGCATAACTTACCAAGTTGTCAAGAGGGTTGTTGAGGAAGCTTAGCAGAGTAAGGAAGTTTCTAATACCAGAAAGGGTGTAAGATTCATAAGTCAAGAGGGGAATTGGTACGACATGTAGAAAAACCTAGACACTGTTCATATTTCAAGTGAGCAAGATTCACTGCTCATACTAGTTGCAATTGAAGAAGAAGTTGAACGTATGCAGGCTAGCTCATCAATGAAGTGGAAGGCGCAAATTCCCATCTCCCTAATATCACAGAAGAAACAGACTAGAATGACAACAAGGGTGTATGGAGAGGATACAATGCAAACTGGGCCATCGAGCCCTGAAGTTATGGATTCTGCTGCTATAGAAGGGGTGTCTATCAAGCACATCCCTGGATAGATCCCTCCTAGTTGGCCTAGGGCGTAGGCCAAGAAACCACGAATAATTAGAGATACCAATTCAAGATGTCATCGATACCCGAAGGGATGGTATGCACTTCTGATATTATGGATGCACTGATGTAGCTAGGGTACGAATACCATGACCTGCTTTCCTTAGAGGATTTTGCGAAGGAGTCATATCTACCAATGGTAGCAGTAGAAGAGACCCTAATAGAGCATATTCCATGGTATTGGGAAAGAGGAATGGACAAAGGTGGATTAATTGGATTGATCAATATGTCGCACTTTGGGTATCTAGCTGAGGCGAATGCATGTGTAAAACAACTATTGGCATGTTTTAATAGTGGGTATTTATGGCTAGATGACTCAGTATTAGTCACAATGGAATTGATTTTAGCAATAACGAGGCTACCCAAACATGGGCCAGACCCCTCACAGTATATCCTAGGTAAAGATAATGATAGAAAGTTAGCAATGACTCTAAATAAATGGTATTCTTTAGAACGTGATGGGAGAGCTTACTGGATTGATAGCATAAGTGATCGTGTGGTCCATATTGGTTCCAAGATCCTGCTTAGTAAATTAGTAAGGAAGAATGCTCGATTCAGTGCAATTCTTGGGTGGTTGCATGTGCTGAGTTATGTGTGCGAGGCACACAAATGAATTGGTCTTTTTTTCTATTAAACTTGCTAGTGGAGGATGCAGAGGTTGCATAGGAAGGTGTAAGATCATTTACATACAGTTGGCTCCTCATACAATTGGCTCCTCATCTTGATTGCACTAGTATCTTGGATGGAACCAGAGGATTACTAAGGGATGGATGTCAAAGTGGTAGAAGTGTGTAAAGGTTCCAAACATTATAACTTATGGTGGGTTAAGGATGCAGAGAGAGTGATATATTGCTCGATCCAATTTTGGATCTACTTAGAGGCACTGCAAGCGGCCGTGACAAAATTTCCCTGACTGACAAAGGAATCTACGACAAAGTATCAAAGAATTTTGCATTTTGCAATTGGACCCCACACTATTTATGTTCATGCGTGGCAAGACCCCACCAAGAAATGGGTACCGATGAGGTACAAAGTGTATGACATGGATTTGGAGGTAGATATTAATGGTTGGCCTACGAAGTGGCAAGAACCAATTAGTATAGCAGAAGATTCAACAGAAAAACTAGTGGATGCACCTGCGGATCCCGTATGCAAAGAGGACCACCAATCAGATGACGGATGATAACTCATCAAAAAATACACCTACTAGCCTAGAAACATAATGCATACTCCAGGAAATCAAAGAAAATAAGTGCACAGATCAGGCTACGAACAACAACACCATATCAACAATGGAAGCACAACTACACAAACTTGTTAAGGCTATCAATGATGCGACTGATTCCACTGCAAAATAAATGAAGAAATCAGCACAAGAAGGATTTATTGAGATAAGAACTAAGTTGTATTATGTTTATAATATTGTTTTGCAAAGATTACTGGAGAACAAAGTTGTGTAGGAGTACGTATCAATTAGCACCGAGCCATGGGAAAGGAATGTTCAAATTCCCCAGACCACGATTGACTCAGGATGGGAGGACTTGAATACCTCCCTGCAGTAGTTGTAGAAAATTTTCTTGGACATCAAAAGACTACCCACCCAGATGTTGGTATCCATGCAGCAAGTGGCCAACTAGGAATTGGTTGATAGATAGAAGAGTATCAGCAACCAGTATTTGTGGTTGCAAGAGCAAGTAGACACCATGAAAAAATAGGTTAAAGAATTGTGTCGAGCCAAGGAGAAATTGACCAAGGATAAGGCACAGGAGATAGAGGTCTTGAAGAAGGCACACAATGATTTGGAAGCAGTCATTGTAGACGCCAGTCAGCATGTCTTAGAGAGCACCACAAAGCTGGATGCGATAGCTAAAGAAAATAAACTTGGAGCTTTTATTGAGCAGCTACAAAGTGAACCAGTATTTTGGATGCTTTGATACACCCCTCTACACCACCAGAACAGATAGTCGCAAGGAAGGATGAGATAGAAGAGCTGGACACACAACTCGATGAGTTAGAGAAGGACGACAAGAAAGTCACAGATTCCACTACGCAAGTTTGGGGTAGCATAGTACCGAATGAACATCTAGAGAAACTGACTGTACGGTTACAAGAAGAAGATGGAAAATTGGTGTCCCTGAAGACGTCGCTCAAAGCAGTTCCCTTTATTATGCAGATCACCAAGGCGTCAAATATAAATGAGTTACAGGAGTGAGTCACAAGCATAATGGAAAAGCAGAAGTAGCACAGTGCATAGTTAGACGAGTTTCAAGGTATTGGAGCACAACTAGCTATGCATGCAGTTTCTGCACTCCAAGCCGAATAAGACAGAAAGACAAACATTGCTGTGAATATGGTTGAACACCTCGTCAACCATGATCTAATGGAAATCTAAGAGATTAAGGAACGATTCAAGTAGTAGGTTAAAGTGATCACAGTAGTTTGAATATTTCAAATCCAAGATCGTTGAGTTTACCATGTCTGGCTAAGCGTGGATTGAGGGCGAGATGCAAGATTGCGTTGGGGTCCTATTGGTAGGGATTTTGGGACAAGTTAGTTGCACCACATCAAGAGTGTCATGCAATCCCAGAAGACATCATGTAAGTGAAAAATGATGCACACAACAGGAAATATACCATTTTATGTATTTTATGTGACTTTTTGTACTTTGGACCATATTTTGCAGATATTGGCCATTAAATTGTAGATTAAGTTAAGAGTTGGTTACGAGTTAGTTAGAAGTGGACCATAAATTTAAAGGCACAATCGTATAAGTAGAAGAAGAATTGAAAATGTGAAGAGGAACAGAGAAGGAGAATTGAGAACTTGAGACTCAATCGAATTGTTGTTTGTTTTTTATCTGTGGTTGACTGTACAGAATTAATATGATAAGACGAAGGTTGATCTGAACTACTATTATCTTATTGTCTCTTTCTGTCCTTTTGTTTGTGAAAATACAATGGTGAATGTGAGTGACATGGATATATGATGCGATTTTTATTGCTTATGAATAATGTTATCTTTTTAGACCTGTTTTCATGATGGTACGGTTATTTCCGTTATGAATGAATGATGCAATATTTTACGAGCAATGATGAATTCCCTTACTGATGATTAAGTAACTAGTTAGATCTTATAGATAAGTGGATGAATTGTCGATTCCCATGGTCCTCTTCTATTCTTCACAAACTTGGTTCTGATATCTCTCCCTCGAACATCTTGGGTGAGACTTCATCCACTTCGCAGGTGTTGTGAGAAAAGGTAAAACTTGTCTGGGCCGGTGCTTAGAGAGATCACGACAAGTTGAGAGTTGACAGAGTGGGAACCCTTATCGACTGGTTTTGTTGGATGGAGTTTGCACCAACAAACATACATTTATGAAACAAAGGAATCTCATGGTGACCAAAACATAGTTATCTTATAAGCATAGTAACATCATGAAAATGATAAGATCATAACATAATAATTAGAGCATCTGCAAAAGCATGATAACATCATAACATCATAATCAAATCATAAGCATGATAATGTTGTAGCATCATTATAAGTATATAATTAGGTCTAACATGTCAAAATATAGCTTACTAGGTCTATCTTAGTCCAACACATAATAAGAAAATAAATTGTAATAATTTTGATTGATAAACATGCCTCACCAAAATATGGGGCGTTACAGTTCTTACAATAGCATTTACACAAGGCTCAATGCAATGACTTAAAATCCATGATTACATTTTGTTGAGGTTTAATGTGCTGTATCATATTTGACTTAGGTCTTAAAATCATTTCGTCACTGTGAGTTGACAATGCAGCCAGGATTCCCATGCTGGCTTTGATATCTTATATGAGTCATCAACTTGTATGGTTTTGCAGATAGGGTTGCGAATAGTTTAATTGTTTCCTTTTATGTCCGAACCTTTCATTTTATTTTTTTATTTTTTTTTATTTTTTTGAGAGAAAGAGAGAGCCGAAGCTCTGCTCTGTTAATGGTAACTTACTGGGTTTTCTAGTGGAAACGTTGCTACTGTGTTTGATGGCATTGTAACTGGTTTATTTCCAAGATGTTCTTTCATTTTTTCATGGCTTCCATGGTCGTTTGCAACTTGTTGCTTCACTTTAGAGAAACTCAGCCATCAACTCCATTTTTTACGCTTCCCTTCACCAAGTAAAAATTTTGATTTAAAGCTGCAAGATTTGGTTTAAAGTTTTCTTTTAAAGGCTTAGGTGTAACTGATATTGCTTGGTGGTTTTTTAGCAGGAGAATGAGGGATAAGGGTAACCCCTGGAGGAGCTAACACTTGGCCCTCTCTCCAATTCTCTCAAGGTAAGAACTTAATGTTTTAATGTTTAACTTATTTACGATGTTAATTTTCAAAGTTGTTTTAACTCCAACTTATGTGTTTTTGTAGCTTGTGGGCACTGGCAAAGAAGGCGATAGGGGCACCTCCTTCTAGGCATACATATTAGAATGCACAAGTAAATAACCCCAAAACTCCCAGGATTTTTCTTCCACATTCGCTAATTAATTTGTGGTTTGATGCACATACAAAATTCCTAAGTGAAAAAAGCCGAGAGGAGGAAAAACCACCCGAGCTATGTACAAGATAAGTTTTCAGTGTTATTTTTAAACTCCTAGGGTTTAAGCTCTGATTTAGAGAGGTCTTTACAACCTCTCTCCTTCGCATTGTTTTTATGTCCATTAGGTTTTGTTTTAGTACTTGCATTAGTACTATGGGTTCCATCACGGATGGACTTACCACCACTTCGCTTACTCTGTAATTAGAAATATTTTAGGGTTTAAAATCAATGGTTGAAGCCATCCTTGATGGTCTTACAACCACACCGTGTATGCAATCATGTTTAATATATAAAATGAGTTTAAAAGGCCCTTAGGGACTTTGCATTTCCTTTTACGAGTTAATTTTTGGTTATACTTGTATATTCCTTTGTCTTAATTATTGGTTGCCATCGTTTGATAATATTACTACCATGTGTAAGTTCTGATACAATTTTCTACTTGAGTATATCTAGGTTCTAATTATAATCAAAATTTTGTGGTATTAAAAATATTGTTAGCACATATGATGGCTTAACCAATGTGAATCTGTTGCAAATCCCCTTAGCTACTGTATATTGGATTTTAAGAGATCACTTATTTTTATCTTTTGTGTAAGGAATCATAGCCATTAAAATGGGGTTACAACCATAATCCTTTAACCTTGATACTGTTGAATAAATACGACCCATAGGGTCTTGCAATCTATGGAGTAAGATTAACATTGAAACCATGGTTAAAATATATAATGCATGCATGTATTTGTTTTGGATTCATTTTAGATATGCTTAGTGTATTTTATTTTAATACTTGGCTACCATCGTAGATGGGCTTAATACTGGTCTGTGGAAAGGGAAGATTCTCTTCTGTGAATCGTTGTGCGACGTGTTTTAAAATTTTAATGTGGATTATTATGGATACCTTAAGTCTAGTAAAGATTCGTAAAATATTTTATTAGATGTGTTAGGTATATCCATTTTGTAGGTGATTATATTTTGCATGTCGTATAAAATCTATAAGATATATATGTGTGTGTGTGTGTGTGTGTGTGTGTGTGTGTGTGTGTGTGTGTAGATATTGTGATTATTTAATTAATAGTTAGCTAAGTTATGATCATGAATGTGTTGTGTATCTATCTTGGTAGTTTTATAAATAATTTTTAACTCTCAGTTTATTTTATTAAATTTCGTTGATTCCAAACCAAACAATCTCGATTCGTTATCGAGATTTAACAAATATTTTAAAAGATAATTGTGTAGCTTAACCTCACACTAATATATCCCTTGTGCAATAAATTCGATCATTTTTTAGGTTCTGAGTGTAAATTTTTTAGTAATTAAAACATGTTACATTTAACCACTTTAATAGTGATTTAACTAGATCTATGACATAGAAAGAAAATAATAATTAACAAATATATAATTGTTTAAGGAAACAAATCGAATCTACAATATATAAAATTATCTATAAATCCTTAACTCGGGTATGGATGCCTTATCTATGAATCCTTACTAATCAAATCTAATCATTCGTAGATATAAACAAAGGACATAAATAAATCTAGAATTGATATATAAGCAATATCTAGAATCGATACATGCTATATAACTATTCATTAAAAATGCATAAATATTTCTATTTACGAATATAGCTGCAAATCCATATTTAAAATAAACATCCTACTGTAATTATAACATGGAGTAAGAAACTATCACAATTGCTCAGAAAACATAAAAGAAATAGTCGTTTCTCCCAACCAACTTCTAGAGTAGCCAAGTTGCTCCAGAACCCTCGATCTTGTTCACTGAACCACAAGAGAAAATTCCACTTAATGTGCCATCTCTTGCATTATCATATTTAATCCCCTTCCAATGCTAGCCTCATGTTTTCTAATGGAGATACTATTATATAGTATGTTTCCTATGACTTGGTCATTTATGAGCCTCACGCTCTTTAGCACTCAACTAGGAGTTGTGACCTGATTTT
>LPNX010199311.1:120747-138470 GCA_001517045.1 Pseudotsuga menziesii | reverse complement strand
GTCTTTGATGGAGTCCCACGAAGCCCAACACTGATCTGATGTGTGCCCAGTATTTCCACAACGCTTGCACTGCAAATCTGATCTTTTGGTGAAGTTATTTCTGCCCCCTCTGCCTTTGAAGTTTCTTCTTCTTCCTGGTCCTCTCTTGCTGCAATCTCCCTTGGAAGGGTGTTTGGATTGGTATTTGCCGGCAAGGGCAGCACCAATACTAGATGCCAAAGATAGCATCTTTACAACTGTTAGTGTAATTTACAATAATGAACTTGATATGATAAAGAGAAATAGAAAAAATAAGAACCTTGCAGGTCTACAGTCTCTGCCAAGGTGATTTACAATCTCAACTTCAGGTTTTAAAGATGATACAATGACAGAGAAAATATTACAACCAACAGTCAACAATTATCTCAGCTCTTCAAAACTTTATGCAGTCAACATGATGGGCAGTCTCAGCAATCTTGTTTCACGTAGAATGTGATCACAACTTCAGTCTTCAAGTGGATGTTTGCAGCAATATTTAGATTCGGCCTCCATGCACTTCACAAGCAGTCTTGAGGGAGAGCACCAGCTCGATTACAATATTCAGGTGGATATGAGCAGCTTCAGGAAAATGGAAGTAATTTACAACAAACACCAACAGTATTCTGTTGTATCTATCACTCAAGCTCAAGGCACAGCTTCAAATCGAAAGGAGAAAACACAACATTCACATACATTCTAACTCAAAGCTTTAATAAAGCAGTCATGGGCATCTTCAATACACATCAACCATATGAAAATACCAGTCACAACTCTTACAAACTCGAACCACGAGAGGCCACTCGGATGAGAAATTTTGCACACTATTCTTCAATGCAAAAGATTAGGGAAAAAATTAGGGTTTTTGTATTTCAATGAACAAAAACGTTTTACCTCCATGCTCATAGCTCGCAGCAATACCTCTGATAGGTATTAGAGCAGTCTTCCAGTGGCAGCAGTATTCAAGTCGCAGTCGGTATTCAGCTCAACATACCAGCAATCTTCAACATTCACAACGATGCAGTAATCCTCACAGCAGTCGGTATTCAGCTCCAAAACTCACGCAGAAAAATATATGATTAGTCTTCACTAACAGCAGCATGTATACACCATTATTCTCCAACGCAGTATATATATCAGTCAGCAATATCAAAATATCATTCAACCACTGATAGGTATTATAATACCACTGATAGGTATTATATCACAATATCATTTAACCATAATATCATTCAACGAGAGAATGCAGTCTTCACGCTGTCTTCAGCAGTCGCAGCAACTCCACGCAGCAGAACATAGGTTCCAACGTAGGCTCTTCACGCAGCTGTTCAACGCAGCTATCTCCAACGCAGGCAGGCGGCTATCTCAACGTAGCTATCTCCAACGCATGTTATCTCCAACTCTGGATGCAATCCACGCTTAATATATGTGCATTAGCAGCATCCATGCAGTCTTTAGCAGCATACCACTCAGTCTTCAACGCAACATCCATGCAGTTCATTATAGCATATTTTAAGTACCCAAAAACATCACCAGACTTGCAGTCTCCACGCATATACTTATCATGTCTTCACCTCCACGTTCTTAGAACTTGAAATGCGCTTCGAATGATTGCACAAACTTTAAACCCTAGAACGGACGGGAAAAAACAAGGGATCTCACAAGCATGTAATGACCCTCCAAATTGTGGCTTGTATCACATCAAATATTGCTATTGTTCCATCCGTAGTACTATAAGCAAGATGACTTCCATCTCGATTCCATGCAACAACATTACACAGCTACATTTTTCAAAAGCATAATGGAAACAATGGTTCAATACGTGCAGCAATGCACAATCTTCGCTCAACTCTATCTCCAAAGCCTTATCAATGGAGATATCACAATATAACTCAATGATTGGTATCTGACAAAAACCGACGGTAACCGAGAACTAATCACGGCCGGCGCACCAGGGATGATAGAGTTCAGAATGACAAGAGAATTGAGATTTGAGTGTATACAAAACTTTAAACCAGCTCAAAACGTAGCTCCAGATTTCAATTGCAAAGGGTCTCCATGAGACGCAGTACCAGAATTTAAAAAAAGTGGGATTCAGGTACCATTTATCTCCTCACGATGCAGTCTACAATCTTCTACACAACAGCAAGCAACTGACGACTCCACAAAGCTCAAACCATATACATGGAGGAGATAGGGTTCGTAGCAGCAAAGAGGGTGTTCAACGGCAAGCTCAGGCCACTGGGCATATAGGAAATTGGTAGCACAAGTATGAATAGCAAAGGATGTCTCCAGCGTTAGGGTGCTGCAAATTAGGGTTAACAGTACAAACCTCATCAACGTGAAGGGAAATGCATACACTGCATGCGACTGGCAGGAGGGAAGAGCAGAGGGCAAACTGGCGATGGGTAGGCAGCCTGAAGGAGCAGACTGGCAGGCAGAATGCCAGGGCTGAAATGCAGCAGGCAGGAGTTACGGCAGGCAGGAAACCAAGCTCTGATACCACTTGTTAGGTATAACTCCCGGTTCATCTTTATTCCATTGCTAATGCATTCTTTTATACATTCATGTGACGGTTGTGTTTCACCTTCCGTCCAGCCTTTTTGGCTTCCTACTTATTCATATTTATTTATTTATTTACAATATATAACCCTAACGGATTATATTCTAACACAATAGGTCCATAATTATGGACACCCACTCATTTTATGGAAGAAGCAAGTCTGATGTAGACAAAACCCTTATCTACATTTGGATTATGGGAAGAGGCAAACAAAAGAAGTGGTGCAAGGATTTGGGTTGATCCCTGCACTCACAGTGTCAAGTTGTAGTTAGACATGCACATGAATGAATGCAATGAGATGAATTGAAAACTAACATATTGTAATGCTTACCTCTGTTTGGAACATCTCTACCCCATGGGAGGGATCACTTACTAACAACTCTGACCTCTCTACATCCTCATTTAATGCCTACAATTTTAAAAATGATTTAAATATTAGAAGTCTATAAAGGAGTACAATAAGAAGAAATTAATTTGAACAATATTAAGTCATTAACCATATACTTACCTGCTTGAAAAACTCGTAGAGTTCATCCCTGGAGATCCTACTAAGATCAATGTCTCTCGGATCCTGCTGAGAATCCCGTGCCTATAACTTCAAAAATTATAAATATTAGACCATCTAACATTAATGAACTAACATGTATTAACAAAATTACATGATGAAATATGACCATAGTGTTAGTTGTTTCACCTCAGATACGACAACACTTGGTACACTAACACCCCCTATAAACGAATCAAGTAGGCTCCTGCAAGAATACAGAATGTATACATTAACAATTTAATATGTGTATAGTATGGAAATAAATAATTTCAAAGACATTAGTGTTTAACCATATACTTACCTGACCGGAAGTCATTAAATAGGTACCATGTGTTGGTCTACGACCATAGCGGTCTTGACCACACAATGTGCACATGTGTGGCTCAATATGGAGTTCATGGGATGTTAGTCTATCCCCACCACTATATGGTCCTATGCCACTGAAGTTGATGGATGTTCTCTTCAGATGATGAAGGCCCTTCCTAGTCAATAATTGTGCTATGTCAGACAATCACCTGAGCTAGCATAAAAAACACCTAGTGTGTTTGGGGAATCATAAGATCTGCAGGAGGGACATCTATCCTAGGTGGTTGGCTATGGGCAAGAGGTATGTGTCGATTAACATCGTGATGCCTAACATTGGGTTAGTTTTGAGGCACCCTCATAAAATGCCCCGGAACCCCAATATATCAAAATAGTTTACATGTTTACCCAACAAAAACTCAACATACAACTTCCAGAGGAAGTATAGTGGTAGTTCCTTGTTGTTCAGTGGTGGAATATAAAAAACAATATACTGTCTATCCATCCAATGATCTCGGAATAGTTGATATCTGCACCACTCAATCGAAATATGTGCTCTTCTAGTGTTTGGAATTTGATCCATTCCATGCGCTCTAAAATGTTCATATATTTGCTCATTTGTGATTTTCAATTTCTTGACTTCATTGTAACTCAATTCATTTGCATAGTCTTGATGTTTTCTTTCTCTGCACGATGCTATGTTGTACAACACATAATTAGAGTTGCTAATAGTGTCTATGATAGCATCCAATGACTCTGCAAGGGAGCGACAAAGTTCATCTCCACCCCTCCAAGCAACACCAAACTCTCTCAAATGTGAAATCTCTTTCAATATCTCCACATTGGGATTCGTAATTGCCACTGCAATCATAGATACACAAAACATATCATTATAAAAATACACATTGTATAATGAAATCACTCAGAAATAAAAAATGTAAAAATAGTGTGCAACAAATAACGATGTGAACTGTTTATAATTGAGCAATTGCACTAACGCATAAACATTTAACATTTTTGCATCCTAAATTTATGTCATTTATGTGTATTAACTTAAATTGCGAGATACATATATTAAATGTTATATATGTGTGTGTGTGTGTGTGTGTGTGTGTGTGTGTGTGTGTGTGTGTGTGTGTCATGACAAGCTTGTGTACCTTATTTTAAGGCTTCGATGATGAAGTTTCATCAAAACTCTAGGGTGTTGATTAATGCCCTTGGAGGACCAACTCCGAGATTCCAGATAGAGGTAAGGGATAAAGGATAGAGGAGGGGGCACGAGGTGCTATTGATGAATACAATCCTAATATGAATTCCACTTGATAATTTTTTTAGTTCTATGCAACCTTGCTATATACATGCGAAACTTACATATTTGTGAATAGTGTTTTAGACTCATAAGATGCTCATGGATATATATGCATATGGTGAAATTGATTTATTTTTTATTATTAAATTGAGGTTTTAATTTCTTTTTGGCATACAAATAAATAGAATTATGCTTCGAATTTTTTAGGGCATACAAATTAATTAATAAAATTATGGTTTAAATTTATTTCATCGCTTACAAATTACTAATAATAGATTATTTAGAAGGATGGATTTTGATGCAAACACCTTATATGGAAGAGAATGGTTCCCAGGGTGGAAGATGGGGGACCTTCTTACCCAAATCATGTTCACCACTACCTTCTTTGGTCGCCCGAAATCACTACTTATTGTCACTGTGAAGAAAATGATAGGAATGACCTGTTTTGGGGCATAAAAATGTTAAAGTATTGTAACTTCAGAAGATATACTATTGTAATTTTGTTGTATTCTCCTCCGGAGATGTTATTCTTCCATTCGGAGATGTCCTTGATGTAATTGGTCATGTGAAAGTCATGAGGTAAAACCTCTGTTGTAAGTTAGGGAAACAGTACCCACGAAAGTAATATATAAAATGTATATTATGTCTTCCTAGGTAGGTTGGCCCTAATTAGAGAACATGGCCGACCTAGTCAATTATTTGAGTCACTCACCCGATGAATATAAATAGGTGAGGTGTCTCTCTCATTATGACACACTCACTCAAGCAAGTTTGTAAGCGAGAGAAGAACAAGTGCACCAGAAAGAAGAGAGAAGTTGTTTTCTTGGTTTTACACTGCTTTGGTTGATTTCTATACTGAGGAATTTTTGCGGGGTTTTCTCCCTTATGGTTTCCCCGAGGAAAATATTTGTGTTCCCTTGTGTTGTTGTACTTGTCTTTCTTTCAGTGATCCTTTGATTATGGTTATGATGATAAATGTTTTAGATATTTTATAACCATTAAAAATATAGCATAGTATCAGAGACACCCTAAAATAATTCTTTGTGCATTCGAAAAACTACTACAACTACAACTACTGGAGATTAGGGTTTCATGCTGAAAAACCTTAGAAGGAAAAATATAGTCATCTTGGAATTTTCACTATAAATCAAGTTTGGCGAAGGATCAGGACATGAAACTTTTACAGGACGAAGTTAAAATATTTATGTACGTTGTGTGAAAGTTTCAGCCTTACATTCATTATAAATGATAGGAGAGATGATTCCTCCAACTCGGGGTTCCATCCTCTCCCAGAATTCAACCTTAAACATGTGACCTAGGGAGAATTTATATATCTCAGGCTAGGAAGGTCCAAAAAAATTTCGCAAGATGTTGTAGATAGGGCACATATTGAAGATTCTCTGGTCAAAGTTTCATATCCCGAAACTGAAACAGTGACACATGGAAGTCTATACAATTTCACTATGCTGAACAATCCTAAAATAAGTCACCTTGGGAAACTTTTCATAAGTCCCACTTGGTGAATCCAATTTTGCTCTAATATGTGGGGTGTGAAATAAGATAGACCACAATATTGCAGGATGAAGTTCCATACCTTGAGAAGCAAAAAATTTGGAGCTATAGCATAAACAAAATCAGTCAATTCTGTAGAAGGAACTGGAGAAAAACTAGGGCTTCTTGTTCTGGGAACTTCCCTCCACCAATCAGTTGAAAAAGGAGGACAATAAAACTCACCCTGGGAGGGCACATATTTCTATCTAAGAAGTTTCTCATTTTGTGTACTTTCAATTTTTGACCTAACACTGTTGCCGAGAAAACTAGGGAATCAGATATTTTGCATTTTTGTCGACAGTTTTGGGAAAATAAGTATGCTGCTCAAATATCCTTAAGGAGGTACATATTTCTATCCAATGAAATATGAATTATACCCAAGTGTAAAAATTAGGGTTTCTTTGTCAAACCCTAGGTCCACCAGAAGCAATCTTCGAGAAGAGCCTTCAAGCAAGCATCAAATTGAAGCAATATCAATGGTAAGTTCTATCCTCTTTATTTCCATTTTAGGTTCTCATTTTTATCATGATGACAAAGACTACCAAGATTGAGGACAAGATTGAAAGAGTTGAGAAATTATAAGCAAGGAAGTACTGAGTGCTTTGCATACTTAAATAAGCATCACATGGAGAACTATGAAGAAGCTATAGATCCAAAGGGGGATGAAGTCAAAGCAAAGCAAAAGAAGGACCTAGTAAAAAAAAATGAATATTCTCTTCTCCATTATCACATGTATCATCCTTGAATACTCCTAAGAATATGTTCGATGTAATGAATAACTTGTATGAAGATGACCTTGAGAACTCAACTCAAGGATGTGAAGGTGCAAATGTTAGAAAACATTCAATATTAGTTCACAAGGATATCTCAGCTCAAGGAGCAAATAAAATCCATTGGAGACAATGTCAAAGAAGCAGAAGCATAGATTACAACCTTGAATGGTCTTCCAAGTTTAGTTAAGGGAGTTATTCTAGAAGGAAGATTACCTATGGAGGAATGCACCTAAGAATAATATTGATTGATGACAAAAGAAGAAGAGATGGGTGAATCCTAACAACACATGCCAAGAATAAGAAAGAACATTCCTGCAAGGAATAAAAGGACTTCATAAGAAGGACATCTCACAACTCAAATGTTCAGTTGTGATGAAAAATGACACTTTACGAAAGAATGTCCCAAGAAGGATGAATGGAAGGATGATATGGTCAAGAAGTACCAATCGATCATACAGAATGATGTTTGGATATGATTTCAAGACATGAAGAGAAGTTTTGTAAAGTATTCCAAGTAGATCTATAAGATCAAGTATACAACACATCGAAGTATGAAAAGATTCAAAGCAAGGTTCATGGTTTCTATCAGAAAGAGAGAATCGATTACATAAAGACATTGCTCTAGAGGCTAGACACAAATCTTCAGTGGTGGATATTACACTAGACAGTTGGTGTAATCAAAGTAGAAGAACATATCAAGCACCTACAGGGTTTGAGACTATTTAAAAAGAACCACCTATGCACATAAGTATTTGTACAGCTTAGTAGGCACCCATGGGATAACACATACAATTACATGAGGAGATTGATGACCAACTAGAGTGATGGAGATCCCAACCTTTGCTACAAGGTTGAAGATAGAAGCCTACAAAGGACGAGAAGCTCATAGATGGGTGCAAGAGAAAAAATTGCAACAAAGTTCGAGATGAAGGATCTTGATATCTAGTGACCTCAACGTGATGTGGCATAGATGGATATAAAGAAAATTAGCAGCAGAGGAGGATACCTGACACTCCAATATCCTAATGCAAAGAGTACAAGACGTAGAGGGAGGATGATGCTCCACCTCAGAGGGAGTGACTATGGTAGCTCTCAAAGTTTGAGAATCTTGACACGATTCTTGGAATTATAGTTCCTTAGAATCAGACGATGAAGTTGAACACATTTGCAGAGACTCCAATAATTCAAGAAGACAGACATCAAGATGGAGTCTACCAAACAAAAAAAGATAAGTATTTGAATTGTCATTTCCTATATATCTAGTTCTTCAGTTATGTACATATATATGTTCTTAGATTTAGGAAGTGTATCATGCATGTTAGAGTGTTTTGCATTTATGAACAATTTACTGCTAATATGCATATGCTGGGTAAGTCACTCATGGTACTGTACAATATTCCATTGCTACTGATCTAGAATGAAACCTCTTCGGTGACAAAATGTCTTGGTAGAGATGGAAGGAATTGAGAAAGTTACCGTATGTATACGGGATATGGATGAATGTTATAATAGCTGAAATAGTTGCATAATTATATAACACGTATCTATATGCATAAGAGTTTGTCATTATGAATATGTTATTACATGTTTCTAATCATACAAATGTATTTGACTTGTAGGAAGCATTGCATGCAATCACTTACAAGAGAAGAATGATGAAGTTGCATATGAACAAAAGAAGAATGATGCAAGTTATGGATGTACGATGCAGTTGCGAATGTACAAGAGAAGAATGATAAACAACAAGTTGTAGAAGGGAGCTGTAAAGCTCAATTGTGTTCCTACAATGGATCATGTAGCAGATGTGTTGAATAAGCCTCTGTCTCATGTAAAGTTTGAATACTTTCGAGACAATCTTGATGTGGTTAGAAAGGACCTTCCTTGAAAGGGGGAGCAGTGATGATGATGTTGCTTTGACAACATTTGTATGTTGATGTTGATGATGTAGTTGTGGTCCCAACAACTTTTGTTGGTGATGCTTATGTAGTTGTGGTCCCAACACCCTGTGCTGATAATGTTGACATGGTTGAAGTCACAAGACTTTGTGATGATGACGATGATGTTCCAGCATATCTATGTTGATGATGATATAGCATTTATTAATGATGTTTCTTTAGCACTAACATGCTAATGATGTTGTTGTTGTTTCAGTATTTACATATTGATGATGCAGATAATAATGGTTCAGTATTTACATACTAAAGTTGCAAATAATGTTTCAGTATTCACATACTGATGTTGAAGAAGAAGATTCAATATTCACATACTGATGTGGCAAAAGAAGATTCAGTATTCACATATTGATGTTACAGAAGAAGGTTCAATATTCAATATTCACATACTGATATGGAAGAAGATGATTCAGTACCCACATATTGATGCTGCAGAATATGATTCAATATCCACATACTGATGTTGCAGAAGATGATCTAGTACAAAAAAGATGATTCAGTATCCACATACTGATGATCCACAAGATGATTCAGTACTCATAGAAGATGATTCAGTATTTACCTACCGAGGTTGCAGAAGTTGATTGAGTACTCATAGATGATTTAATATTTACATACCGAGGTTGCAGAATATGATCTAGTATTCTCATACTGATATTGATGATGAAGATGCATGATGTTGTTCCAAAAATTCCTATGAGATATAGAGATTCACCAGTTAGATATAGTATTGTGATGATGGTTATTCTTGATGTAGAATATCTTCCTAGTTAAGAGGGAGTGTTAAAGTATTGTAACTTCAGAAGATATTCTATTGTACTTTTGTTGTATTCTCCTTTGGAGATGTTATTCCTCCATTCAAAGATGTCCTTGATGTAATCGATCATGTGAAAGTCATGAGGTAAAACCTTAATCGTAAGTCGGGGCAATAGTACCCACAAAAGTAATATATAAAATGTATTTTGTGTCTTCCTAGGTAGGTCGACCCTAATTAGAGAACTTCACTGACCTAGTCAGTTAGTTGGGTCACTCACGTGATGAATATAAAAAGGTGAGGCACCTCTCTCATTATGACACACACTCAAGAAATTTTGTAAGAGAGAGAAGAATAAGTGCACCGTAAAGAAGAGAGAAGCAGTTGTCTGGGTTTTACACTGCTCTCGTTGAGTTCTATACTGAGGAAGTTTTGTGAGGGTTTCCTCCCTTATGGTTTCCCCGAGAAAAATATTTGTGTTCTCTTGTATTGTTGTACTTGTCTTTCTTTCAGTGATCCTTTGCTTATGGTTATGATACTAAATGTTTTAGATATTGTATAACCATTAAAAATCTAACAAAAACATGTGTATGCATTTTAGAACTACAAAATGCGTAAGCGTTTTGTTCAACTATCCTAGTTGGCCTTCATTGTGGCAGGCTTGGCACTAGGCTTGGGATTGTTTGGGATCAATTCTCCTTTTTAGAACTTGAATGAGTTGTTTGAATCTACCATTGCATCTAAAAGCTCCCTCAACTTTGAGCACTCACCCATATCTCACCTAGAAGGTATTGCCATTTTTCATGGTATTAGTAAGAGGTTCAAATTACAATGTTTCCTCAATGGGGTTTGGACATGGGATTCATCTAAAACCCCAAAACTTAGTTTTTAAGTCAAAGCACTTATTATAGTGAGTAACCCTTACAGAAGATTTCACTATAGAAGGCAATGGCACAATGTTGAAGTATCCATTCCAATCATTGGTTGGGAAACATCATTAACTATCATATCTTTATTAAACCTTGACATGTAGTTAATAATGGTGAAAATTCTCCTACATAGCCCTAGAGGTAAACAACCCTAGCCCTAGAGGCAAAAAACCCTAGCCCTAGAGGCAAAAAACCCTAAAATCCATTGGTGAAGTTGTAGACTTGGATTGTATTTAATTTATGTCCACGTTGAGGTGACATTTTATCCTTTTGCACGGGAGCTTAGGACCCAAGACCTTTATCAATTCTCCTCATCGTGGGTTTTTTTGGAAAAATATCATAATTTTTATTTATAAAATAGAAATTAGATTTTTTTAGTATGTTGATGAGCATTTTCATAGATGCTAGGGTTTTTTTTTTCTTCCTAAAGAAATTACCCACCTATCATCGTTTCAACAAAACTTCCTGATTGTACCATCTTAGTTTTTAAAGAATATAAAAAAAATATTTACAACTCATGGATCTGCCCATACATATATAAATTCTTAAAAAAAATCTTTTAACAAAAAAAACTTTAGGGATAAAGTCTTCCATGATTTTCAGCTACAAAAGAATATTTTTTAAAAAGGATCACAAAAGAGCAAATATATGATATAAAACAGTTGTAGTTTAATGGTTAGGAGTAACATGGAAAGTTTAAAAAATCGGTTGAAAAAGAACACTTTACATCATTATCATTGCATTGACAATAGCTATTGCAAATGCCTGGATTCAGCAAATATATTGTCCCTTCATTCGTGAGAATTTAGAAGAATCGCAGGGAAAAATTTGTGAAAAATCAATTAAAATTACAATGGATGGTAATCGCACCATCGAAAAAGTCTCCAATCCTGTTCTAGCATTTGCATGGGTTCAACATTAAGCTCTAAGAATTAGAGAAAACAACAGAAGAAACCAAAGAACCAAACAAAAGGTATATCAGTGACGTGACACCTAGGGTTTCAGGGAGAATGACCATAGTGAGACTAGGTATGCTGAGCTTCAGTAGTTTTGTTTTCCTTGGCATTTGGTTGTGATAGCGCAGTTCAAGCGTTCTTTGATGAAGGCTAATTTATAAAAAAAAGAAGCATGAACCCCCCACTCAAAATACACGTACAAATTTCTTCAATCATATAAAATAGCAATAGGGAATTCTCATAAAACTTTGCGTTAGCACCGGTGGCGGCGATGACGCAGAGGAATTGTAAGATGCGGCTGCTCAGTCCATCTCAACGTCCCGAGTAGCGATCCTGGATTTATTTTTTAACCTGAAATAGTCCATCATATCTTCTTGCTCTCTGGAGATTACCATATGTTGCAGGCATAGTAAGAGCTAAACGTGGTTTCAGGATTGGAACGAATAGCGTGCGTGCTCCTTATGATTGGCTCAGTAAGTGCTCTAATAGGGTTTGTGAGTAAAAAATTAAAAAATAAAATGCATTTTTAGCAAGCAGTGAAGCCATGAGAGAAAAATGCATTTAAACCAGCAGTGAACGAGAGAAAATTGTGATCAAACCACTTATTTGGCAGCCCTGTACTTCATAGACACTCTATAGGGTGTCCCCACCTGTCACTCAGGAATTTTGATGGATAAAACAATCTAGACCAAAAATTCTAACCAATGAAATAGGAGCCGCCATGGAAAAATTTGAAGAAAATGTAAGTAGAACCATAAATAAATTAGATATAACCCGACCTTCAAAATTGAATGGACACGAGTGTACACTAGAGTAAGAGTAACTTGGAAGCTATAAGGGCGCATTGATGGCAGAAGGCAGGGCGGTATCAGGACTCTTTGTCGCCATTAGATCTGCTTGTTTATTTAATGGGGAAGCGAAGAGAATCTTCAATATGGCTAGAGAGTAGCGACAAAATAATATAGATGCTTTCATAACTTGGTAATTCCCCTTTTCATTTTTCTTGTCGTCGGGTGTTCCTCTTTAAATTTGGCCTACGCATCGTAACTCATCGGAAGCAGTGCGCTCGGAAAGTTATTAGGTCATTTTCATGGCAGCGGTGCCGTTCCAAGAACTGCTCCCAATTTCACGATCAGCAGACAACAACCTCTATTCTTCGCCGCAGATCGCCCTACTCCTCGTCAATCCCTCTATTTTTCCAACATCGAAGATCAACCTGGAACAACGCAAGCTTCTGTTTTATCGCAGCGACTCCTCCAAGAAGAAGAATGAAGAGGATCCAGTCAAAGTTGTCAAAGAAGCTCTAGCAAAGGTTCTGGTGCATTACTATCCCTTTGCCGGGAGATTGAAAGTTGCAGATAACGGTAAACTCACAGTGGACTGCACTGGCGAAAGTGTTCTTTTCGTGGAAGCGGATGCTGATAATTTCCCTGGAAGAATTTGGAGATCTCTATCCACCTATTCCTCGTGGGGATGACTTTATCAATAATGTTCCAGGATCCGAAAACATTACGGACTCTCCACTACTGATTCTGGTTTGTACTCCTCACGAATACGTATTAGGATGATAATTTGTTCAGTCGGTCGACGGGTTAGTTTGAGTTAAGAGTGGTATTTGGTATGGGTTAACTAATTAGAATCAAAGTTCCAAAATTCTTGCCACGGAGATTTACTCGACACACTTTGCTTTTGGTCATCGGACATATTTCTTTTAAGTCGACAAACACCAAAGTGACTTCCACGGATTGCTTTTGTTACTTTTAATTTAATAGAGCTTCTGCTATCAACACTTTCCAAAATAGCTTGAGCTTTCCAACTCTTCTTAGAGCTTTTGTTTTCTTCTCTACTTCTTCTTCTCATCTGTTTTTTTTCACTCTTTTCTCTTAAGTGTTTTTTTATTTTTCTTCTTCTTCATATACGAAGACTAAAATTTGAATTTCTTGGAAGCCACTCACTTACATTAAAGTTTGTAATAAAGATTTACCTAAAAAATTAACTTAAGAAATTAAATTCGACTTCTATAGAATGTGAGAAAGTCGGCTCACATGATATGTAGATCAGTGAGTAATTAAAAATATTTCCAACACTCCCCTTAATTATGAGTAGAGGAGGATCTTCATACAAAAAATTTACAATATGTTTCAGAGTTGAACTTGGTTTGTGCATGAGCAGAACTTGGCATTCCTAAACTTTAACTTGTTCCTTGCCAATGGTTTTGTAAAGATGTCTGCTAACTGATCTTCAGACCTGCAAAATTCTAAACAAATTTCTTTGTTGTTCACCAATTCTCTTATGAAATAATACTTTGTGTCGATGTGCTTGGTTCTCTTGTGAAATGCATGGTTCTTCGACAAAACAATGGCTGAACTATTGTGGCAGAAAATGGTTGTTGGTTCTTGCTGGATCTGCGATAGGTCTTTTAAAATTCTTCGCATCCAAATGTTTTGACATGCAGTGCTTGTAGCTGCAACATACTCAGCTTTTGCTAAAGATAAAGTTACAATGGGTTGTCTCTTTGAAGCCCACGACACAACATCTGTAGACAAACGAAATGTGTACCCAAATGTGCTTTTCCTATCATATGTGCTGCCTTCATTGTTATTGTCAGTGTATCCAATGAGTTTAAAATTTCCTGAGGTTGAATACATAATGCCAAGATCTTTTGTGCCACTTACATACCTCAAAATTCTCTCACCTTATTTCCAATGAGAGTCTTTTGGTGACTCCATGAATCTTGAGATCATAATTACTCCATACATGATGTCTGGTCTTATCACAATTAAATACATAAGGCTACCAACAAGCCTTTTAAACATCATAGGATATACAGTTGATCCATCATCATCCTTGCTCAGTTTTAAACTCGTTATTACTGGTGTTGGGACTATTTTGCAATTAGACATGTTGAATCTTTTTAAAAATCCACTTGCATACTTCGACCGTGATATAAAAATACTACTTTCAGACAGTTGGACTTCAATTCCTAGAAAAAACTTCATAAGCCACAAATCAGTCATTTCAAATTCACTTTCCATGACTGTTCTAAAATACTTTATGCCAAAATCACTAGTAAATATTAAATCATCTACATATAGGAATACAATTAACATGTTACTCTGCTCATTAACTTTGGTGTACGGTGTTGGTTCACTTTCACTTTTGTGAAATATGTTCTAGGTAAGATATGAATCAATGTGATTGTACCAAGCTCTTGGAGCTTGCCTCAAACCATAGACTGTCTTTTTCATCATGTACACTTTGTTCTCTTGACTTGGAACTTCATAGCCTTGTGGGTGTTCCACATACACTCCCTCCTCCAAATAGCCATTCAAAAATGTTGATTTAACATCCATTTGATAAACATGCCATCTGTTTTGTGCAACAATGGCCATAACTATTCTAACTGTATCCATGTGTGCAACTGGTGCAAAAGTTTCATTGAAGTCGATGTCGAGTTGCTGTGTGAACCCTCCTGCGACCATTATTGCCTTGTGCTTTTGCACATTCCCATCAACATCTTGCTTGGTCTTGTAAATACATTTAACACTGATTACATCCTTGTCTTTTGGTACATCTACCAGCTCCCATGTATGATTCTTCTCAATGCATTCCATTTCTTCATCCATGGATGGTGCCCACACCTCTTCTTCGACAACTTCCTCAAACGTTAGAGGATCATCTATTTGAGAAAATAATGCAAAAAGAGAGAATGAATTTGGTGTACCAGATTCAATTATCTCACGCAAACTTCTTGTCTTTTTAGATTAGTCGACGTTGACATCGTCGAACTTCTTGATGGTGTTTGCTGACTTCTTGGTGTGCTTGTCGACGTAGCTTGAGCTGTGACTTGTGTCAATGTTCCTTGTGCTGAAGTATGTCACGGTGTCCTAGGAGTCGATGGTGCTGCGACATTTTGACTTACATGTGGTGTTTGAAATACTTCCTTTGTCATGTCATCTTTGCTTAATAGTCGACACAATATTGAGATTCTTCTCGACGATTCCATCCCATGATTCATTCTCAACAAATTGAACATTGTGACTGATGATTACTTTCCGTGCAATAAGATCATACAACTTGTATGCTTTTGTATCTTCAGAGTAACCAACAAAAAATAATTTATGTCCCTTCTTGTTTAGGTTCTTTCTCAGCTCATTTGGAACATGAGCATATGCGACACAACCAAAAAAATTTAAATGAGAAACACTGTGATTCACACATGTCCATGCTTCTTGAAGGAATTTGTTCTTCACACTCTTTGTCAGACACCGATTCATAATATATATAACAGTTGCAACTGCTTCATCCCAATATTCATTTGACAAGTTCTTAGCTTCCATCATGTTGCGCACCATCTACATAATGGTTATGTTCTTTCTCTCTGTGACACCTTTCTGCTGAGGTGTATATCGTGCAGTGAATTGATGGTGCATGCCATGGGTCTTGAAAAAAGTAAGGAAGTCATTTGAGACATATTCACCGCCTCTGTCCGTCGTTAGGATTTTGATGTACCCACTTTGGTTCTCCACAAGTGCCTTAAACTGTTGAAAACAACTAAATGCACCAGATTTATGTTTTAGAAAATCTACCCATGTTTTTCTTGTGAAGTCATCAATAAAAGTAAGAAATTGATTGCATCCACCCATGGATGATGTCTGTATTTGGCCACAAATGTCAAAGTGCACAATATCAAATTGTGTGTGTGCTCTGTATGACTTTCTGACTGGAAAAGTCTCTCTATGTTACTTTCTAAAAATGCATCCTTCACAATCTCTCTCTAGTTTGTCGATTAATGGAAATCCTTTCACCATATTATTTGTGTGCAGTAGCTTTAGCCAACCAAAATTCAAATGTCAAAATATGAAATGCCATACCCAGGACTCATCCTGAACCTCTGATTGAAATGCTGCTTGAATTTCAGCACTGTCCTTTTCTTTCTTGTTGCAGTGCTTGTATGTTTCTTTGTTTTCTACCTTGAATGCAACTCTTATATTTTCCTTTCCTTTCATGTATGGAATTATCCTCAAAGGAAACAAGTGATTGCTTGTCATTGGTACTTTTGCTATCAATTGGTTGCTTAGACATATGTCTTTAATCACACAGTGATTGTCTTCCATGTAGACTCTGTAACATTTTTGTATTAGTTGTCCAATGCTCAACAAATTATGTTTCAGACCTTCGACATGGTAAACATTATGCATAATTTTTTGCTCCCCCTATTTGGCTAGAATATCAACAATACATTTTCCCAAAATATTGACTTTGACATTATTTCCAAGTGTGACATTAGTTTGAACTGATTTATATAGAATGGAAACAAAATTTAAATTACCAATCATATGATTGCTACAACCTGAATCGAAGTACCATATGCCACATGGACTCTCTTAGACAACATTGCATTCTATTGGGGATGCACATGCCAACAAATTTTCACTCGATGAAGTGTTGGTGTTGCTCCACTATTTTTGGCTTTTCCTTTGTTGGTCATACTGCTTCTTCCTGCATTCATATGCATAATGACCAAATTTCATGCAATAATGACATTGAATTTTTGACTTATCAAACCTGTGACCACTTGGCTTATTGGGGTTTTGATTCTATCCTCTACCAGTGACAGTCGCGGGACTCCTGCTACGTTTTCCTCTGGAAAAAATTCTTCCTCTACCTCTAGAATTATATCTCCTACTGCCTCTTCCATGGATTATAGATGATCCTGTTGCAAATGCACCTTCTAATGATGTATTTGATCTACTAATTCTATGTTCATAATTGATGAGCGAGGCTTGTAACTCATCAATGGTAAACTACGACATGTCTTTGTTTTATTCTAAGGTCACGACTAAGGATTCAAATCTTTGAGGAAGACTTCTAAGAACTTTTTCAACGACCCTTCTGTCTTCTATATTTTCTCCATGGTATTTCGGTTGATTTATTAGAGCAATGAATCGAGTATAGAATGAGTGGACACTGAATCTCTATCTTTCATTGACAGACATTCAAAATCTCTTATAAGAATTTGCAACTTAAAAGTATTTACCTTGTCCAAGCCTTGAAAAGTGGTTTCTAAT
>LPNX010199311.1:57230-113003 GCA_001517045.1 Pseudotsuga menziesii | reverse complement strand
ATATATATATGTATATGTATATATATATATATCATGGCAAGCTTGTGTACCTTATTTTAAGGCTTGGATGACGAAGTTTCATCAAAACACAAGGGTGTTGACTAATTCCCTTGGAGGACCAACTCTGAGATTCTAGATAGAGGCAAGGGCTAGAGCATAGAGGAGGGGGCATAGGGTGCTATTGATGAATAAAATCCCAAAATGAATTCCACTTGATATTTTTTTTAGTTGTATGCAACCTTTCTATATACATGAGAAACTTACATATTTGTGAATAGTGGCTTGGATTCATAGGATGTTGATGGACTTTATATATATATAGTGAAATTGACTTAATTTTTATTATTAAATTGATGTTTAATTTCTTTTTGGCATACAAATGACTAGAATTATGGTTCAATTTTTTTGGGGCATACAAATTAATAAAATTATGGTTTAAATTTATTTTACCAATTACAAATTATTAAAAATAGATTATTTAGAAGGATGGATTTTGATGTAAATACCTTTAAATATAAGAGAATGATGCCCAAGGTGGAAGATGGAGGCCCTTCTCACCCAAATTGCATTCACCGCTACCTTCTTTGGTCGCTCGAAATCACTACTTGTTGTCGTTGTGGAGAAAATGACAGGCATGACTTCTTTTGGGGCATAAAATATGTTCTACAAAAACATGTGTACGTGTTTTAGAACTACAAAAGACATAAGCATTTTGTTCAACTATCCTACTTGGCCTTCATTGTGGCAGGCTTGGTACTAGGCTTGGTAGGCTTGGGATTGTTTGGAATCAATTCTCCTTTTTAGAACTTGAATGATTTGTTTGAATCTAGCGCTAGAAACACCTCCTATGTTTAGGGAATCATAAGATGTTAAGGAGGGACATCTCTCCTAAGTAGATGGATATGAGCAGGAGGTATGTGCGGATTAGCATATTGGTTCCTATAATTGGGTCAGTTTTGGGGAATCCCCATAAAATTTCCTTGGAACCCCAATATGTCATAATAGTTTACATGTTTACCTAGAAAAAACTCAACATACAACTTCCAGAGGAAGTATAGTGGCAGTTCCTTGTTGTTCAGTGGTGGAATATCAAAAACCATATACAATATATCCATCCAATGATCTAGGAATAGTTGATATGTGCACCACTTAATCGAAATATGTGCTCTGCCGGTTTTTGGAATTTGATCCATTCCAGGCACTCTGTAATGTTCATATATTTTCTCTTTTGTGATTTTCAACTTCTTGACTTCATTTTAACTCAATTCATTTGCATATTCTTGATGTTTTATTTCTCTGCACGATGCTATGTTGTACACCACATCATTAGAGTGGCTAATAGTGTCTATGATAGCATCCAATGACTCTGTAAGAGAGCGACATAGTTATTCTCCACCCCTCCAAGCAACACCAAACTCTCTCAAATGTGAAATCTCTTTCAATATCTCCTCGTTGGGATCCATAGTAACCACTGCAACCATAGATACAAACAAAAATATCCTTAGAAAAATACACATGGTATAATGGCATCATTCATAAATGAAAAATGTAAAACTAATGTACAACAAATAACAATGTGAACCTGTAATGTCCCGAATTTTGGACCTACCAATAATAGGCATAAGCCTATTGATCATGATGATTATATTGATGTTTTATTTTTGGGTCAAAGACCCCACTACATATGAACATGATGATTTCTTTTGTATATTGGGGGAAAGGAAATTGTTGATGATAGTATAGGTATATATATGTTTTGTGTTGGGCGTGGACCCTGAAGCACATGATTGATGAAATGTTTCGACGTGGACCCTGAAGCACGTGATCGATGAGATGTTTTGTGTTGAGTGAGATGCTTTGGAACACATGAGTACTTACATTTGTGTTGAGAATAAAGCTCTGGAACACATGAAAATATAATTGGAAATGTTGGGCATAAGCTCTGGAGCATTCCATGTTGGTGTTGAGCATAAGCTCTGGATCATCAGATCTTTGGCCATTGTATCCCTAGGTGTATCATACAAGTACATCCTAGAATTTAGTGTTGAGCATGAGCTCTGGAATTGCACTATGTTTGTAACTCCCTGTTATAAGTGTTGAGTATGGGCTTTGGTAAGTGCTAGGGGTTACTGAAAAGATAAAAATCACCTCCAAGTGAAAACGACTTGAGGAATAATATTGATCTCATCATACTTATTTTTAAGTGATTAAATGAAATTTCAAATTTCTGTATTCTCATCAAGTACTGAAGAACTACCATGTTATACGAGGGAAATCCAACATGCAAGGGTGTTTAGAGTTGCCTAGTCTAGTAGACATAAGCCATCTATCTACTTGACCTTCATAAAAGAAGTGTCGTTGCGTCTAAGGGATCATGACACATGATGCCCGAAGACAAGTGTTAACAAGTATTTTAATACTATGTATTTTATACATAGTATGTATAAAGAATTAATTATGATTAATTATATAATTAAATAAAGAAAGAAGAGAAGCTCCACCAATTATTATTTATTATTGAAGGATTAATGAATAGTGAAATATCTATGAAAGAAAAACTAGGAACTAGTTAAAAGTTCATAGGTTAAGAATTGAAAATTACCCCAGTAAATTAAAAAGGGTTAAATCAAGAAATCAAGGATTTCTTGATTTAACTGCCCCTTTGATTGAAAAGTCTGCCTATAAAGACTCAAGCCAAGCAAAGGTTTGGGGGTTCTGATTTTTCATCTGGGACAATTATTACTCTGCCTGTTTTGCTCTCTAGTGTTTTCTTGTAGAACTTTTTTTCCTATAAGGAAAAGAGTACTGATTTAGAACTGATTACCAGATAGGAAACCCTACCTTAGGAGCCCTAAGCTACTTGCATGTTGAAGCCCAGCTCAGGGGGATCCAGATAAGAACCAGGAACGGTTCCGGGTCATGGTTGGGAGGAACGTGGTAGTTCCCAAGTAATTTGGTCATCAAATAGAGGTTAGATCTGCATTGAATTGTTAACACTGGTTATTTAAGTGTGCAGGTGCAGCCATTGACAAAGCTTCAATTTTTAGGTATGAAACCCTTGAAGGCCTATTCTAATTATTTCTAAAGTTTCAATACTATTTATGTTAAGTAATGGCTGCAATGAAATTTCTAACCCTAATGGTTTTGTCTTATGGTTAACAATTTGCTAGGGTTTGTATCTGTAAATTACTAATCATAGGTTGTTTACGTTTAGGGTTGCATCTCTCATAAATGTTCAGGTACTAACTAGGTTTTATCTTAGTATTATGATTTTATCTGGTTATCTGTAGTTAATACTCTACTGACATATTCCATTTGTCAGCAGAGGGTTGTTTGTAATTCAAGTTTAGTTTAGGAGTATAGGTTAATTATATATATATATATATATATATATATATATATAATAGTATTCAAATAGTTTTATAATTTATGTTCTATTTGATTTATTATAAACTATAAACAGAGAGAATTCATATAATAAACAAGCTAACAAATTATTAAAGACCTTCTAGTGTCTGCTCTGCATAACCATGTAAAAACAAATTTAAATATCATAACATTCCATTTTAATAAACATAATCCAAAGTAACCAAACAGAGAAGGCATCATGACCATCCATGTGGTCCATTATCAAACTCTATACTATTATATAAAATCCACAATCCAAATCATATCCATTAACATAACTCGAATATTCAATTTCACAGTCCTATTATTATAGTCATCCATCATAAACACATAAAGGGTTTTAAAAGTCCCATTTAAAATCTATACATAATCAACGTATCATTTAAACAATTAAAACCCATTTTTTCCCCCAAGAGGTCACGACATGAAATCCTGTAGATGTCTAGACCCATTAATTTCACATTTATATTCATAAACTTTTCAAATCCAAGCAGTAAGCAAATCGTATAATCTTTCCATACAGTCCATGTTACACCGCTAGTATGTGCAGGCTACGATTTCAAGCTATGCCACAAAATCCAAATGATGCACACATTAACAGTGAGGTCATAAGGGCCCTAGTTACGGCCTCATCCAAGTTTAAAAAATAATCACACAGTCATGCATTCAAACCAATTCGAAATCGTGGGTAGTCTTAACCCTCGGCTGTCATAGCCTTATCTTTTTCCAATTAAACAATCTACATTAAAATATCAATTAAAAAGCTAACGCAGTTGTTGGGAGAGGCACATGCCATTTGTGTCATGGCCTGCACCCATGCTGAGCCATTACATAAATAAAATTACAGTACTATGTTTGAAAACACATACTCTATTCATAACACTAGCACAGAGCACGTGGTGGCAAGCCAATGGGCTACGGCACCTTTGTTACAATGGTGCAGCCCATGGCGTAACGCCTAAGCTCTAAGAGCTCCCTGCTCAGAGTACAAACCCAAAAAATAAATACACAAACAGAGTGCGGTGCATAGGGCCATAACCCAACATAATAATTTATACACAAAGTAATTTTTCCAAAGGCTGTGAGGCCACGATCGATTCCTTTAGAGTCCACATAAAATGCAGAGATTAAATAACCATACAAAACCCATGTTACACAGTGTTTAAACGCTGGAGAAATTCATAAGTAATTCATACCAAAACATTATAGACTTCATATTAAAAATCAATGCGTTGTGTAATTACACAGAGAGGCACGAAATCCCTATGTTGGACAGTCAAGTAATTAAAATGTTAATGGCAGGTTGTGAGCTATGGCACCATTACAAGTAATGGTGTAGCCACGGCCCAAGCAAATGCCAAAGCTCTCTACTACAGTCCATTTAAAACAAGAGAAATTTACAACATAAAACCCAAAGGCAGCGTAACCAAGTGCCACAGGAAACCCCAACCCAATAAATATTTCCAACTCAGAAATGCCCAAAACGAGAGGAGGCAGGTGAATCTTGCTGACAGTCTTACCATGGCCGTAAAGAAGAAATCCCAACTCGATAGTGTCGCCCTGTGCAAACCCCAAAGCGCCTTCATCTCTACCTACAACAAACAAACAATGGTATGAGGAACATGACCGTGCCATGAATAAAAACCAAATGAAACACTTGGATTTTTACACAGAGACATATGATATTACCTACAAATCGTTGGGGTCGACCCCATTCTCCAAACGCACAGAGGTTTCGTTACACCACAATGCCCATACCATAATGCTCATACAACGAGTACCAAGACCTTTGCCAAGGGTTTTCATCAACCCCGATGGAATTAATGGTACCAGCCGGTGGCCATTAATACCACCATAAACCCCAACCATAAAATCATGGATCAAAATTAAATCAACCATGTCATATCATAAACCCTCTACACTATGGTTTTGCCACCCTTTAAAAGTCAGTGCAGGCCAAATACTAATTACATGGTTTATATCCCATAGTCCCAACCTCATGGTATGCGCAGCCCTTGATACTATCATATAGTATTTCGATACTATAATGTAGTATTACAATTATTTATCCTTAGCATCAAAACTACCATATAGTATTACAAATGTCTGTTCCTTAGCTTTAAGCTTATAGTGTTATCACTTGCCCTTTGTGCTAGCTCATATATGTAGTGTATGCATTCAAGTCGTAGGTCTAGGTTGTAGCAGTTAGGAAGTATGGCAAACATGGTATGCCATAATTCCCTCGCTAGGAAGAACAAGCATAAGTCTACTAGCTCGTCACCGATGTAAAACCTACAAAATAGAAACAAGAGACGAGTAAGTAGGTAAACAAGAGATAGAAAATAATAACAAAAGGATAGTAATATAAATTCATAAGCATTTAGTAAAGTAACAAATAAAAGATAGATAATAAACATAGGGCGTACCTGAGTCGTAAAAAGGATTAGTAACAAAGTGCAAGACGGAACGGGAAGTACAACTAAGGATAGAATTGTGTCGAGTAACCAATAATCTCGATGTCGTAAGAGTAACCTGTGAAGCAATGAATAAGGTGCCTTAGTTCGAATGAACTAAGTAAGCCTGCATAACGAGGAAAAATATTACCTCTCAGATTGTCATGGGAGAACGAGTCCCGCCACTCCATCACTTTGTTCCCATCAATAAAGTTAAGTTAGTTTTCATTAAATAAATAAAGTGTACATGTGCAGGAGTAAAACAATTATCTAAATAACTCATTAATTCATCGATAGTAGTAACTATGATAGATCGACAATTTAAATAACTAAATTAAGACATAAAAATTAAACGAACTAATAGTCACGAAATGGATAAGAGATTTACAAGACAATGGGCAGAATCCAAAGAGGTTGAAAGTTTAAGGAGCATCTATGTTTCCGCATGAGTACTAATGATCCCTTTTGGGTAGCTTTCACTAACCTATAATTTTTTTTTTCAATTTTTGGGGACATTACAAGTGGTATCAAAGCCCAGTTTCAATACTGAGAGACTTATGGGTGCACCAAGCATTCACGTAGAGAAAATAAAGTATGATCAATAAATTTTGTTACTAACAGAAATTTTTGCTGCTATTTAAAAAAAATTGTGTTTCAGGAAAAAATTTATAGCCCTGTTCAGTTTATGAATACTGAGGGAGAAAATAGCCAGCAGGAAGAAATGACCACCCCCACTCCAGAGGTGAACTTGGTGGTCGAGCTAAATTCTAATGTGCTGAAAAATTTGCACAGTCTCCAAGCTGAACTAAAAAGTTTCTTTGAAGACAGTCTAAATGAAAGAAAGGAACATCAAGCTATAAATGAAGCACTATTGCATAACAAGATAGGAGGATGCCCGCAAGGTAAACCTACCCAGTCCACCAATAGATCCAAAAGAGAGCCTTACCATGAGCAGGATAGCATCCCAAGAGAAGCAGAAAAAGAAGGTACACCTGAAGCAACTAAAGGAGATCATCACAGTCTTGCTAGTGATGACTCACTTTCTCCATGGAGAAAGAGGCAAAGAAGTGATGACAGTCTTCAGGGGGAGTTTCGAAAAATAAGAGCCCTAACCTATGAAGGAGAAATAAATACGGGAGAAAAGGCTGAAGAATGGTTGCTGGGAATGAGTAAGTATTTCTAGGTTCATAACTATTCCAGTGTGATGCAGGCTAGGCTTGCCATCTGTTAAGTCAGGAACTTGTTTCTTCAAATTTTATGTTTGATTGTCATTTTTATTTTAGCTTGCATATTTGTTTGAGTTTACTCTTTTACTTACTGTGGAAATTTTTAGATTTTTAGTGAAATTTTCAATTTTTACCTTCAGATTTTTATTTAGTTTTGTTCTTTTAAGCTTTTGAAGGGTTCTAAAGGTCAATATATTGAATAATGGATTCACAAGTCACATCATGAGCATAGTTTAGCATTTAAACCTCATTCAAGATGGAATTACTGACAAAAAAGTGCCAAAATTGGTTTTAAATTATTCTTGTAGCGCAACTGCCAAAAATTAACACTGCGGCGCTACAGGAAAATCATTTTTTGCCAGAATGGTCATTTTTCAATCCGATTTTTTTGGGATTTCGCTCATTCAAACATCACATAAACTTCATGGAAAATGGAAAAAAGTTGTAAAACGGGGCCAAAATTGAGTTTAAATTATTCTTGTAGCGCAACTGCCAAAAATTAACAAAGGCGCGCTACAGGAAAATCGTTTTTTGCCAGAATGGTCATTTTTCAGATCGATTTTTTTGGGATTTCGCTCCTAAAGTGTTAAATAAATCATTGGTCACGTTTGATATGTGTTTTGCCAAGTTTTTTTCATGTAAACAGGCGTCAGTCTCATGTGAGGGAGATTCTGGCAACTGTTCTAGCAACTGGATGCAAATTTCTGGCAAATGATGAGAGTGAGCGAAATAAGGCAAGACTTTCAGGGAAGACGTTCTAAATTAAATATTATGAAGTTGGATGGGAAAGACGAAGCAAAGAGGGTTGCAGAACAACAACTGAAAGGATTTCTAAGATCAGTGCATGAGAGACAAGTGGTGGTGACCTTAGAAGCAATTGTTCAAGTGCATCAAGCTAGTAAATCAGTTACTGAATTAGAAGCAAGCAGTGTGAGTTTCAGATGTCTTGCAGGCCCAGAGATAGTGTACTTGATTTCAGAGGGATCGAAAAATCTTATTGCTGCTGTTGCAAGGTCAATGTCCAATTTCTTTTGTTTAGATGATTACATGCAATACATGGAGAGCCTGGAAAGTGTGGACATAATTGAGAAGCTTACAAAACTGCTAGAAACATGTGACGATCTAGTGGTTCAAACTGATGTTGCTATGGTGTTGTCAAGACTCGCTGAATGTGGAAATGAGGTTACTGCAAAATGAGGTACTCATGAAAATTCCGATGAACAAGCCGGTGGATCTGTTAGATCCAGACGTTGAGGAGTTACATGGTAGCTTATTGAAAACATTAATGATCTTGGCCAAGGCTGGAAAAGAAAGGCTGTAGAGAAACTGTTCATTGCTTGTATTGAGAGAAAGTCGATATGATTACTTGAAAATGGGTCAGAGGTTGCTCAACATCGCGCTGTCATTACATTGAAGTCATTTTCTGAACTTGGAGGTTCTGATTTAGTGCATGGATTTCTAAGGTTAGGAATCATGAAGCATTTACCATGGCATGCTCGGCTCAGCTTAGAGAAATTCACAAATTCAGAAAGGGCAATACCATCTTTACCCAAGAGACAAACAGTGGAAAAGCTTGTTAGCAATATTCTGGACAAAAACATCAATGCAATGGAGGCAATGCTTGTCCCTATCGTTGAAAAGGCAGATGTACATGAGATTAGAGAGATGATTTTGCAAACTGCCATTGTAGAGAACTTAGCAAAACATCTGCAGCATATATCATCTTACAATAATAGAATAAAATCTGAAGCTATATTTGTGCTTATGAAATTAGGTTCTTCCGGAGGTGAGCCATGTATCAGGAAAATACTCAAGTTCAATATTGTTCAGAACTTGATTTCTTTGATGTCTTGCAAGTCACCAGAATTGCAAGATACAGCTTACACAACACTTCATCAGCTGATACTTGGAGAGAGAGAAAAATCCTTTTCAACAGGGTATTTGGCACAGAATTCAGAGGACAACTTCTTTACAAGATGGACCCATAACAAAATATAACGAGGAACAGAATGTTCACATTAAACTTCAAGATGAGTCTATGCAAATGTTGAAGTTCGATGTTGTTCTTAAAAACTACCAACAGTCAATGAGTTAATTGCAAAGAACACCAAAAAATGTTGTCAATTGAACTCCAAGCTAGGAATGAGAGGCTGAAGGAAGCTGATAGATGAATAAATATTTTAGAGGAAGAGATTAGTCATTTACAAGAAGATAATGACAATCTTAAGGAGAAATCATCATGCACAGTTGATTCTATTAAGAATTTAGAAAAACAAAGTCTCATCACTTATGAATGAAAAAAGGAGGCAGTGGAAACATAATTTTGTTCTATTTTTCTTGTTTTGAGTGATTGAAGTCAAATGCTGACCACGAGTTTATGGAGATGAATTTTTGAAAACCAAAAGATTTTTTTGTTCATAAGATACCCATGTAAAAAAACCTCTCTCAGTTTTGCAACAGCTGTCAAGGTTTGAAAGATTCAGTTTAATCTTTGCAGCCTATTTTTCAGGGATTTTAAATATTTAATATTTTCCTGTTTTAGTGTTCATTTTGTGGGGCAGATTATGATTGATTGGAGATGAATTTTTAAAAACCAAGAGAGGTTTTTGTCCATCACGGATCCATTTACAAAAACCTCTCTCAGTTTTTACACAGGTGTCACCAATTGAGATACATGGAATCTTCTTTGACACCTATTTTCCAGAAATTCGCCATATTTGCCAGGAATCCGATTTGTTATTTTTAGTCAATTAGTTGAGTTAGTTAGTTAATGTAACTGCTGGGTAGTTTCAATTTCGACCTAATGAAGGGGAGATAGAACTAATTCTTTGTAATTATAAAAGAGGGACAAAGGGACTGAAGAAGGGTTCTATTTTTGGGATAGCTTCAGTTGGTCTGTATACTTGTTCATGAGTTAAGTATAAAGCTCTTGTATGCATTTGATGATGAAATTATGAGATATATGACACTTTTACCCTTCAGTTTCTGTGTTGGCTTCATTGTTTAGCTTGTTTAGTTGCTTAACTGATATACTCATTACTGGTTTATGTTTATATGCTGGTGATGCTTGTCTTTTATGAATGAACTTCAATACTGTGTTCTGTTGGATCTTCTTGAATATATTATGCATCTTTGTCTTCTTTTGCTTATAATTTAGTTATTACTTTTCTCATGAGTGTATTCACTGTCCTTCCCAAAGTTCACAACCAAGAAACCTTTCAAGAAAACCCTAAACCTAGTTTGCTTTATTGAGTTTTATTTGAGATTGTGTTGTCTTGTTTCTTTGGCCTTGGAAACAATTTCTGGCACAAACATTTATGGCGCCGTTGCCGAGGACGAAGTTGAAGACATATCTTTCCTGGGATACTCATCTATTTTACTGATTTTAAGAGGTGGACTTAAACCAGCACATCTTTATAAGGCTATTTTTCACCAAAGTTTGACACAGTGGCTACTAGAGGAGTTGGAAGAATTAGAAAGTTTCAGTTATCCCCAGCTTTATGCAGCCCTAATTAGTTTCAAGTATTGTTATTCCTTTCTCTTTCTGAGAAGAAGAAACTAAATCTGTCTTGACAAATTAATTGGCGACTCCACTATTTCAAAATGCATAGGCCAATGTCCATGGAAGCTATTATGGCTCGAAGGTTTGCACCTTTCAATTTTTCTGATATTCCAAGTTTTCCAAATCCAGTACCTATTATGGATGTTTGGGGAGATTGTCTTCCACGGTTTAGAGAAAGCAAAGAGGATAATCCATCAGATCACCTCATCAAATTTCATCAATGTATGGTCCAGTTAAATATCCAGCATGAAGATGTGCTCATGAAGATGTTCATGTATTCACTTGACCAAGATGCACGAGATTGGTATTTTTCTCTTCCCGCTGCTAGCATTTCTTCACTGAAATAATTCCACACATGCTTTCGGAAACGTTGTAAGTATCTGTACTCAGCTGAACTCTTCTTAAAATATTGTTGTGAGCAGGCTGATGTTTATAACACAATTTTTGATTTAAAAAATCATGATGATGAGTGCAATCAAGGGTTCAAAACATGTCATGAAGAAGTTGAAGTTTCAGAATTTGTTGAAGATGAAAATGTAACATTTTCAGATACTGCTGTCAAGAAAGAATGCCATGATCATTATGATAATCAAATTGTTGTTTTAGGTCAGTTTGAGGATTATTCAGGTGATGAGATCAGTAGAGATAGTTTGGAACATTCTCATAATGATTTCAACAGCCTTAATAACCAGTTGAATGCTAATCCTTTTCAAGATCAATCTCTAGTTCAACAAACTGTTGAAAATCATTATTGTGTTAAAGATCAGTTTTGTATTGAAGGAAAATATGAACCTTTAGCATCATCATTTGAAATTTCTCAGAATACTCCTTGTTATGATGAAGAGATTAGGGTTCCAAGACAAGGATTCTGTGATGAATTAGATTCTATTCCTTTTGGTTTTGATACTAAAATTGATGAAGGCCAAGCTGTTCAAAAATTTTCAGAAGTTGTTTATATTCATGGTTATGATAAATCTGTTGTTCAAAATCATTATGAAGATGGTCTGATTTTTAATAGATATGATGATGAAATTGAAAAGAAAGACCCAGAAATCTATGAGGTGTGTGATAGGTCAAAATCTGATCAGCAGATTCAAGAATGCATTCAGTCTATTATTCTTGAACAGCAAAAGCCAATGCCTGATAGTCATTTATTTGAAGACAGTGTGGAAAAGGAGGTTCAAAGTGTTGACATTATTGGTGATACTATTCAAAAATTTATAGAGCAAATTCAGGCTGATCCTGATGTATTTTATTGCCAATGCCTGATTGATATTCATGGAACAAAATATTCTTATGGACAGCTTGTGTTTTTCATAGAGCAGGAGGAGGTAACTTATGGAAGTTTTTATGATCCAATAGCACATTATTTAGAGTCAATACCAGGTTATAAATCTGCTATTTCAGAGACATTATTTGATGAAAGTGGGTATAAGTTGTTAAATCTCTGCTCTTCATGTTTTCCAATATTTCTGATTATATATATATTTGGAGTTGGAAACAAGTTTTGGTGGGTTGATCAAATTTTTTCTTGGTTACATTCGAAATGGGATTTTGATTTGATTCAGTAGATGGAAGGTTTCTCAGAGAAAGAGATTTGATTTTCATTGTATATATCAGTGTGTGAAGGATTTAATAAAGACTCCATAGCCCAATGGATGTTTTGCAGAAAAGCAGGCAGTTTTGGTGACAGAAGGCACTGGTCTACAGGTTCTTGAAGCCTCACAGGGAGGACTTCATCCCGCAGCTGGAGCCAGATGTTAAGTCAGGAACTTGTTTCTTCAAATTTTATGTTTGATTGTCATTTTTATTTTAGCTTGCATATTTGTTTGAGTTTACTCTTTTACTTACTTTGGAAATTTTTAGATTTTTAGTGAAATTTTCAATTTTTACCTTCAGATTTTTATTTAGTTTTGTTCTTTTAAGCTTTTGAAGGGTTCTAAAGGTCAATATATTGAATAATCGATTCACAAGTCACATCATGAACATAGTTTAGCATTTAAACCTCATTCAAGATGGAATTACTGACAAAAAAGTGCCAAAATTGGTTTTAAATTATTCTTGTAGCGCAACTGCCAAAAATTAACACTGCGGCGCTACAGGAAAATTGTTTTTTGCCAGAATGGTCATTTTTCAGTCCGATTTTTTTGGGATTTCGCTCCTAATGGACTCACAAATCATATTAAAAGCATACCCATCATTCAAACATCATGTAAACTTCATGCAAAATGGAAAAAAGTTGTAAAACAGGGCCAAAATTGAGTTTAAATTATTCTTGTAGCGCAACTGCCAAAAATTAACAAAGGCGTGCTACAGGAAAATTGTTTTTTGCTAGAATGGTCATTTTTCAGTCCGATTTTTTTGGGATTTCGCTCCTAAAATGTTAAATAAATCATTGGTCACGTTTGATATGTGTTTTGCCAAGTTTTTTTCATGTAAACAGGCGTCAGTCTCATGTGAGGGAGATTCTGGCAACTGGATGCAAATTTCTGGCAAATGATGAGAGTGAGCGAAATAAGGCAAGACTTTCAGGGAAGACGTTCTAAATTAAATATTATGAAGCTGGATGGGAAAGAGGAAGCAAAGAGGGTTGCAGAACAACAACTGAAAGGATTTCTAAGATCAGTGCATGAGAGACAAGTGGTGGTGACCTTAGAAGCAATTGTTCAAGCGCATCAAGCTAGTAAATCAGTTACTGAATTAGAAGCAAGCAGTGTGAGTTTCAGATGTCTTGTAGGCCCAAAGATAGTGTACTTGATTTCCGAGGGATCGAAAAATCTTATTGCTGTTGTTGCAAGGTCAATGTCCAATTTCTTTTGTTTAGATGATTACATGCAATACATGGAGAGCCTGGAAAGTGTGGACATAATTGAGAAGCTTACAAAACTGCTAGAAACATGTGAGGATCCAGTGGTTCAGAATGATGTTGCTATGGTGTTGTCAAGACTCGCTGAATGTGGAAATGAGGTTACTGCAAAATGAGGTACTCATGAAAATTTCGATGAATAAGCTGGTGGATCTGTTAGATCCAGACGTTGAGGAGTTACATGATAGCTTATTGAAAAAATTAATGATATTGGCCAAGGCTGGAAAAGAAAGGCTGTAGAGAAACTGTTCATTGCTGGTATTAAGAGAAAGTCGATAGGATTACTTGAAAATGGGTCAGAGGTTGCTCAACATCGCGCTGTCATTACATTGAAGTCATTTTCTGAACTTGGAGGTTCTGATTTAGTGCATGGATTTCTAAGGTTAGGAATCATGAAGCATTTACCATGGCATGCTCGGCTCAGCTTAGAGAAATTCACAAATTCAGAAAGGGCAATACCATCTTTACCCAAGAGACAAACAGTGGAAAAGCTTGTTAGCAATATTCTGGACAAAAACAACATCAATGCAATGGAGGAAATGCTTGTCCCTATCGTTGAAAAGGCAGATGTACATGAGATTAGAGAGATGATTTTGCAAACTGCCCTTGTAGAGAACTTAGCAAAACATCTGCAGCATATATCATCTTACAATAATAGAATAAAATCTGAAGCTATATTTGTGCTTATGAAATTGGGTTCTTCCGGAGGTGAGCCATGTATCAGGAAAATACTCAAGTTCAATATTGTTCAGAACTTGATTTCTTTGATGTCTTGCAAGTCACCAGAATTGCAAGATACAGCTTACACAACACTTCATGAGCTGATACTTGGAGAGAGAGAAAAATGCTTTTCAACAGGGTATTTGGCATAGAATTCAGAGGACAACTTCTTTACAAGATGGATCCATAACAAAATATAACGAGGAACAGAATGTTGGCATTAAACTTCAAGATGAGTCTATGCAAATGTTGAAGTTCGATGCTGTTCTTAAAAACTACCAATAGTCAATGAGTTAATTGCAAAGAACACCAAAAAATGTTGTCAATTGAACTCCAAGCTAGGAATGAGAGGCTGAAGGAAGCTGATAGATGAATAAATCTTTTAGAGGAAGAGATTAGTCATTTACAAGAAGATAATTACAATATTAAGGAGAAATCATCATCCACATTTGATTCTATTAAGAATTTAGAAAAACAAAGTCTCAGCACCTATGAATGAAAAAAGGAGGCAGTAGAAACAGAATTCTGTTCTATTTTTCCTGTTTTGAGTGATTGAAGTAAAATGCATACCACGAGTTGATGGAGAGGAATTTTTGAAAAAAAAAAGAGGTTTTTGTTCATTAGATACCCATATACAAAAACCTCTCTCAGTTTGGTAACATCTATCAAGGTTTGAAATATTTAGTTTAATATTTGCAGCCTATTTTTCAGGGATTTTAAATATTTAATATTTTCTTGTTTTAGTGTTCATTTTGCGGGGAAGCTTCTGATTGATTGGAGAATAATTTTTAAAAACGAAGAGATTTTTTTGTCCATCATGGACCCATTTACAAAAACCTCTCTCAGTTTTTACACAGGTGTCACCAATTGAGAGATATGGAAGCTTCTTTGACACCTATTTTCCAGAAATTCACCATATTTGCCAGGAATCCGATTTGCTATTTTTAGTCAATTAGTTGAGTTAGTTAGTTAATGTAACTGCTGGGTAGTTTCAATTTCGACCTAATGAAGGAGAGATAGAACTAATTCTTTGTAATTATAAAATAGGGACAAAGGGACTGAAGAAGGGTTCGATTTTTGGGATAGCTTCAGGAGGTCTGCAGACTTGTTCATGAGTTAAGTATAAAGCTCTTGTATGCATTTGATGATGAAATTATGAGATATATGACACTTTTACCCTTCAGTTTCTGTGTTGGCTTCATTGTTCAGCTTGTTTAGTTGCTTAACTAATATACTCATTACTGGTTTATGTTTATATGCTGGTGATGCTTGTCTTTTATGAATGAACTTCAATACTGTGTTCTGTTGGATCTTGTTGAATATATTATGCATCTTTGTCTTCTTTTGCTTATAATTCAGTTATTACTTTGCTCATGAGTGTATTCCCTGTCCTTCCCAAAGTTCACAACCAAGAAACCTTTCAAGAAAACCCTAAACCTAGTTTGTTTTATTGAGTTTTATTTGAGATTGTGTTGGCTTGTTTCTTTGGCCTTGGAAACAATTTCTGGCACAAACACCATCTACAACCTAAATGGTAAGGCAGCAAGATGGTGGCAAGATTTAAAGCACACCAAGAAAGATGAGCTGCGAGAAATAAGCTGGGAAAACTTCTGAAATATTTTCCAAGAAAAATACATGTTGGAAAGGTTCTTTGACCGCAAGGTAAAAGATTTCCATGAACTGCGCATGGGGTCCATGACTATGGACACATTTATAAACAGATTTCTAGATTTTCTGCATTATGTACCGTATGTCAAAGAATAAAAGGTGAAGATATAGCAGTTCCTAGGATGTCTTCCTCCTAGTTTTCGGAACAGGATTGAATTCGACATGCCAAAGACTCTGGATACTGCGCAACGCAAGGCCCGAATCTGCTATGAGCATGGGCAGTTATGGCAAGAAAACCAGAACTGAAATAAAGAAAAGTCTAGAAACTTATTTGATAATCCCAATCCTGGGTCAAACCCGCAGCCTTATAGAAAGCAAAATAACATCTTTCTAGTGAACAAGAACTTCAATAAAACTGGTATGAAGTCTTCTATACCAGATCCTAATGGGAATATGCAAGTGGCAAATGGAGCCAATGCTACCCATTTAGCGATCAAGTGCTGGAAGTGCAGCGAGCCACATTATCCCTGAGATTGTAAGAATAAGAACAATGGAGTCTTGCATAACCTACAAGAATAACCTACCGTTGAGGATATAGTGGGAACCCCACGAATCTATGCAACATTAGATGGCCGACAGGTGGACCATCAAGCTACAATGGTCAAGATCGAAGGTAATATCTTGAACACGTCTGTTTCAATACTTATTGATCTCGGTGCTTAACGGAGCTATGTTGCACCTAAGATTGTTGATTTATGCAAGTTAGGCAAAGTAAAGCATGATAAACTATGGCTAGTATAGTTAGCCACCGGTACGAAATGGAAGGTTTCGGATATTGTTAAAGAATGTGAAGTAAACCTAAATGGTTTCCTTACTAAGGTAAACCTGAACATCCTACCTTTAGGATCGTATGATATTCTTATAGGCATGGACTTGTTGGAACAACACCATGTCATGCTCGATTCTCTACACAAGTCTATCTTGTGTACTGATGGCCAAGGGAACCAAGTGAAGGTTCAAGGCATCCCAAAGAAATTTTCTGTAAGACAAATATCTTCCTTACAAGCAAAGAAGTGTGGTAGGAAGGGATGCAGGTTATTTGTGGTGAACATCCGAGACGTAGAGTCTGATAGAGAACAACGCATAGAAGATTTCTCTATACTTGAAAATTTCAAGGACGTGTTTCCCAAGGAAATCCCCAAATTACCTCCGAAACGAGACCTAGACTTTTCCATCGAACTAACCCCAAGATCAGTTTCGGCTTCCAAATCCCCTTACCGCATGAGTGCACTGGAATTGGTGGAACTCAAATTGCAGTTGCAGGAATTAATAGAGAAGGGGTATATCTGACCCAGTGTGTCCCCTTGGGGAGCATCGATTATGTTCGTAAAGAAGAAGGACGGTACGATGCGGATGTGCATTGATTACCATCAGTTGAACAAAATGACTATAAAGAACCGTTACCTGCTCCCTAGGAATGATAATTTGTTCGACCAGGTGGGAGGAGCCAAAATCTTTTCAAAGATTGACCTATGATCTAGGTACCATCAAGTACGGATCCAAGACAAAGATATCCCCAATACCCTCTTTTATACAAGGTACGGGCACTACGAGTCTGTAGTGATGTCGTCCGGGTTGACCAATGCACCTGCAAACTTTATGTGTATGATGAACAACATATTCAATAAATATCTAGATAAGTTTGTACTAGTCTTTATTGACGACATTCTGGTTTATTCCAAGAATAAAGAGGAACATGAAGAACACCTTTGCATAGTACTTTAGGTGTTGAGAGAACACCAGCTCTACGCTAAGTTTAGTAAATGTGATTTTTAAAAACCACAAATATAGTACCTGGGTCACATCATATCCAAGGCAGGAATAGCTATGGACCCGAAAAAGATTCGAGCTATAAAGGATTGGCCTACCCCGACTAGTGGCACTGACATTAGGTCATTCTTGGGATTAGCCAGATATTATCAAAAGTTCATTGAGAACTTCTCAAGAATCTCTTGCCCCATGACGACTTTGCAGAAGAAAGAAAACAAGTTCTTATGGACTGACAAGTGTGAAGAAAGTTTTCAAGAGCTTAAGCAGCTTTTGATGACCGCAACAGTGTTGTGGATTGTGGATCCCAATGGGGATTTCGTTGCATGCACGGATGCAAGCAAGGAAGGACTTGGAGGAGTCCTCTTGCAAAACGATCATGCGATCTATTATGAATCGTGGAAATTAAAAGAGCATGAGCAAAATTATCCCACACATGATCTTAAGCTAGCGGCCATTATCCACGCTCTGAAGATGTGGAGGCACTATCTCATGGGAAGGAAGTTCCTTCTAAAGACTGACAATATGAGCCTAAAATATTTATTTGATCAACCCGATCTGAATGCGAGGCAAGCCAGATGGTTAGCTTTCCTGAGTGAGTATCACTTTGAACTAAAGCATATCAAGAGCAAAGAGAACAAAGTTGTCGATGCGTTGAGTCAACGGACTCATGATATATGAGGTGACCTTGAGTCAAATTGATGCATATTTGCATGAGAAGATTAGAACGTCCAACAAGGTTGACCCGTTCTATGTGGATATCCTCAAGAAGGTCCAACAGGACCGGTTGTTTCAACAACAGAAGGAATACAAGGTGGATGAATCTGGACTACTAGACCAAAGATAGATTGTATGTTCTAGTTGGAGGGGACATTTGGTCCAGCTTCCTCACAGAATTTCATAGGGAACCCTACTTGGGGCACCCAGGATATCAAAAGATGATATCTGCCATCAAGAGACACTTCTTCTGGCCTAAGTTAAAGGTCGACATTGAAATGTTTATTGCGAAATGTCAAGAATTCCAGCTAGTTAAGGCTGAGCACCAGCATCCTTCAAGATTGCTACAACCATTTCCCATTTTGGAATGGAAGTGGGAGGTTATCAATGTGGATTTTATTACTGGCTTATAGAAAAGTAAGAAGCAAAATGATTCCATCTTCGTAGTCATTGACAAGCTGTCAAAGGCGGCAGACTTCTTCCCTGTGAAATCGACCTACAAGGTCGTGAACATTGTCGATATCTTCCTGAAAGAGATATTTAGATTGCATGGGATACCCAAAGTGATTATCTCAGATCGAGATGTTAAGTTTACAGGAAACTTTTGGAGATCTTTATTCTCTAGATTAGAGATGCAGCTGAACTTTAGCAATACTTATCACCTGTAGACGGACGAGCAGACTGAAAGAGTGAACCAAATTGTTGAAGACATGCTTCAACTGTATGTCATGAACAACCCCACAAAGTGGGAAGATTATCTGCACCTTGCAGAGTTTGCATATAATAACGGGTATCAAGCTTCTGCCAAGATGAGTCCTTTCGAGGTACTCTACGGACGGAAATGTAGGACCCCAGTTACTTGGGACAATCCGGTGGATTGGATCATGTTAGGGCCTGACTTGTTATTGGACTTGGAACAGTTAGTTACCAAGGTCCAGGGAAACCTTAAAGAGGCACAAGACCGTCAGAAAAGTTATGTGGATAAGAAAAGAAAATATAAAGACTATCAAGTAGGTGAGCGTGTCTACTTGAAAGTAAAATCAAAACGAAGCTCGTTGAGCTTAGGAAGGTGTGGTAAGTTAGCACCTAGGTTTTGTGAACCTTTTGAAATTCTGGCCAAGAAAGGACCAGTGGCTTATGAATTAGCATTACTTGCGCACGTAAGAGTTCATAGTGTATTCCATGCATCTTTACTAAAGAAATATGTTTATGACACTAAGCATGTCATCGATTGGTCCTTATTACAGGTGGAACATGAGGGGGAATTTTCCCCTGAGCCTTTCCATATATTGGACAAGAGAGAAGTACAGCTTTGGAAGTGCATTATCGTCCAATTGATAGTGCAATGGAAGCACTTTGAGGTAGATGAGGCTACCTGGGAGAATGAGGCCACCATGAGAAAGGATTACCTCGCCTTATTTCATGATCTCATTCAGAGTCCCTAGAACACCAGGGATGGTTTTTTACTAAGTGGGGAGGGATGTAATGTCTCGAATTTTGGACCTACCAATCATAGGCATAATCCTATTGATCATGATGATTATATTGATGTTTTATTTTTGGGTCAAAGAACTCACTGCATATGAACATGATGATTTGTTTTGTATATTGGGCGAAAGCCAATTGTTGATGATATATAGGTATATATATGTTTTGTGTTGGGCGTGGACCTTGAAGCACATGATTGATGAAATGTTTGTGTTGGGCATGGACCCTGAAGCACATGATTGATGAAATGTTTGGGCATGGACCCTGAATCACGTGATCGATGAGATGTTTTGTGTTGAGCGAGAGGCTCTGGAACACATGAGTACTTACATTTGTGTTGAGCATAAAGCTTTGGAACACATGAGTACTTACATTTGTGTTGAGCATAAAGCTTTGGAACACATGAAAATATAATTGGAAATGTTGGGCATAAGCTCCGGAGCATTCCATGTTGGTGTTGAGCATAAGCTCTGGAGCATCAAATATTTGGCCATTGTATCCCTAGGTGTATCATACAAGTACATCCTAGCATTTAGTGTTGAGCGTGAGCTTTGGAATTGCACTATGTTTGTAACTCCCTGTTATAAGCATTGAGTATGGGCTTTGGTAAGCGCTAGGGGTTACTGAAAAGATTAAAATCACCTACGAGTGAAAATGACTCGAGGAATAATATTGATCTCATCATACTTATTTTTAAGTGACTAATTGAAATTTTGAATTTCTGTATTCTCATCAAGTACTGAAGAACTACCACGTTATACGAGGGAAATCCAACATGTAAGGATGTTTAGAGTTTCCTATCCTAGTAGGCCTAAGCCATCTATCTACTTGACCTTCATAAAAGAAGTGTCACTGTGTCTAAGGAATCATGACACATGATGCCCGAAGACAAGTGTTAACAAGTATCTTAATACTATGTATTTTATACATAGTATGTATAAAGAATTAATTATGATTAATTATATAATTAAATAAAGAAAGAAGAGAAGCTCCACCAATTATTATTTATTATTGAAGGATTAATGAATAGTGAAATATCTATGAAAGACAAACTAGGAACTAGTTAAAAGTTCATAGGTTAAGAATTGAAAATCACCCCAGTAAATTAAAAAGGGTTAAATAAAGAAATCAAGGATTTCTTGATTTAACCGCCCCTTTGACCAAAAAGTCTACCTATAAAGACTCAAGCCAAGCAAAGGATTGGGGGTTCTGATTTTTCATCTGGGACAATTATTATTTTGCCTGTTTTGCTCTCAAATGTTTTCTTCGAGAACTTTTTTTCCTACAAGGAAAAGAGGACTGATTCGAAACTAATTACCAGTTAGGAAACCCTACCTTAGGAGCTCTAAGCTACTTGCATGTTGGAGTCCAGCTCGGGGGGATCCAGATAAGAACTAGGAACGGTTCCCGATCATGGTTTGGAGGAACATGGTAGTTCCCAAGTAATTTGGTCATCAAATAGCGGTCATATCTGCATTGAATTTTTAACACTGGTTATTTAAGTGTGCAAGTGCAGCCATTGACAAAGCTTCAATTTTCAGGTGCAACCATTTACTCACACAATGAAATTTCTAACCCTAATGGTTCTGTCTTATGACTATCAATCTGCTAAAGTTTGTATCTGTAAATTACTAATCATAGGCTATTTACGTTTAGGGTTTCTCTCTCATAAATTTTCTTGTACTAACTAGGTTTGATCTTAGTATTATGTTTTTATCTAGTTATATGTAGTTAATACTCTGTTGACATATTCCATTTGTCAGCATAGGGTTGTTTTTAATTCAAGTTTAGTTCAGGAGTATAGGTTAATTATATATATATATGAATATAGAATTACATATATATAATAGTATTCAAATAGTTTTATAATTTATGTTCTATTTGTTTTATTATAAACTATAAACAAACAGAATTCATATAATAAACAAGCTAACAAATTATTAAAGACCTTCTATGGTCTACTCTACATAACCATGTAAAAACAAATTTAAATATCATAACATTCCATTTTAATAAACATAATCCAAAGTAACCAAACAGAGAAGGCATCATGACCATCCATGTGGTCCATTATCAAACTCTGTACTATTATATAAAATCCATAATCCAAATCATATCCATTGACATAACTCGAATATTCAATTTCACAGTCCTATTATTACAGTCATCCATCATAAACACATAAAGGGTTTTAAAAGTCCCATTTAAAATCTATACATAACCAACGTATCATTTAAACAATTAAAACCCATTTTTTCCCCCAAGAGGTCACGACATCGAATCCTGTCGATGTCCAGGCCCATTACTTTAACATTAATATTCATAAAATTTTCAAATCCAAGCAGTAAGAAAAATAGTATAATCTTTCCATACGGTCCATTTACACCGCTAGTATGTGCAGGCTACGATTTCAAGCTATGCCACAAAACCCAAATGACGCACACACTAACAGGGAGGTCGTCAAGGCCCTAGTTACAGCCTCGACCAAGTTTAAAAACTAATCACACAGTCACACTTTCAAACCAATTTGAAATTGTGGTTAGTCTTAACCCCGGGCTGTCACAGCCTTATCTTTTTCCAATTAAACAATCTACATTAAAATATCAATTAAAAAGCTATCGCAGTCGTTGGGAGAGGCACATGCCATTTGTGGCATGGCCTGCACCCACACTGAGCCATTACATAAATAAAATTATAGTACTCTGTTTAAAAACACAGACTCTATTCATAACGCTAGCACAGAGCATGTGGTGGCAAGCCAATAGGCTACGACACCATTGTCACAATGGTGCAGCCCATGGCACAATGACTAAGCTCTAAGATCTCCCTAGTCAGAGTACAAACCCAAACAATAAATATGCAAATAGAGTGCAGCGCATAGAGCCACAACCCAACATAATAATTTATACACTAAGTAATTTTTCCAAAGGTTGTGAGGCCACTATCAATTCCTTTAGAGTCCACATAAAATGCAGAGATTAAATAACCATACAAAACCCATGTTACACATTATTTAAACTCTGGAGAAATTCATAAGTAATCATACCAAAACATTACAGACTTCATATTAAAAACCAATGCGCCATGTAATTACACAGAGAGGTATGAAACCCCTATGTCGGACAGTCAAGTAATTAAAATGTTAATGGCAAGTTGTGAGCTATGGAACCATTACAAGTAATGGTGCAGCCACAGCCCAAGCAAATTCCAAATATCTCTATGAGAGTCCATTTAAAACTAGAGAAATTTACAACATAAACCTCGAAGGCAAAGTAACTAAGTGCCACATGAAACCCTAACCCAGTAAATATTTCCAACTCAGGAATGCCCAAAACGAGAGGAGGTAGGTGATTCTTGATGACAGGCTTACCATGGCCGTAAAGGAGAAATCCCAACTTGACAGTGTCGCCCTGTACAAACCCCGGAGCACGTTCATCTCTACCTGCAACAAACAAACAATGGTATGAGGAGCATGACCATGCCATGAAGAAAAACCAAACGAAACACTTGCATTTTTACACAAATAGGGATGAGCTTACCTGCAAATCGTTGGGGTCGACCCCATTCTCCAAACGTGCAGAGGTTTCCTTACACCACAATGCCCATACCATAATGCTCATACAACGAGTGCCAAGACCTTTGCCAAGGGTGTTCACCAACCCTAATGGCATTAATGGTACCAGCTATGGCCATTAATGCCACCATAAACCCCAACCATAAAATCGTGGATCAACATTAAATCAACCATGTCATATGATAAACCCTCTACACTATGGTTTCGCCACCCTTTAAAAGTCAGCGCAAGCCAAATACTAATGACATGGTTTATATACCATAGTCCCAACCTCATGGTATGCGTATGCCTTGATACTATCATATAGTATTTCGATACTATCATGTAGTATTACAATTATTTACCCTTAGCATCAAAACTACCATATAGTATTAGAAATGTCTGTCCCTTAGCTTTAAGCTTATAGTGTTATCACTTTCCCTTTGTGCTAGCTCATATAGGTAGTGTATGCGTTCAAGTCGTAGGTCTAGGTTGTAGCAGTTAGGCAGTATGGCAAACATAGTATGCCATAATGCCCTCGCTAGGAAGAACAAGCATAAGTCTACCAGCTCATCACCAATGTAAAACCTACAAAATAGAAACAAGAGACGAGTAAGTAGGTAAACAAGAGATAGAAAATAATAACGAAAGGACATTAATATAAATTCATAAGAATTTAGTAAATTAAAAAATAAAAGATAGATAATAAACATAGGGTGTACCTGAGTCGTAAAAAGGATCAGTAACAAAGTGAAAGACGGAACAGGAAGTACAACTAAGGATGGAATTGTGTAAAGTAACCAATAATCCCGATGTCGTAAGAGTAACTTGTGAATCAATGAATAAGGTTCCTTAGTTCGAATGAACTAATTAAGCTTTCATAACGAAGAATAATCTTACCTCTCATATCATCATGGGATCACGAGTCCCACCACTCCATCAGTTTGTTCCTTTCAATAAAGTTAAGTTAGTTTTCATTAAATAAACAAAGTGTACATGTGCAGTAGTAAAACAATGATCTAAATAACTAATTAATTCACCGCCAGTAGTAACTATGCGAGGTCGATAGTTTAAATAATAGAATTAAGACATAAGAAGTAAATGAACTAATAGTGACGGAATGGATAAGAGATTTACAAGACAATGGGCAGAATCCAAAGAGGTTGAAAGTTTAAGGAGCATCTATGTTTCCGCATGAGTACGAATGATCCCTTTTGGGTAGTTTTCACTAGGCTATAATTTTTTTTTCTCAATTTTTGGGGACATTACAGAACCATTTATAATTGAACAATTGCACTAACGAATAAACATTTAACATTTTTCCATCCTAAATTTATGTCATGTGTGTGTGTGTGTGTGTGTGTCATGGAAAGCTTGTGTACCTTATTTTAAGGCTTGGATGATGAAGTTTCATAAAAAATCGAGGGTGTTGACTAATGCCCTTGGAGGACCAACTCTGAGATTCTAGATAANTATGCATCTAGTGAAATTGATTTAATTTTTATTATTAAATTGAGGTTTTAATTTCTTTTTGGCATACAAATGACTAGAATTATGGTTCAAATTTTTTAGGGCATACAAAATAAGAAAATTATGGTTTAAATTTATTTTACCAATTACAAATGATTAAAAATAGATTATTTAGAAGGATGTATTTTGATGTAAATACCTTAAATGGAAGAGAATGATGCCCAAGATGGAAGATGGAGGCCCTTCTCACCCAAATTGTGTTCACCGCTACCTTCTTTGGTCGCCTGAAATAAGGGTGTGTGAAAGAAGATGAGGGACATTTTAGACGCAATCCTACTTTTAGGAAACATGCTCATGATACATAAAAATACAACATGCTCACATTATCTAATGCTTGGTTTGGTTAAGCTTGAGCCCGACATGTCATATGACACATAGGTTAGGCTAAGCAAAACACACACGTGTTTTATAGTTACAAAACACACACGCATTATGGAGAAGGAACACGTGCACACGTTATGGAGAAGCAAAACACGCACGCGTTATGGAGATCCACAAAAATTGGTTCTGGTGCATGCCTAGGGAAATGAAATAAAAACAATAGTTTGCATCATCAATACTTAGGACATATAGTAATATTTTAGCAACATCAAGAACAACATCTCAAAAAAACATGCCTAATTACGAGAATAATTTTTCTTTGTGTTGTAATATGGAAACCATTACGAGGCTTTAAGAACTAAGTATGGGTCATAGTCCCTTGGCCATGCTTGGGGGAGGAAACTCAAGTCTTATGCCCTAAAGGTAGTTTTTAAGGCTCGAGGTCCATGAAAAGGCATCAAACATGCACATAGGACCTTTGTATGTGATATTTTGTATCTAAGAGAGAATATGCAATGCATTAGAATTCTCTTAGCATTGGGAACATATCTGTATACTTGGTTGAGGGAGGAAACCTAGTCCTTAGGACCTAAGAATCCTATAGATATATAGGTCCAAGAACAACACCTTGAACAAACAAACATGATCTCTTAAGGGAATCCTCAACCTTTAAGTTGGGATATGGCCACGATTAGGATTTTTTTAGCATTAGATATGGAGGATAAAGTGTTAATCATGGTTGGTACAAAAATCTTTAGTTTTAGGTTGTAAACCAGCTTTTAGGGCTTAAGGTCCATGAACAACACCTTTTGAATCACTATAGATGACCTCTCAAGTTGATAGTTTTGATTTGAATGGGGATATGGGAACCATTAGGAGCTTCTAAGCACTATGTATGTGTATTGGGACCTTAGATATAATAAGGGGAGGAAACCTAGGCCTTAGCTTCTAGAAGATGCTTCTAGTCATCTAGAGCCAAGAATTATGTGTTGAACAACTTCAACAGTTCCTTCCATGGTATCATTTACCTTGAAATGGGGATACTAGTGCCATTATAACATTTTTAGCACTAAGTACATATATTAGGCCCCTTGACATGGGTGGGAGGAAACAATTGGTCCTTAGGCCTTAAAGGAAGTTGTTAACCATTTAGGGCCAAGATTGATGCCTCCAACCACCACACGTGACATTGAAAGTGAATCCTTTAAATCTTAATGGGCATATGCATGCCATCGTCATTTGTTTAGCACTAAGTATGCATATCAAGGCTATGGACATAGTTAGGGGAGGAAACTATGGCTTTAGACCCTAACTAAAGCTTCTAGGAATATAGGTATAGGAAGGATGCCTTAAAAAATCACACATGGCATCTCATAGGTATATTTGGACTATGAGTATGGATGTTAGTGAAATTAGGTGGTTTTGAGTATCAGGTATGGGACCTCTGAGACATGATTGAGGGAATATGCTTGTGCCTTAGGCCATAAAGGAATATTTGAGGCACCCATGTTAATAAAAAATTCCTTGAAGCACAACACATGAACTACTCAAGGTATGCTTGGTCTCCAAGAAAATATGCACATTCCTTTAAGAGGTTTTGAGCATTAGATATGGGTATTAAGGCCTCAACATGTCCAAGGGAGTAAATCTAAGAATCAATCCATAAAGAATATTTTTGGAATCTATGGCTATGCATGTGCCTTACTCACTATCCCTCTATGCATTACTCATTGTCCCTCCCTAACTTTGTATTTCCATCTATCTCTATCTTTGTGTGTGTGTGTGTCTTTCCCCACTCTCTCTCTCATAACCTCCCTCTCTATCTCTCTATGTGTGTGTGTGCCTCCCTCACTCCTCATCTCTCAAAACCTCTCTACACCTTATTTATACCTCCCTCACTATCCCTCCCTACATCACTCTCTCTATCTCTCCCCCCCTCCCTCATTGTTGCTCACCCATCCCCCTCTCTCCCCCACACAATATCTCTATTTATCTCTCTCTTTCTCTCTCTATGTGTGTGTGTGTCCCACCCCCTCTCTCTCACAAATTCCCTCTCTCTCTATCTCTATGTGTGTGTGTGTGTCCCTCCCTCACTCCCCTTCTCTCATAACCTCTCTCCACCTTCTCTATACGTCCCTCACTATCCCTCCCTCCATCACTCACCCTTCCCCCCTATCTCTATATCACTCACCCTCCCCTCTCTCTCCCACACAATCTCTGTGTGTGTGTGTGTGTGTGTGTGTGTCCCTCCCCATTCTCTCTATCTATATCTATGTGTGTGTGCCACTCCATCACCCCCCTCTCTCATAGACTCTCTCCATCTTCTATATACCTCCCTCACTATCCCTCCCTCCATATCAGTCTCTTTACCATTCACCCTTCCCCCCTCTCTCTTTGTCGCTCAGCCCTCCCTCTATCTCTCCCACGCAATCTCTCTCTCTCTCTCTCCATGTGTGTGTGTGTGTCTTCCCTCTCTCTCTATCTCTATGTGTGTGTGTGTCCCTCCCTCACTTCCCATCTCTCATATCCTCTCTCCACCTTCTCTATACCTCCCTCACTATCCTTTCCCCCATCAATCTCTCTAGTTCTCACCCTCCCCCCTCTCTTTGTCACTCACCCATCCCCTCTCCCCCACATGATCACTGTGTGTGTGTGTCTCTCCCCTCTCACAAAATCTATCTATCTCTCCCTCTCTCTCCACCTTCTATTTACCTCCCTCACTATTCCTCCCTCTATCAATATCTCCTTACCTTATCCCTTAATTACCATCCCTCTGTGCCTTTATTCCTCTCCCCTGTCCTCTCTCTCTCAACTTGTATTCCTCCCTCCCTATCTCTTTTCACCCTCCCTCTCCATGCTTCTCTCTCTCAAAACCTCCCTCTCTCTCCATTTCTTAACCCTCCACCCTCTATATTTGACACCATCTCTCTCTCTCTAGATATCCCTATACATGTGTGTCCCTCCCCCTTTTCTCTCCTTGTGTCTACCCCCCCCCCTCTCTCAGACACACCTTATATCCCTCCCTCACTATCTCTTTCCTTCACTCTACCTCCATCCCTCCGTCCCTCACCCTCCCCCCTCTCTATCTTATTCTCTCTCACACTCTCTCTACATCATTATCTCTCTCTCTCTCTATGTTTTCAACTTATCTCTTCTCCTCAATTCCCTACCTCATTATGACCCATATTCTTTGTTTTATTGCATCTCATTCCCCTGTCCTCAATTCCCCCCTCCTTCCACCTCTCTCCTCCAACACACCCTATTCCTCCTGTAATACTCCATATCCACCTTTCCATTCACCAATCCTCTCTCTCATAAAACCATCACCCACTTCCTCCCTTCCACCTTGTCCACCTTTGTCACTCAAGTCTCGCGTATTGCTTCTAACACTATACGTTTTCAACACCTCTTCTCCTCCTAATAGTGCTCTCAATCCCCACTCCCATTTACCCTTGTAACCCATCATGTTCCCATTCCATTAATCTTTATCCCCTTGAATTTACAACATCTTCCTAGGACCTTGAGCCTTCCCCACCCCCTCTCAACTATTAACCATACTCACTCGAACTTACAACATCCTCCTAGGCCCTTGACCCTTCTCCATCCCCTCTCAACTATTAACCATCCCCACTTGAACTTTCAACATTCTCCTATGCCGTTGACCCTTCCCCACCCCCTCTCAATTATTAACAATCCCCACCCAAACTTCCAATATCCTCATAGTCCCTTGACCCTTCCACATACCCTCTCAACTATTAACCATACATTTGATGTCTTGTATATAGTGCTAGATTTTTTGCTCTACATAACATGCACGCGTTATAGAACTACATAACACACACGCGTTTTGTAGTTCTATAATGCACGCACATTTTGTAGTTCTATAAGGGTGGGAAATGTAATTTGAATTTAAACATGCGAATTCACTTGCTTGCATGTCACCAATAGTCCTATGTGTATGGTTTCGAGTTTTCTTCAGTAATACCAAACCTATGCTATGGTATATGATAAACCATAACTAATTGGTCATTTCTTCCAGTTTATGAAGAATTCGTTGTTTATGCACTCATTACAGTATGCCTCAAACAATAATTTTAGACGAAATCTTAAACATAAATAGCATTTTTTCTGTAGATTCTAAATATGTAATTTTTATTTAAAAATATTATATTTTCCTATTTTTTTTCAATTTCCATTGTGTCCTAACTCCTTAACTCGAAAAACATGTTGTTAGTGTTTTTACCATAACTTTTTCAAATCTTATTAGTTTAAAAATAAAATTATATAGTGAACTAGAATACACTCACCTCTACATTCTATAAAATACCCATTTTAGGGTTATTTCATTAAGACCTTCAAATGTTGAACCCACAAAAGACGTACCATTTTCGGGGAATGATCACTTAGATAATTCTAAAAAAAAAAAAAAATTACTAATTTTATTTTCAAAAAATAGTGCTGCACTAGTGCTATATGTTCTATACATGCTTGCAAAATTTTGTAGCTTGAAACCATCTTTTAGGATCTCAAAGGCTACACCCACAAAAACATATACCTTATCATTTACCTATGAAATAAAAAGTGACTGTTAGAAAAAAATGAAACTTGACATAATTATAAAAAATTTCAATACATAAAACGTATATATTCGGAAATGTGATTCAATTTCCTACATTTCATCTTTTTTACTCAAAGCGAGATATTTTGTGTAAGTATCTCAAAAAATACAATTAAGTTGAGGGATGCCTGATTTTTCAGTTTTCTAATGCATCTAACGTGCCAAAAGTCACCCTCATTAGCTTGCACTCACCCATAAGAGTTTTGTTCAACTATCCTACTTGGCCTTCATTGTGGCAAGATTGGTACTAGGATTGGTAGGCTTGGGATTGTTTGGGATCAATTCTCCTTTTATAACTTGAATGAGTTGTTTGAATCTAGTGTCAGAAACACCTCCTGGGTTTAGGGAATCATAATATGTGCAGGAGGGACATCTCTCCTAGGTGGTTAGCTACGAGTAGGAGGTATGGGATGATTACCATATTGATGCCTAACATTGGGTCAGTTTTGGGACATCCCCATAAAATTTCCCTGGAACCCCAATATATCAAAATAGTTTACATGTTTACCCAGCAAAAACTTAGCATACAACTTCTAGAGGAAGTATAGTGGTAGTTCCTTGTTGTAATTCAGTGGTGGAATATCAAAAACCGTATACCATCTATCCATCGAATGATCTCGGAACAGTTGATATGTGTACCACTTAATCAAAATATGTGCTCTGTTGGTGTTTGGAATTTGATCCATTCCAGGCACTCTGAAATGTTCATATATTTTCTCTTTTGTGATTTTCAATATCTTGACTTCATTGTAACTCAATTCATTTGCATATTCTTGATGTTTTATTTCTATGCACGATGCTATGTTGTACAACACATCATAAGAGTGGCTAATAGTGTCTACGATAGCATCCAATGACTTTGCAAGGGATCGACAGAGTTATTCTCCACCCCTCCAATCAGCACCAAACTCTCTCAAATGTGAAATCTCTTTCAAGATCTCCACATTGGGATCCATAGTAACCACTGCAATCATAGATACAAACAAAAAATATCATTAGAAAAATACACATGGTATAATGACATCATATGATAAATGAAAAATGTAAAAATAGTGTCTAACAAATAATAATGTGAACCATTTATAATTGAACAATTGAACTAACGAATAAACATTTGACATTTTTCCATCATAAATTTATGTGTGTGTATATATATATGTGTGTGTGTGTCATGGCAAGCTTGTGTACCTTATTTTAAGGCTTGGATGATGAAGTTTCATCAAAACTATAGGGTGTTGACTAATTCCCTTGGAGGACCAATTATGAGATTCCAGATAGAGGCAAGGGCTGGAGCATAGAGGAGGGGGAGTAGGGTGCTATTGATGAATAAAATCCCAATATGAATTCCACTTGATATTTTTTTTAGTTGCATGCAACCTTGCTATATACATGAGAAACTTACATATTTGTGAATAGTGGTTTGGATTCATAAGATGCTCACACACACACACATATGCATCTAGTGAAATTGATTTAATTTTTATTATTAAATTGAGGTTATAATTTATTTTTGGCATACAAATGACTAGAATTATGGTTCAAAGTTTTTAGGGCATACAAATTAAAAAAAGTATGGTTTAAATTTATTTTACCAATTACAAATGATTAAAAATAGATTATTTAGAAGGATGGATTTTGATGTAAATACCTTAAATGGAAGAGAATCATGCCCAAGGTGGAAGATGGAGGCCCTTCTCACCCAAATCACGTTCACCACTACCTTCTTTGGTCGCCCGAAATTGCTACTTGTCGTTGTTGTGGATAAAATGATAGGCACAACTTGTTTTGGGGAATAAAACATGTGTACGCATTTTAGAACTACAAAACACATAACCGTTTTGTTCAAATATCCTACTTGGCCTTCATTGTGGGAGGCTTGGTAGGCTTGGGTGTTAGATGTTCTTAAGATCTGATTTGATTATCTAGGATATTTATCTAATGTTAGATTTTATCATTCAAGCTAGCGTTATATTAGGATATTTAACTGAGAGAATAACAAGAACAACAATCAAACACAAGAGACAATGAACACAATGTTTTTCCTTGGGGAAACCATAAATGGAGAAAACCCCGCAACTTCCTCAGAGATAGAATCAGCACCAAAAGTAAAACCCCAAAACAGTAAGATAATCTCTCGACAGTGGTAGCCTCTTTCTTTCTAGCCCCATCAACTTCTTCTCTCGCAGTTATGCGCTACAACTGAGTGTGAGTGAGTGTGTGATAAATAGAGAGGCTCACTATCTATTTATACTAATTCTCGACTTGACAATAACTCACTAGGGCCAACTTCTCTAGGAGACTCTAATAACCCTAGGGCCCCGAAACTGCGGGGACTTTAACCCTTAAACAATAGGAGGGTTACCCACAATGACTTGACATGACTTGTTTACATTATAGAACCTCCTGATAGGAACATCGGGGGCATGAAATGACTCAATTACATTACAGATACTTCCCGGAATAAACATCGGGGTACAATACATGAAATATACAAGTGAATACATTCTGAAGTTACATATAAATCGACACTCCCTCTTAACTAGGAAGGTATTCTCTTGACACAATTTGTCAGCACTGGTATTCTTCTCTGGAACATCTCGTCATCTACATCTTCAAGTCATATTCATCTTCAAGTCATATTCATCTTGGATCTGGATCATCACTCGATCTGTATCATCATCATTGGATATGGATCATCACTCGATCTATATCATCATCATTGGATCTGGATCATCACGCGGACATCATCATTGGATTTGGATCGTCACTTAATCTAGATCATCACTGCTGGATCTGGATCATCACTCGATCTGGATCATCACTGGGTCATCATCATAGGTGCTATCTCATGATTCTTCTCGTCACAGGAAGTTCTACAGAGCCAGCCATTTTTCATGCTGGTTGTAGGCCTAGCCTCCTTGTAGGTCTTCTTCAGCGCTTATATCTAACCCTAAGTCAGAATGTCCAGCACTCACATCTGACCATGAGAGGAACACATCCAACACCATGTCAAAAAGGAATAGCACTTAAATTCACCAGCATGATAGGACACAACTACTATCATCTATGAAAAGGCACAACACTCACATCCACCAGCATGATAGGACACAAATACTATCATCTGTGGAAAGGCACTGCACTTACATCTGACCTTGACTCGTTAGAAAGGCATGGCACTTACATTCACCAGCATGATAGGACAAAACTACTATCATTTGTGAAAAGGCATAGCACTCACATCGACCAGCCTGGTAGGACACACCTACTACCATCTGTGGAAAGGCACTGCACTTACATCTGACCTTGACTCGTCAGAAAGGCTCTCAGTCCCAGACTGAGGGTTCCTGGTAACTAACCAGGTGCCTCCATTTAGAGAATGGCAACAGCCCTTATATTTGATCAAGTGGGAACATATCCCTCAATCACATCAGAATGGCCCTGCACTTATATCTAATCATGTGAGACTACATCCCATAGTCATATCAGAATGGCCCTCGGTCCTAGATTGAGTATTCCTGGTAACTGACCAGGTACCTCCATTAAAAGAATGGAAATAGCCCTTATATCTGATCATGTAGGAACCAATCCTATAGTCACATCAGAATGGCTTAGCACTCACATCTGACATGGAAGGAACCAATCCTCTCACCATGACAGAATGGGTCGGCCCTTACATCTGACCATGGAAGAAACCAATCCTCTCACCATGTCATAATGGCTTACGGAATCATCTCTTCCCCTTGGGGGAAACCTCGATCTGGAGAACACCAAGCTTCTCCTTGAAGTACTCAAACTTCACTCTGGCCAATGACTTCGTCAACACATCAGCTATATGTTCATCCATCGCAACATACTGGAGCTTCACACAACTTTGGTTTTCACAATATATACAAGTAGCATCCAACTAGAGATCAAATAAATCAGATAGTAGCTTCCTCAGTCATACTGCCTCACAACTAGTTGAACAAGCTGCAACATACTCTGCTTTAGTTGTACTTAGTGCCACATAGGATTTCTTCCTGCTAAACCAAGAGACCACACCTGATCCCATACTGAAGCAACACCCTGAATTGTTCTTCCTATCGATGGAATTGCATGTCCAATCTGAATCAACATAACCCTCTAGGTTAATCTTCTGATTCACCTCATACTTGAGCCCATAATCAACTGTACCTCTCAGGTATCTCAGAATATGCTTTGCAGCAATCAAGTGAACATGTCTTGGATCTGTTAGGAATTGGATCAAGGTGTTCACAGCAAAGAAAATATCTAGTCTCGTGTTCGTTAGGTACATCAGGGACCCAATCATCTAACAATACATCATAGCATCAACCGAATTTGATGAAGCATCCCTCAATAGCTTTAGGTTTGATGCCATAGGTGTGTTCATGGCCTTGCAGTCCATCATTCCGAATCTATTTAGGATCTCTACCGTATATCTCCCTTACCCCTGGGAAATTCCATCTGCATTCTGCCACACCTCCATGCCTAGAAAATAATGCATCATACACAAGTCCTTCATTTCGAATTCGGTAGCAAGCTTCCTCTTTGTATCAGCAATCAACCCATCCATACCTGTTACAAACAGATCATCTACATACAGTAGGAGTATCACTGGGTTGCCATCTTCAACCTTGTAGTAAAGGTTGGAGTCTGCTTTACTTTTGGTAAAGCCCAAATTGGATAGAAAGCTGTCAATTCTGCTGTACCATGTCCTGGGTGCCTATTTCAAACCATACATGGCTTTCTTCAATATACACACATGAGACTCCCTGTCATGTGTCTCAAAACCAAGTGGCTGCTCTACATACACTTCCTCTTCCACTACACCATTCAAGAAAGTAGTCTTGACATTCATTTGGTGTATCTTCCATTTCATCACTGCAGCTAGAGGAAGTACTGATATGATGGAAGTGTAGGTGCAAAGGTTTCTTCATAATATATTCCTTCTTTCTGTGAGAAGCCACGAGCCACGAGTCTTGCTTTATATTTCTCTATGCTGCCATCTGTAGCATGCTTGATCTTGTAGATCCATTTGGAAGTTACAACAGACTTCCCCTCTGGTCCTGGGACAACATTCAAAACATCATTCTTCATGATCGATTGATACTCTTCGATCATAGCATCCTTCCATTCTTTCCTTTCTACTGCTTCTTCAAAGTTGGAAGGTTCTTTATTGATAAAGTCACATAATAAAGCTACATACCCAGAGCAAGACATGGTCCTCTTTCTTTCTCTGTGATTCTCTTCTAGAGCCCCATATCTTTCTGCACCTTGGATAGCTTCTCGTACCCAAGAAGGTTTCCTCTTCTGAGGATTTTTCTCCTAAGGTGGATCTACAGGTTCTTGAGGTTCTTCAAATTATCGATATACTTCTTGATATTCTTCATTCATGGTTGTGTCATGAATTTTGGGTTCTTCTGTTTCTTCAGGTTCTTCAGCAGGTCTCTTCTTGGATTTGTTGTAAGCTGAGTCTTTGTCAAATGTTACATCCCTACTTATGTCAATCTTCTTGAATCCTGGGAAGTATATTCTGTAAGCATTCGAGCTTTCAGAGTATCCCACAAATATACCCTTCTTTCTTGAAGGATCTAACTTTGTCCTCTTTTCTTTCAAAATGTGTATGTACACTAGATAGCCGAATATTTTGAGATGGATGACTTCTGGTTTCTTGCCAGAAAAAACTTCTTCAGGTGTCTTGTTCTCGAGTACTCTGTGTGGGGTACGGTTCTATACATACACCACTGTTCTGGCAGCTTCTGCCCATAGATGCATGGGAAGATCTTGATCATGAAGCATAGCTCTTGCAGCTTCCAGGATCGTTCTATTCTTCCTTTCTACAACCCCATTTTGTTTTGGATTATATGGAGTGGATAAATCCCTCTTAATCCCTAAATATTTGCATAACTCTTTGAATTCATTTGACATGAATTCTCCACCATTATCTGATCGAAAGGTCTTGATCTTCTTTTCAGTGTGGTTCTCGATCAAGGCTTTGAATTCCTTGAACTTGCTAAAAACTTCATCTTTGTTCTTCATAAAATATATCCATGTCTTCCTAGAAAAATCATCAATAAAGGAAACATAGTATACATACCCGCTTAAAGAACTGGATGACATTGGACCGCATATATCGAAGTGAATGATTTCCAAGATTCCTTTTTCCTTGCTCTCGCTACTTGGAAATGTTTTCTTTGTGTTCTTTCCTTTTGCACATCCTTTGCAGACTCCATCATGTTTTGTCTGAATTTCTGGAAGACCTTCAATAGCTTTTCTTGCATGTGGTAGTGCTCTGTAATGCACATGTGCAAGCCTTCTATGCCAAAGTTCATTTGGGTCTAATGTGTCATGGACCAAATCTTGTTCTGGATGGCCCTTCAATTTGTATAGACCTCCCTCTTGTTCCCCAATCACTATTGCATCATTAATAGTCTTTCCCTTTGGCCACATGATAACTTGGCCATTTATAAATGAAACTCTCATGCCTTTTGCATCTAATGCAGATATGGAGAGGAGGTTCTTCTTTAGTCCTAGTACAAATAATACATCTTGCATCTTCATAGACTTTCCAGAGTCTAGCTTATAGGAGGATTCCCCACTACCTTTTTTTGGATACTGGCAGTCATCTCCAAGTTTCACCTTGTGGGGTGATTCATGTTTTGATAGTTTCACAAAGGACTCTTTGAATCCTGTCATATGTTTGGAAGCCCCACTTTCTATAAGCCAATCATTGCTTTCATGTGTGATGTTTCTCGTGACAGCGGAAATCAAGACATATTCTTCATCACTTGAAGAATAAACGCTTTCTTGGCTGATTCTCTTTGTGGAAGGTTCATCGTCCTCTGCAGCATGAGCATGATGTCTTCTCTTGTTTCCCTTTTTCTTATTTTGTCTTTTAGGACAATTTTTTGCAAAGTGTCCTACTTCATCACATGTATAACATCTGATCCTAGACAAATCTTTTCTAGTGTTATTTTTATGGAAATGATTACCTCTGGAGTGATGAGAACTTCTTTTTCTTTTCTTGGAGTGAACCATGAGAGATTGATCTTCACTTCCCATCTTTTCTTCTAGAGCTGTTATCTGAGCTTCTTCTTGAGAGCATTCTTCCCATAGTCTACTAAATTTGACTAGCCTTTTTCTGGCACAGATCCCTTGAATAAAGGAGTCCCATGATCTAGGGAGACCATTCAAGGTGGTCATCACAATATCTGCATTCTCCACTTCTTCATCTACTGCTTCCAGCTCTTCCTTGATCTGAGAGACCCTTCTAAAGTAATACTGGATGGTCTCTGCATTCTGGATCTTTACATTCTTCAATTGGTTTCTCAGAGTAATCTTCTAGTTTATGTTCTTCCCTTCAAACAGTTTGGTTAGGGCATCAAACATAGCTTTAGGTGTCTTTAGGGAGGATGCCTGTGGTATGAGGTGATCCTTGATTGAATCAGCAATAATCCTCTTAGCCATGACCAGTTTCTTCTTGTGTAAGGCCTTAGCCTCATCTCCTTCTGGAACTGGAACCTCCTCATTGATATAGGAGTCCAACTAATTTTCTTCCAAGACTAGGGAGATCCTATACTTCTAGGCTCGGAAGTTATCAGCTCCCTCAAGCTTTTCATCAAGATTGGTATGATGAGACATCTTAATTGAGAACCTCAAATGGAAATACAAAAAATTTAGATCTTACCAGGTCAATATGTTGGATCTGGATTTGGAGCTGAATTTCTGCAGTGCTAGTTCAGGAGCAGATTAGGGTTTGACTTTCCCGGAGTTCTGCCCAACCAAATGATTTGATATTGATCTCTAAACTTCGATTTTGAGGAGGAGATCAATCTAGTCCTGGGCTCACTCAAAAATTCCACTTCTGTGGAAAGCCCTAATTTTCAATAGTAGTGTTGGGTCCAAAACTAAAAAAACTCAGAATCAGATTCTGTTTCAACAGAAAGATGCGCCCTAGGGAGGATCGGAGTCAGCCGAACCTTCTTTTGCTGAAAATATTTGGAGCGAGATCCAAAAAGTAGGAAGCCCTAGTTCCCGCAGCTGCACAATGTCTTCTTCTCAGGTTAGCTTTGATACCATGTTATATTTTATCATTCAAGCTAGCATTATATTAGGATCTTTAACCGAAAGAATAACAAGCATAGCAATCAAACACAAGAGACAATGAACACAATGTTTTTCCTTGGGGAAACCATAAATGGAGAAAACCCCACAAATTCCTCAGAGATAGAATCAGCACCAAAAGTAAAACCCCAAAACAGTAAGATGATCTCCCAACAGCAGTAGCCTCTTTCTTTCTAGCCCCAACAACTTCTTCTCTCTCAGTTATGCACTACAACTGAGTGTGAGTGAGTGTGTGATAAATAGAGAGGCTCACTCTCTATTTATACTAATTCTCGACTTGACAATAACTCACTAGGGCCGAATTCTTTAGGAGAGTCTAATAACCCTGGGGCCTTGGAATTGCGGGGACTTTAACCCTTGAACAATAGGAGGGTTACCCACAATGACTTGACATGACTTGTTTACATTATAAAACCTCCCGATAAGAACATCAGGGGCATGACATGACTCAATTACATTACAGATACTTCCCGGAATAAACATCGGGCTACAATACATGAAATATACAAGTGAATACATTCCGAAGTTACATATATATCAACATCTGAAAGAATAACACGTACAACAAAATGCATAAAATGTAAAAGATGCACAAGACACAGCAATTTTTATCAGGGAAACAATAAATGATAAAACCCCACAAAATTCTTCAGAATAGTAAGGTGATCAAAAGCAATAATAAGAAATGTTCAACAACTATCTTTCTTTCCTGCTATGAATGTCTCTCTCTCTCAAACTCCTTAGAGAGTGTGAGAGGTGTGTATAAATGAGGGAGAGCACCTCCCTATTTATACCCTTTCAAGTCACTAACCAAATATAAGACTCGAGCCTACTAGTCATCTTACATGGGGCCCACTTCTTCTAGAGAGACCACAATTACATATTACATTATGTTACACTGGGGACTATTTCCTCGACTTACAACGAAGGTTGTACCTCAAGGTCTAGACACAATTTAGACATCCCGTAAAGGGGTAACACACATCCCCAATGGGGTACAACAACATACAATGATAATATGCATTAGAATATCTTCCGAAGTTACAAATACATCAACATTGGGATTGTTTGTGATTAATTTTCCTTTCTAGAACTTGGATGAGTTGTTTGAATCTACCATTGCATCTAAAAGTTTCCTCAACTTTGAGCACTCAACCATATCTCGACTAGAAGGTATTTCCATTTTTCATGGTATTAGTAAGAGGTTCAAATTATAGTGTTTCCTCACTAAGGTTTCGACATGAGCTTCATCTAGAACCCCAAGACTCATTTTTTAGGTCAAATCACTTATTACACTAAATAATCCTTATAGAAGCTTTCACTATAAGAGGAAATGGCACACTATTGAAGTATCGAGTCCAAACATTAGTTGGGAAACATCACCGGTTATCATATCTTTATCAATCCTTGACATGTAACTAATAATTGGGAAAATATGCTAAAGGGAAGCATGGTGAAAATGCTAGAACCTACATAGCCCTAGAGGCAAACAACCCTCAAATCCTGTGGTGAATCTTTGAACTTAGATTGTATTTAATTTATGTCCACCTTGAGGTGAAATTTTATCCCTTTGCCTGCGAGGTTAGAACCCAAGACCTTTATCAATTCTCTTCATCATAATTTTTTGGAAAAATATCATAATTTTTATTTATAAAATTATGAAATTACATTTTTTAGAATGTTGATGAGCATTGTCATAGATGCCCCAATAGGAAAAAATATAAAAAATTCTTTCATAATGAAATTACCCACCTATCACCGTTTTAACAAAACTACAATCTGAGGCATCAAGAAATATTTACGACTCTTGGATCTGCCCATACGAACATGTATCAATTATTTAAAAAAATATTTTAACAAGAACACCTTTAGTGATAAAGTCTTCCATCATTTTCAGCTACAAAAGAGTTTTTTTTTTAAAGGGTCACAAAAGAGTATTTTTTTTCAAAAGGATCACAAAAGAGAAAATATATCATAGAAAAAAAATTGTTGTTTAATCGTTAGGACTAATGTGGAAAGTTTGAAAAATCTGTTGAAAAAGAACACTTGTCGGGAAATAACAAAAGGTAATACAAACTTGTCGGCACTTCGACAGATCGAAACTTATCGGCTCTCCGACAGATCCTTTTACAGAGCTTCGGCTCTTCGACAAAATAAACCACACTAAAGCTTGAGCTTCAACTTCACTCTCTGCTTAGAGTTCTCTCTTTATCTCTTTTCTCACCTAGAGATCTCTAATTGATTTACAAACTTCTTCTACTATTTATAGAAAACTTGAAAATTGCTTCTTCGTGAACCTACAGACTTGCCATTAATGGCTGTAATAACTATCTACATACAAACTTAGCTTTAGAAATTAATTCGAGTGTTTTACATTGTCGAATCGTGACCACTTCACATTTTTCAGGCTGACTGATAGATACTAGACTACTACGGACTCTGGTAGAGTCGGTTGAGGTCTGGTACGACTTCTGCGAGTAATTACTTTTTCCAACACTCTCGCTTAATTATGAGCGGATGGGGATCTTAAAAACCAAAATTTTACAAATTTTTTTAGAGCTTAAACTTGCTTTGTGCATGACAGAGTTCACTGCACAGAACTTGTCATTCCAAGATCACTACGTCGATACTGGAAAGTATCCTTTTCCAATGGTTTTGTAAAGATGTCTGCAAGTTGATCTTCAAACCTGCAAAATTCTAAGCAAATGTCTTTGTTTTTCACCAACTCTCTTATGAAATGAAACCTTATATCGATGTTCTTGGTTCTCTTGTGAAACACATGATTCTTTGATAATGCTATGGCTGAATTGTTGTCATAGAAAATTGTTATTGGTTCTTGCTGGTTCTGTGACAAGTCTTTCAACATTCTCTGCATCCACACAGCTTGACATGCAACACTTGTCACTGCAACATACTCTGCTTCTACTGAAGACAGAGTTACTATGGGTTGTTTCTTTGAAGCCCATGAAACAATGCATGTACCAAAATGAAATGTGTACCCAGATGTGCTCTTTCTCTTATCTATGTTGCCTCGATTGTCAATGTCAGTGTAGCCAGTGAGTTTAAAATTTTCAGAGGCTGAATACATAATGCCAAGGTCTTTTGTGCCACTTACATACCTCAGAATTATTTTACCTACTTGCCAATGAGAGTCTTTTGGTGACTCCATGAATATTGAGATTAGACTTACTCCATACATGATGTCTGGTCTTGTCGCTGTTAAATACATAAGGCTGCCAACAAGCCTTTTAGATAGCGTAGGATCTACAATTGATCCATCATCATCCTTGCTAAATTTTAAACATGTTATTACTGGTGTTGGGGTTGTCTTGAAATTAGACATGTTAAATATTTTTAAAACTTCACTTGCATATTTAGACTGTGATATAAATCTACCACTTTCAGATTGCTGAACTTCAATTCCCAGAAAAAAATTCATAAGCCCCAGATCAGTAATTTCAAATTCACTTTCCATGACTGCTTTAAATTCTTCTATGCCAAAGTCACTAGTAAATATTAAATCATCTACATACAAGCAGAAAATTAGCATCTTATGGTGCAGGGGTTTGAACCAAAACCAACCCAACCAGAACCTCTAGGATATTCAGCTTCCTACACTTGGCAGGATCTCCAAAATTTAGCTTTAATCACCAAATTCCACACTAAAATTTACTTCCCACAATTTTCCTTCCACCTCCGTCTTTCCGCAACTCTGTTTCCGCAGGCAGGTTGTGGGATGCGGGATCTAAAGCGCCCAATGTCACGTTCCGCAACTCTCTTTCCACAATGACCTTCCCACAAGTAGGTTGCAGGATGTGGGATGCCAACTTCCCAAAGTTGCACCTCCGCAACTTTCCACCCACAATATTTTTCAACCGTTATATCTTTTCGTTGCGGCCTTCACCACAGCTATTGATTTTCCTTTTATGCAGATCTCCCAAACCTTGGTAGACCTGTTATCTCCCTCTCAACTCTAGTTGCAGATTCCTCTGGGACCGTTAGATCTACATCTGCAGGTCCAATCTCCACCGTCCATTTTCTGCAAAAATTTGTTAAGTCAGAAAACTTGTGTTCTGCACAGATTTGATCAAAGAATTGATCAATTCAGCTTTCAACCCCTTTGAGCCATTAGTATAGTCCTCCTATGCATGCATCTACCCTATCCTTCAACGATTCCAACAAAATCCAACTCTTAAACCAACAATTGCAGAGAAATCTACAAATATTCATGAAAATGCCGAAATCGCTCTACACAGCTACACTGCTCAAATTAATGCATACATCTAGACTAACAACACTCAGAACACATGGATAACTTCTATTAGAGAAATAAAAGAAAATACATACAACTCTTAGCCCTCTTTCATCCTCCTCAAATATTTACAAGTTGGTACAGACACAAGTCTGGCCGCCTCTCTGCAAAACACAGTTTTCTTCTGAAAGATGGAACCCTTTCAACCTCTACAACCTAGCTATTTAATCTACTCTACAACCTCTCTATTGAGTCAGTCCTGTAAAAAATTTACAAAGCATGATGTAAAAACGTCTCTGTCTAAAAAAATGGTTCAATGAATGATCTCCACGCAGGGAGTCATGACTCGCTATTATTCCTACAACTCTAACAGCCTATGACTAAGTAGAATGACTTATCACTATTTAGAATATTCATAAAAATATAGGTTATTTACAGTGTAATAGTCTAGGGACTATTAAATCAAAATGTGAAGACCCCTTCCTAGGCTTGATGTAGCATTGAACTTGGAATTTGGAATGGAGAGCAGGATGCTCCTGCATCAGACTCTCGAGGAAAAAAGAAATATGACCTCCAGGTCATAGTCTTCCAGCTGCAATATACCTGGATCTGAAACCTTGTTTTGTAGTTGTTGTTGTTCATTCATCCTATAATGAACTTCCCAGTCTTCCACAGTCATCCAAATAACTGTCTGTACCTCATCATTACCATTCCTCTTACATCTCTACATGAGGTGCCATAACTCATCTATCTCCTCATCCAGTCCGTTCTTTGCTAAAATTTTACTGTCTGGATGCCCTCCTCCATTGCGACCTTCATTTGCTTAGAAGTATAAAGGATTTCCAAAGCCTTCCTCCATTCCTGCAATACAATAAATTCATTGCTACACCTTTCAACATCTTCAGCCCAATCTTGAGCTTCCATATTGTCTCTCAAGACAATTTCTTCCTCTGCATTTTCCTTTAGCAAATGAAAGGAAATTTTATTGCCATCAGGAAACCATGCTTCATCATTCACCATCCCAACAAAACATTTGCAGAATACCTGTAACAAATTCAACAAATAGATATGTAAAATATAGACATTCCACATGTCCATGATTTTACCTTCATCTTCATCTTCTTCAAACTATTGGACAATGTTCAGCAACTGTCTTTTTGTTCCACCTCCATAACCTACAGTTAAACACATATTATCAGTTTGAAAAACATAAGGCACTTCATCCTCAACTGATGCCTTCTCCTCCATCTTTTCATGCTTGACTATTTCTTCAAAATAGTCTTTGAGATCCTCAGTGGACCTCACTTCAACATCCTCTTCTCACATCTCATACTGATATGAACACCTTGCCATGTCCAAGAGTTTAATAGAAAACTCAGTATCAACATCTACTTTCTCTTATTCAAGGTACACACCTTGCTCAGGTTCACACATCACGTGAACTTCCTCATGCTCAGCTGCCCTGAGCCTTTCCTCTTTCTTCACCCAAACACTATGCTTGTGCTTGAGATCCTTGTCACACAACCTCTTTATAGGCCATTGCACCCTCCTCTTCAACTTCCATTCATAATACTGACTTTCTGTAGCTTCCTCATGCAACCGTTCAACCACTTTACTAAGCTCCTTCTTTAGCTCAGTAACCTCTCTATCAAATTCGCTTTGACTCATCCTCTTGACACCAATTGCTATGGTATCTTCCTTTGTTCTACAGTGGCTTCCTTTTGAACCCTTTAGATGAATTTTAGTCGCGACCTTCCATACCACCTCCATGAGCTTTCCCATACTCATGATGAACTGCAAACAAGCCTACCCCCTCAACACCTCATCAAGATTCCTCCTACTTGACTATTGACGTTTTCTTGGTTCTCACATAGAACCATTGAGCACTCCCTATGCTCTCTACGGGATTTGAGATTTGCATTCATTTCCTACAACACTATGTTGTGATGGTTCCCATACCACAGTCTCGTTTTCATTCCTCTATTAAGAAATCAACATTTTATCATACTACAAATTAATATTGCAAGCCTCCTCGCCATAGTGTTCAAATATTTGTGCACACGATCTAATACAAAAATTGGTGCAGGGATTCGGACCAAAACCAACCCAACCAACACCTTCAAGATATTCAGCTTCCTACACTTGGCAGGATCTCTAAATTTATCTTTAAACACCAAATTCCACACTAAAATTGCCTTCCCGCAATTTTCCTTCTGCCTTCGTCTTTTTGCAACTTCGTTTCTGCAACAGAGTTTCTGCAGGCAGGTTGTGGGATGCGGGATCTCAAACGCCCAATGTTGCATTCCACAACGACCTTCCCGCAAGCGGGTTTCGGGATGCAGGATGCGGGATGCCAACTTCCCAAAGTTGCACCTCTGCAACTTTTTGCCCGCAATTATTTCCTCGCAATATTTTACGATCGTTAGATCTTTTCGTTGCGGCCTTCACCACAACCGTCGATTTTCTTTTTTATGTGGATCGCCCAAACCTTGGTGGATTCGTTATCTCCCCTGCAACTCTAGTTGCGGATTCCACCTAAATCGTCAGATCTACATCTGCGGGTCCAATCTCCACCGTCCATTTTATGCAAAAACTCGTTAAGTCAAAAAACTTCTGTTCTACATAGATTTGATCAAAGAATTGATCGATCTGGATTTCAACCCCTTCAATCCATTAGTCTAGTCCTCCTATGCATGCATCTACCCTATCCTTCAATGATTCCAACAAAATCCAACTCTTAAACCAACAATTGCAGAGAAATCTACAAATATCCATGAAAACACCAAAATCGCTCTACACAGCTACGCTGCTCAAATTAATGCATACATCTAGACTAACAACACTCAAAACACATGGCTAACTTCTATTAGGGAAATAAAAGCAAATACACACAACTCTTGGCCCTCTTTCAAACTCCTCAAATATTTACAAGTCGGTATAGACACAGGGTTGGCCGCCTCTCTGCAAAACACAGTTTTCTTCTGAAAGATGGAACCCTTTCAACCTCTACAACCTAGCTATTTAATCTACTCTGCTACCCCTCTACTGAGTTGGTCCTGTAACAAATTTACAAGGCATGATGTAAAAACGTCTCTGTCTAAACAAATCGTTCAATGGCTTATCTCCATGAAGGGAGTCACGATTCGCTATTATTCCTACAGCTCTAACAACCTATGACTAAGTAGAATGAATCATCACTATCTAGAATATTCATAAAAACATAGGTTATTTACAATGTAATTGTCTAGGGACTATTAAATCAAAATGTGTAGACCCATTCTTAGGCCTGATCTAGCATTGAACTTGGAATTTGAAATGGAGAACAAGATGCTCCTACATCATCTTACCTTTTTCATTCACTTTGGTGTACAAATTCGGTTCACTTTCACTTTTGTAAAATCCATTTTCAGTGAGATAGGAATAAATTCGACTGTACCAAGCTCTAGGAGCTTGCTTCAAACCATAGAGTTCCTTTTTCAGCTTATACACTTTATGATCTTGACCTGGAAATTCATAGCCTTGTGGCTATTCCACATATACTTCCTCTTCTAGATAGCCATTCAAAAATGTTGAGTTGACATCCATTTGATAAACAGGAAATTTGTTTTGTGCAGAAATGACCAAAACTATTCTGACTGTATCCATGTGTGCAACAGGTGCACACATTTCATTGAAGTCTATGCCAGGATGTTGTGTGAATCCTCTTGCTACCATTCTTGCTTTGTGCTTTTGCACATTCCCATTAGCATCTTGCTTGGTCTTGTAAATCCATTTGACACTGATTGCATCTTTTTCTTTTGGTACATCAACCAGCTCCCATGTTTGATTCTTCTTAATGCATTCTATTTCTTCATCCATGGCTTGTTCCCATACTTCTTCTTTGACAACTTCTTCAAATGTTAGTGGATCATATATAGGAGAAAATAAAGCAAAGAGAGAGAATGAATTTGGTGTGCAAGCTTCATATATTTCACGCAGAATTCTTGTCTTCACGGGTTCTGTCGATGTTGAACTCAACAAAATGCTTGATGGAATATGATTTCCTCTTGGTGTGCTTGTCGGTGTAGCTTGAGCTACCACTTGTGTTGATGGTCCTTATGCTGAACCATGTCGCGGTATCATTGGAGTCGACAGTGCTGCGATTGGTTGAATTACATGTGGTGTTTGAACCACTTCCTCCACCATGTCATCATGGTCGACATTTGACACAATATTGACATTTGTGTCTACAGTTCCATCCCATGATTCATTCTCGACAAATTGAACATCTCAACTGATTATCACTTTCCTTGCGACAGAATCATACAACTTGTATGATTTTTTGTCTTCAGAATAGCCGACAAAAATGCATTTATGTGCCTTGTTGTCTAGCTTCTTTCTCATCTCATCTGGAACATTAGCATATGCAACACAACCAAAAACTTTTAAATGAGAAACACTATGATTCATACCTGTCCATGCTTCTTGAGGAACTTTGTTCTTCACACTCTTTGTCGAACACCGGTTCATAATGTATACAACAGTTGCGACTGCTTCACCCCAATTTTCATTTGGAAAATGTTTGGCTGCCAACATGCTGCGTACCATCTCCATAATGGTTCTATTCTTTCTTTTGGCAACACCGTTCTTCTGAGGTGTATATCATGTAGTGAATTGCTTTTGTATGTCATGGGTTTTGCAAAAATTTAGAAATTCATTTGAAACATATTCACCTTCTCTGTAGGTCCTTAAGATCTTGATGCGATGTCCACTCTAGTTCTCCACGAGTGCCTTGAACTGCTAAAAATAACTAAATGCATCATATTTATGTTTCAGAAAATAGACCCATGTTTTTCTTGAGTACTCATCAATAAATGTTAGAAAATAATTGCAGCCACCAATGGATTATGTCTGCATTGGAACACAAATATCAGAGTGCACAATTTCAAGTGGTGTGCATGGTCTATTTGACTTTCCGACTGGAAAAGTCTCTCTATGTTTCTTTCAAAAAATATAGCCTTCACAAACCATGTCTGGTTTGTCGATCAATGGCAATCCTTTCACCATATTCTTTGTGTGCAGTAGCTTCAACCCACCAAAATTCAGATGTCCAAATCAGAAATGCCACAGCCGAGATTCATCCTGAATTTCTGTTTGAAATGTAGCTTTCAAATCAACGCTGTCATTTTCTTTCTTATCAAGCTAATCGATTGTTTCTTTACTTTCTTCCTTGAATGAAACTCCTGTATTTGTCTTCCCTTTCATGTCGGGAACTATCCTCAATGGAAATAAGCGATTGCTTGTCATTGGAACTTTTGCTATCAGATGGTTGCTTGGACGCTTGTCTTTGATCACACAATGATTATCTTCTTTGTAGACTTTGTATCCTTTCTGTATATGTTTCCCAATGCTCAACAAATTATGTTTCAGACCTTCGACATGATAGGCATCATGGATATACTTACTCTCCCCCTATTTGGTTAGAATACCAACAATACCTTTTCCCAAAACAGTAACTTGGACATTGTTTCCAAGTGTAACGTCAGTTTGAACTGAATTATCTAGACTGGAAAACAAATTTAAATTACCAATCATGTAATTGCTGCAGCTTGAATCTAAGTACCATATGTCATGTCGACTTTCCTGGACTGCATTGCATTCAAGTGGAGATGCAGATGCCATTAACATTGCACTTGTTAGAGTGTTGGTGTTGGTCAATTGATTTGGGATTTTCATTCCTTGGTCATATTGTTTCTTCCTGCATTCATATGCATAATGACCAAATTTCTTACAATAATGACATTGAAGTTTTGATTTATCAAACCTATGGCCACTTGGCTGACTTGGATTCTGATTCTCTCCTCTACTAGCAACATTTGAAGGACTTCTGCCTCGTCCTCCTCTGGAAGAACTTCTTCCTCTGCCTCTGGAGTTGTTTCTCCCCCTTCCTCTACCACGGCTTATGGATGACTATGCTATGAATGCACCTTCCAATGATGTTTGTGTTCTACTCAGTCTATGTTCATGATTGATGAGTGAAGCTTCCAGCTCATTAATGGTAAACACCAACATGTCTGTGTGTTCTTCCAAGGTCATAACCAAGGATTCAAATATTGGGGGAAGAATTCTGAGAATTTTTTCAAGAACCCTTTGGTCTTCTATGGATTCTCCATAAGATTTCAGTTGGTTTATCAAACCAACAACTCTGGTGTAGAATGATTCTACCGAATTTGAATCTTTCATGGGCAAAGATTCAAAATCTCTTCTTAGAATCTGCAACTTGGAAGTCTTTACCTTGCCCAAGCCTTGATATGCGGTCTCCAATGTATCCCATGCCTGCTTAGCGTTAATGGTTGCTGCTACTCTTGGGAGTATGCTTTCATGCATGGCTTGGTGTATGTAGAACAGATCTTTTCCATCTTTCTTCCTGTGTTCCCTCAAGACATCTTTTTCAACTTGTGTGAGATTGTTATATGTTGTCTGATATGATGGTTCCGCATAACCATGTTGAACTATTTCCTAGACACCTTGACCTCTGAACAAAGCCTTCATTGTTAGGGACCAATATTCATAATTCTCAATGAACCAGAAGTAGAAGCCATTTTTAATTTTTAATTTTCCTTAGAAAGTTACTTTTCCACTTTTAAGACAAGATTTCTTTCCTAAACCTTGCTCTGATACCAGTTAGCAATAACCGAGCCGAAAAACTTGAGTTACTGTTCAGTTATGAAAATTTCACGCCGACCTCTTTTTCTTTTTACTTGTCGAGTGAAACTTGTCTAACTCCGACTAGATAAGTATACCAATATGGTTGGCCTTTTAGATCCAACTCATTTTCTTTGACAAGTTCTTACTTGTCGGTTTTACTGACATCTTTTACTTCGACCACTTGTCGACTTCGACAACTTGTTGGTAACCAAAAACTTGTCGGTTTTACAACTTAGACAGAACTTACCCCACAACTTATTGGTTTGACCACTTTGACAACTTGTCGATTTTGCTTGACCGTTTTACTTGGAATCACTTGCTCTGGTTTGGTTTTAGTTCGAATTTACAAATGATATTTCTTAGTCTAAAAGACTTAATAACTTACAAATGTTTTTCACCCACCAGTAATATGAAGTAAAAACCGACACAACAACAATTCTATAGAATTATAAAATCATATAACCAAACATTTAGGAAGACTTGTGTCGACCACTATGCCGCAAAACCTGGAACTTTTATTGGGTGAGAAATTTATGGATTCTTTGATCTTTCACTTAACCGGTAAATGTAAACACCATTTACAAAAATATTCTAGAGAAACTCTTGGGTAAGCAAACATGTATTTCAACCATAAACTATTTGATTTATATAAGCCGAAAGATCCTTTTACAGAGCTTGGGCTCTTCAATAGAATCAACCACACAAAAGCTTGAGCTTCAACTTCACTCTCTGCTCAGAGTTCTCTCTCTCTCTTTTTCTCACCTAGAGTTCTCTAATTGGTTTACAAACTTTTTCTACTATTTATAGGCAACCTGAAAATTGCTTATTCCTGAATCTACAAACTTGCCATTAATAGCTGTAATAACTATCTACCTACAAACTTAGCTTCAGAAATTAATTCGACTGGTTTTCATTGCTGAATCATGAACACTTCACTCTTGTGAGGCTGACTAACATAGACTGGACTACTACAGACTGTGGCAGAGTCAGCCGAGGTCTGGTACGGATTCTGCGAGTAATTAATTTTTCCAACAATGCTGACCTTCAGTAGTTTTGTTTTCCTTGGAATTTGGTTGTAATAGTGCACTTCAAGCGCTCTTGCTTCAAGGATAATTTTAAAAAAAAACACATGAACCCCCTCCCCCAAAATATAGGTACAAAGTTCTTCAATCATATAAACTTGCAATAGGGAATTCTCATAAAACTTATTCATGAGTGCCGATGGAGGCAATGATGTAGAGGAATTGTAAGATGTGGCTACTTAGTCCAACTCAACGTCTCGAGTAGCGATCCTGGATTTATTTTTTAACCTGAAACAATCCATCTTCTTGCTCTCTCCAGATTACCATATGTTGCAGGCATAGTAAGAGCTAGAAGTGGTTTCGAGATTGGAACGAATAGCGTGCACGCTCCTTATGATTGGCTTAGCAAGTGCTCTAATAGGGGTTGTGAGTAAAAAATTAAAAAATTAAATGCATTTATACTACAGTGAAGCCATGAGAGAAAAATGCATTTAAACCAGCAGTTAAGAGAGAAAATTGTGATCAAACCAGTTATTTGGCAGCTCTGTACTTCATGAACACCCTATATGGTGTTTTCACTTGCCATTCTCGAAATTTGATGGATAAGATCATTTAGTTGATGAATTCTGGTCAATAAAATATGTAACTGCCAATGATAAACGGAGTTGTAGATATGTAACTGCCAATAATAAATGGAGTTGTCTACAAGAACAACAATTTCGCTATGAAATTCGGGTGAAATCGTCCGCTCGCACATGGGCCCGGACGACACAGTCCACCACCCGAGATTCGACCCGGACGACACAGTCCACTACGTGAGATTCGACTTGGATGACACAGTCCATTAGCAGAGATTCGAATAACCTTGAGCTGGGAACGTCGTTAATCCTCCAGCTGCTGCATGGTGTAGTTAATGCAGCACAGTTGGGCTGGTCGTTTCAAATTACACCATCTCAGTTCCCCTCCCACGATTCAGATGCCCAAACAGTGGCGTTCTTTAAATCTATAGAGATTGGGCTTTTGGGGAGGGAGTCCCTGAAACTGGAGAGCGACTTAGCATTGGTAGAGGAAGCCTTCGAAAACAGGCTAGAGCTACTCTTAATGTTTGTGCTTCTGCTAGCGTTCTTTATATTTATTTCCTCTGAAGAAGATCGGTTGGGTTTTCTGGTAGAGAGACTTGGCATTGGTAGAGGAGGCCTTCGAAAACAGGCTGGAGCTACTGTTAATGTCTTTGCTTCTGCTAGCGTTCTTTATATTTATTTCCTCCAAAGAAGACCGGTTGGATTTTCTGGGTGATGATCTCAAGCGCTTCGGCTCTTCCACCATGTGGAATTTAAACTTGCACATCCTTTCATCTTACCTTCCTCCTTAATAAATTCAAACCCTTATGAACTCTAAAAGCGAGGAAGCTTTTGAAATCGCCATGAACAAATGATTTACGCCGAAAAAAGAAGTATCTGCAAAAGAAGGGCCTAAAAACATTGGGGATTTTCAATAACAATAATAATGTCTCACACACAGAGCACGACACCTTAGGACAAAGACAACAAGCCGCCTCTCCATTTCCAGTTTTCTTATAGAAGGGAGGATCATTGTTTTGAAATACCTACAATTCTTCACAGCTTTTCTCCTTTCTCCTTTCTGGCAGCGTTTGGGCAGAACTCCACTGTTTGCGCATCCTAATTGCGGGAGGGAAACATAGCCAGTGTAATTCGAAATGACCAACCCAATTGCGCTGCATTAACTATGCCATGCAGCAGCTGGAGCATTGACGACGTGCTCAGCTGGACTACGCCATGCAGCAGCTGGAGCATTGACGACGTGCTCAGCTGGACTACGCCATGCAGCAGCTGGAGGACTGACGAAGTGCCCAGCTGGAGGTTATTCGAATCTCGCTTGGTGGACTGTGCCATCCGGGTCCATGTGCTAGCCGACGATTTCAGGGGAATCATACCGTCCTGGTGAAATCATCACTCTTGTAGACAACTTCATTAAGTGATTCACTTATATGAATTTTTTATGAAACGTTTAATTGGGTGTTTTTGCTTGATGCATATATTTATGTTAATTTTTTACAATTGAATTTACTAGATCTAGATTGCATATCCTTATATTCATTTGTAAAGAAAAAACATAGAATCCCATAATACAATGAGAAAGTTATGTTTTGTTTTGAAGGGAGAAAACATTAATTTGTACTATTAATATTAACTTTTTTTATGAAAGAATTAAAAAACAGATTCCTTCATTAAAAAAACAAAATCCCACATACAAGAAGAAAGTTATGTTTGGAAGGGATAAATTTGGCAATGACGTCTTATTGATGATGATGATGATGATGGTTAACGTCCATTAAGACCAAACTTTGGTCTATCGGACCTAAAGAGATGAATTAATTAATTTGTTTTAAAATTATATTCCTATGCTCAAAGAGCTTGGTGAGAAGCGTCTTGAGCTCACTATAATTTTGACAAGTTAACAAGCTATGAAGGTCGGTATTGCAACAAAGATTATGAAACTGAGAGCTAATGTGGGTGTACGCAGGGCACTATAAAAGGAAGTGGTTTTCATCTTCAATGTTCCTATTCTCACATAGATGACAGATCCTTTCCACCCATGGTGTTTTAGGAACTGTCCAACGACCTGTTTCACTATGGAGCTCATGGGAGTTAGTTCTTATCTTGGCTATATTAATTTTTTTCTTTGAACTTGTTAAAACAGAGAGATACTTTTGATCTTCTAGAGTATGGTTGATGACCTTCTTATAATATCTTAATTTTCTTTTAGCCTCTAAATCTTTCTCACGCCACAATTTCTCTTTAAACTTAGAAGTAACAATATTTTTAATGTTATTAATATTTTGCAATGCAACATTTTCATCGATCTCCCAGTGGTTTAACTAGGCCCTGGTATCTTTATACCAACCTCGCTTGAGCCTTAGGTGGTTTTGGCTGGAATTAAAAGCTAGCTTAGGAAGTCTATGGTTTCCCATGTTATTGATTTTGTGCTTGTACAACAGGAGCCTAGTCATAGCTAGGCTCTTGATAGGGGAAAGACCCACTTATATAAGGAGAATAGGATATGGAGTATTGCTTTTAATTTTTAGGTTATACGTTATAAAGCGCTTTTGAATTTGCTCAATATTTCTCCAGGATTCCCAAGAGATGCTACAGCCCCAAACCTCACAACCATACAAGATGATATGAGTGACTAAAGTTTCAAAGAGGAGCTTCTTTTTATCCCGTTGCCGCCTTTTCACACACCTGGATCACATGGCAGAAATCTTCAAGCCACTCGGTCTGTCCTTGGGGGCAAGTCTCGAGTCAAGGCTGTCACCTTGTTCTTGACTCCTCCGTTTAGGCTCAACTTCTAGCTAAGCCAAGGGGGGTAGACCCTATTAAGTTACTAAGGATGATTACTTAGTGTGGTGATGTTAAACTGAATCAGTTACTTAGGAGTTCGAATATTTTAACTATAAACAATTGAAGATGACAAGATACGAAAATAACACACGAAAGCACAAAGCTGATAAACAATATATATATGAAGCAAAAATGACCAGTGCCTTAATAATGAAGTCAAATCAAAGAGATCAGTGTGCTTGCATGTGTTTGGAGTGAATGTTTTGTGATTGCATCTTGGTATGCTTTAAGTTAAAATTGAGGTATGGATTGATTAAATTAGGCTAAAAGGGGGACTCCAGATATACCCGAGAGTACTTGGAGTACGTCCAAAACAAAACCTATACGGCTACCCGCAAGGAATATGTGGGCTGAAATGGAGTCTCTGGGGCTATGTTCGTAACGCACCCGTTAGGGTGTGACAGAAATCGGCGCCCCGAGGTCACTTTTCAGTAGGTTCCCGCTTCCTTTGGGTATTTTGCCACCGTAAAGGTTTGATCGAGGTGTTGGATTTTCACCTGATGGTTTGTTAATTGGGGAGGGTGAGTCCTAATTATGCTAGTCACCCAAGTGCTTTTGATACAGCTTGACTGATCGGACGAACCGCAGCCAAGTACAGAGCATACACACTGGAGTCTTGTAAATTTTAATAAGTTTTTAAGAGATGTGTTCTTGTTTAAAAGAAAAGCCTCCAAGAACCTCTTTTGATCCAAGTGGATCTCAATCGGGGAATCGAGGAGGGGTTAATTTTAAAGTTGCTGATAAACAAATGATAGAAAGAAAAAAACAACTATACAAATCTGGTTTTCTGATTAATCCTACCACGAATCTCTTTCCCCTTTCGGGTCACTCGAGAAATCGTGGGGTAAGTATTATGATTACTTTTGAGAGTAAGATATGGAATATGGAATTAACAAGAAGATAAAATATACTACCCTGCAAATCAGATCAATACTAGTAAAAGGAAATAAGCAGAGAACGACAAAAATGGCACCGACAGGAATCCCCCCAGGGGGGATGGGGAATGGGCTCGAAAGAGCCTATTCAAAGGATGATTTTATTACAAAGGTTACAATATCAAAGAACTGATAAAACAGAGCTTTCTTGGTCCTTATACAAGCTGAAACCAAGATATTACAGTTTATACAAAAAATTTACAAATTATGCGACAAAAGAGAGACCCCTGGGGGGATTTGAGCGCTCCAAAAGCCACTTTGGACAGCAGCTTCCTTTCTTCTCTGTCAGACCTGCTAAATGACAGCGAGCGATTTAGAATAACAAATTCCCAAAATCACTTTAAGAGTACCTTTGGGTCAGCCTACTTTATCTCAAAAAAAATAATGAAATTAAACTAGCTAAAACGGCGAACAGGGAACCAAGAAAAGCAAGCTTTCCTTGGGATCTTGGCTTGCTGTTTGTGCAGCCAATTTAAAGCACTGATATTACAGAATATTGAAATTATTGAACAGCAAATGAAACTACGTTAACAGCAAGCTATGAATTTTTCAATAAACTACTTGCGAAACTAAGGCAATTTAGCTAGATCTCTTGAATTTGAACTTTATGTGCACAATGAAACTAAGATCTAGAAATTTGAAGGGATCTTGTTAATTAGATCTATGTATGCTTTTCTTGATGAGATAGATCAGATTTAAAAAGAAACCTTAAAGTAACAGTTTGAGGAAATTTTAATAATTTTTAAAGGAGGAAGAGAGAGAAAGAGTGTTTGAAGCCTGGGAATGTTGGGCTTTGGATTCTGCTTTGGTGGAACACCGAGGGACTATGTCATTCATAAGATGCTGAAGATGAGGAAGATTCAAACCAGCTCAACCTCTTCTACCAGCGAGATCATCTGCAACTTGAAAACCCTTGCACAAATAGATGGTTAAAACATAGGTGCTGCCGAAAGAGATGATTGGAAAGCATGCAATTAAACTTAAAATACATACAAATCCAATAGATCTGGAACAAGCAGCAGTAAGAGCATAAATCAAACTAGAATAAACTCTTACCCTAATAGGAGGGAGCTCTCTCCTTCAAGGCCAACAATTAACCAACAGAGCAATGATAAACAGAAGCAGATTATACCTCATAAGCATTTGACAATCAACATCCACACATGAAGAGAATTACACCATAGATCTTGCCTCCAAAGCTTCTTTATTCCAAAATGAAAAAACAATACAGTACAAGAGAAATAGCACCTCAATCCCAGTTCTAACTAGCTTGGAAGAGGAGGTTGTGCCTAGATATATACAATTTGCAAGCCATCTAGCCCAGGGGGGGCGCAATTACTCATGGAATCAAGTGAAATCAAATGATGGAGAGTCCATCAATGCCTAATTTGTGTCTAGATGAGCCAGATCTGAGTCTCACTGAGTGCAATTGTC
>LPNX010199311.1:15414-56936 GCA_001517045.1 Pseudotsuga menziesii | reverse complement strand
CAGTCGTTTGTTCAACAACCAATAATAACCAAGGGAAAAAACACCCTGGGCTGATCGGATTGACAAATAAAGTCTAAGAGACTGAGTCTTTTACAGACATATCATGCTAGAACATTTATTACAATTCCCTCATGGGGTATGACCATGTGATATAGTACAACAAGCACTTCCCAGAAGTACTTCTAAAGGTCTTTTTGAAGTCTGAACAAGTTAGCCCTGTCCGGTTCACCGGGCTCACTTGATAAAAACCACTAAGTACAACTTAGGTGGTAACATATCCCACATCACAAGGTTTGCTGCTTTACAATTATTTTCAAGACCAAAATAAGCTTTCCACCCTTCGTTAATCCTTTTCTTAATGCTATAGTTCCAGTTGAGCTTGTGATGGATATCAATTCCTAGGTACTTGTAAGAAGACACTTCCTCCAAGTTGTTATTGTCATACACAAAATTAGCGTAAGTGTCATTTTTGGATTTGATAATCATAACTTTTGTTTTGCCAGTGTTGACAGTCATACCCATGTTAGAGCAGAAATTTTTAAGAAGTCGTAGTTGCTTATCAAGATCAGATTGACCCCTAGCCAGAATAACAATATCCTCCACATAGAGAGGAAGGATGATGATTATTCCAGCCAAGAACGTGCTAGCACAACCCGCTTCTTCTAAAAAACCTTCCAGCTTATCGATGTAAATGCCAAATAGGGTAGGGGAGAGGGGGCAACCTTGTTTAACTTCGACATTACACTTAATATCTCTCGACCACCCCTCATTGCTTTTAAACTTGACAATTACATTCTCGTATAACCTTATTGCAACATCTCTCAACTCGAAAGGAACCCTTAGCTCTTCTAATCTATTCCATAGGGTATTTCTAGGTATTGTATTGAAAGTCTTTCTAAAGTCCACAAAGCAACAAAAGAGATTGGATTTATCATTACGACATTCCTCCATAATGATTCTAAGGGTAACAAGGTGGTCCATTGTTAAGTGGTGTCTTCTAAAACCCGCTTGGCCTTTAGCCCGCTTACCCTCAATTTCAAGCCATGTGCTGATCTTCTTTTCCAAAATAATACCATATAACTTGGATAAAAGGGGGATAATCATAATTGTTCGATAATTAGAGGGGTTATTTGTATGCCCACTTTTAAAAATAGGGATAATGAGGCTCCGAGTCCAAGCTTTAGGGAACCCTTGCTTGACTGCTTGATTGAAAAGTTTGTGCATGTGAGGGATGAGCACAAGACCTCCAATTTTTAAGATTTCATCTTGGTAACCTTCAATGTCTTTAGCTTTTCCATTTGCAACGTGCTTAACCCCAAAATCTATGTCTTATAAAGAGAAAACTTCTATCGTTGTGAGAAGGGTTGCAAAGTTGTCAATGACATTTGGGGATTCATAAAGCTTTTTAAGATAGGAATTCCATTTATTAATTATCTGTAAACTTGTTAAAGAATTCAGAGAAATATGGCAAAAAGATATTGCAATGACTTTTCATTAATTCCCTACCAAAATATTAAAGAAATTAATTTAAAATGTTTTAAGTTAAATTGGTGGATGGATGGTTGTCTAGAAAATATTGTATATCATCTTAATAAAAATCATTACAATCCTTGTAATAAAATAAGTTTTTCTCATCATAAATTTAATAAAAATATTTTAAGTTAAATTTGGTAAATAAATTGTTGATTGGAAATTATTGTATGTTACAATAGAAAGAACTATAATAAGTGATTTGACCTCATAAATATATTGTAACAATAAATACAATAATAAATTGATAATAAAAAAAATCACTTGAATTTTTTTCTTTTATCATAATCCAAAACTCATAAATACTAAAACAACATTTTTAAAAATTTGTCCCATTCTTAATCAACCCAAATTATTCATAAATCCATATAAAATCTCAATCAACTTAAATTCTAACTTTTTTTTAATTAGTATTCAACTTGAAAAAAACAAATCCATGAAAAAAAAACAAATCTTATATTGTTATACTATTTTTTAGTATTCAACTTGTATCACAGTGTAATTATCAATTTAATATATATATGAATAAAAAAGATTATTTTCCATTAAAAAAGAATTTCATATATTAATTTAGCATTTAATTAGGTTATAAAGTTAAATTAAATATTATTATTATTATTAGGTTATAAAGTTCTACTAGAACATCTTAAAATCAACCGTGGAACCCAAAATTCATGCTACTAGTAAAAACCCTCATTTTTTTCATGGTTAAATTTGACTTTTTTTTCCTTCAAAATATAATTTTCAATAGTGATTCATAATAGAGATGTAACATTATCCTTTAAATAAGTTGGTCCATTGACACTAGCTATTATTGAGAACATTTTCATCCAACCTTTGGAAATACTTTATGGATGCCACCCCCAATTTGAGCCTTTATAAGGCCACAAGGGGAAGGAAATTGGTCTAATGATGCTTCTAGGTCACTCACCTAACCTAATTTCTCTCTACCGCAGCCCAACTGTTTACCCAAAAATCTACCCACAATACTTAACTAACTTAACCATGACATTCTCTTCACTTCCCTACACAACACAAGGAGGATCTTTCTCTTCTCTACTCAACTATGCCTCAAGAGTGTTGTTCCCTCCAACATTCTTTAGCGTGTGCAAAAGGAATACAACATGTTGTCTTCTTTTGGGATCAACTTGACAAAGTCTTATCTTATCTCTTGAACAAACAATGAACAACAATTTAAAGGGAAATGGGTATGGCTTCTTATCAACCTGACCTTTTATGATCCTTTGTAACATTCCATCGCTCTTCTTAGGCTCATAACCTTCTCTTCCTTGGCTCCCTTGATCACTTACAAGTTTCAATTACAGTGTCGAGCATAGCATGAGAATACATCGATGGTATCTATGTGTTGGACGATGGACAACCTTGAATAAAATGAGCTAATGCAATAATTGTTTTGAATTGTGTGACGAAGTGCATGAGAAAGGAGATCGCTTGAATTTCTATGAGTTTTGAATCTCTATGGGGATGGATTTTCTTACACTCCTTGTAACTAGTACTCAACCCACTTGATTAACTATTGAAATTGAACATCCCCACCAATCACTACATGCATTGTATGATTGGAGGTTGGGATTTTAATAAGGCATGCATGTGGTAGAAATATGAAGATTATGAAACATAGAGAATTCATGAAACATTGAAAACACATGTCAAAATATTTATTAGTTAGGATTTGGACTAAAACTCTATAGTACAAAATTAGACAAAATATTTTCATCATTTACACATGAAATCATTTATATAACTGGACTCATTTCATCATACTTATTTATAAATAGGTTCAAAACATCTAAATGTTAAAAAATTGGATACTATAAGGTTGTAGGTTTACAATGTGCTCTAGATATTCAAGACATTACAATGAATGTTTATCCCATTACAACCAACTTGATTTCCCTTCTTAACAAGAGTGATCCCCAACCATTCTCAGTGTATGCTTATGGGATTCTCTTCCAAGGATGGAAATCTTGGATTTGTATAAGATACTCCATAAAATGGAAAATAATAATGGATGAATGTGAGAATGACAAAATTTATAAAGAATTTGTACATGATATATTCCTTCCAACATGGTTTCTAGGCTTCCTCCTCATTGAGTAATAAATCTCATGTACTCAACATGTGACTTAAGGTAAGGTCTCTATGTGGAAACAATTAAATAGAACTCTTATAATAATAATAATAATAGTTGTGTGTAATTTTTTTATTTAAGAAAAATATAATTTTATAAGTAAAATAAAAGAAAATAATCATAATCATAATTAGTATCATCATTTTAAAATCATAATCTAATAAAATGCAAAATTCATATATCAATTCTATTTATTATTAATAATAAATGTTTATAAATATTTTTATTATAATAATATTAATATTTAATTTAAAATTACAACTTAAATAGATGCTAAATTAATTATAAAATTTTCTTTATTTACATAAAATGTTAATTATAAATTTAATAATAATATCTATATTTAAATTTCCTTAGATTCGGCATTAATATATGAAATTCATTTTTAATGAAAAATGATTTCTTTTATTCTAACATGTTGATTCCCCCTCTCTCTCTATATAATCTATTTATATATATAATCTATTTGTAAATCATAATTACATTATGATACAAGTTCAAAACTAATAATGTAACACTATGGGTAGAAAAGATCTACCATCTCTGTGAGAATATGAACATTGAGGATGAAAACCACTTTCTCTTAAAATGCCTTGGGTACACCCACATTAAATCTCAGTTTTATAATCTTTATTGTAATTCTCACCTTCCTAGCCTTTTAACTTGTCAAAATTATAGTGATTTCAGGACGCTTCACTCCAAGCTCTTTGCCTATAGAAATACAATTTTAAAACAAACTAAATAATGAGTTTCTTTGGGTCCCATAGCCAAAGTTTGGTCTTAGTAGACATTAACCATCATCATCATCAACATTATAAAATTTATTTTTTTAAAGATTTTTATAATAATAATGTTAATATCTAGTTTAAAATTACAACCTAAATAGATACTACATTACTTTATAATTTTTATTTATTTATATAAAATATTAATTATAAATATAATAATAATATTTAATTTAAATTTACAACTTAATTAGATGCTAAATTAACTTATTTATATAAAATATCAATTATAAATATAATAATAATATTTATTTTAACTTTATAACCTAATTAAATGCTAAATTAATATATAAAATTATTTTTTAATGGAAAATAATCATTTTAGTTCATATATATAATAATTACACAAAGATACAAGTTGAATACTAATAAATTAATAAATAAATAGTATAACATTATAGGATTTTTTTTTAAGAGATTTGTTTTTTTTCAAATTGAATAGTAAAAAATAAAAAGTTAGAATTTTAATTGATTTAGATTTTATATAGATTTATGAATAATTTGGGTTGATTAAGAATGAGACAATTTTTTAAAAATGTTATTTTAGTATTTATGAGTTTGGCTTATGAGAAATAAAATAAAATTGAAGTGATTTTTTTGCTAATTTATCATTGTATTCATTGTTACAAGGTCAAATCATTTATTATAATTCTTTCTACTATAATATACAATAATTTATAATCAACAATTTATTTATCAAATTTAACTTAAAATACTTTTACAATAATTTACAATCAACAATTCAGTCACCAAATTTTATTTAAAATATTTTTATTAAATTTATAATAAAAAAAGTTTATTTTATTTCAAAGATTATCATGATTTTTACTACTGTAATATACATTATATTTTCCAGTCAATCATCCATCCACCAATTTAACTTAAAACATTTAAAAATAATTTCTTTAATAATTTGATAAAAATTAACTAATTAAAACATTTTAAATTAAAATTACTTACATTACTATACAATAATTTCATGTCAAGGACCAATCCACCAATTTAACTTATAACATTTTAGATTAATTTCTTTAATATTTTGATAGGGAATTAATGAAAAGTCATTGCCAAATTTCTGATATCTTTTACTATAGCAAGTTTACAAAGAGTCAATAAAATAAAAACAAAAAATTAATAATAAGAAGTCATTGTCAGAAGGTTATTCCAATCTCGCCGGAAGGATGGTAGAATCTGGCGAGCAATTCTCTGCATGTAGCAGAGTGCACTCTCTGCCGTTGAATCGTTCTTTGGAACGGATCCGACGGCGGACAATGCTACCGCATTAAATACTCTGCTGCATCCAAAGTATTGTTCGCTGTAGAATCTTGCATGGTGTCATCGCTCTTATAGAAAACTCCCAATAAATAAGGCTCATGAAAGAAAACAGCTATTGGCCTGCTAATTTCTTGATTATGGAGTCCGTCCAGGTGCTAACTTTGAGTTCACTTGCTTTGAACTAATAACTTAATAAATATATATAATAAAAATTTACTTGCTGCTTTAAGGGCCGTTTATTGTTTGCCTTAAGAGTATAACCTACTGCCGGCCGTTTATTGTTTGCCATAGATAACCGAGACGGACACATGGCGATCTACGATACGGTTCGTTAAATAGAGTGACTAGTGCAAATCTCTGTTTCAGAAGGCGAAAAATACTTGACAGGTTATCCGTTATTTAATGCCGCCGCCCATGGAATATGGGTCATTGGATCTCAATCGCCCATGGAGTATGGACCATTGGATCTCAATTCATTTGAAATCTAATGATCCACACTCAAGCCTCGGGGCATTAAATAACGAATAGCCTATGAAATAGAAACCCGACTTCGTATAAACACCTTTGACCCAATTAATTTGGTTGCAAGCTGTGAGGGCGCGCGTGGGATAAGCGTTCACCAAATCGCCCCGATTTTCCGGCCGATTTTTGATTAAAATCAGTCAAATGTTTGCTGTGAAATTGGTTATTTCATTATTTTGGAATTTTACTAATTTTATTAGCTCATTCTATACTAAATCGGGCATTTTAAAACTACCCAAATGATTAAAACTACGATCAAATACCTCGAAAGTATGATTTACAGCAAAATTGATCTGCCGGATTCCGGCGAGTCGGGGGCGATTTGGTGAACGCTTATCCTGCTCCGTGAGGGCGCGGTAAGGGCATGGTGATGGTAAGGGCATGGTGATGGCAGAAGACAGGACGTTACCAAGGAGGCCTGGAAATTCAATTTTTTTGTGTCGATCAATAAATTTTAAATTCAATTTTCTTGTGCTTATCAATAAATGTTTTTTCGTGCCTATCATTTGATCGTTTAACCAATTTTGCTGAGTGTCAATTTATTTTTAATATTATATACAAATGTGAATAAATTTTTTTTTATTCTATTATATATAAATATGAGTAAAATATTTATATAGAAATTTACTAATTAAGTAAATTATAAAATTATAAAATAGAAAATTTTAGAGAGTTTCTTTGGAAAAATTTGAAGGCTTAGACAGAAAGACTAATAATACAATTAAAACACAAAATATAAATAAATACAATACACATACATTGAAATAGAGAAGTCTATCATTTATGTGTTCCTAAATTAAGAGCATCCCAGGAGATGACCCAACACAATGGCCAATAATTGTTAGCTAAGTTTTAGTAGTTAACATAGATATTAAAATTTTTGACGGGTTATCTAAATTCATGAACGTGAAATTGAAGTTTCAACTATTTTTTTACTTGTCAATGTTGAAGTTTTTATCAAAAAATTACATGTCAAATACATGTAAAAATGGAAAAAACGTTCTGTGGAACGTGAAATTCCAGGCCTCGTACCAAGACTCTTTGTCGTTTGTTGGTTCCGTTAAAGTGCATTTTTTCTGGTAAAATATCTCTAAATATTTTGAGAGAAAGTTTAACTTAACATGTAAACAATTTTTTAATTTTATAAGTTTTATTAATTAATTTTTTAATTTTATAAGTTTTATTAATTTTTTTTCTAGTTTTTTTTAGAAGTTAAATTTTTGAAATCAGTTTATAAACCCAAATTTTAATTGTAGGTAATCATGGATACAACTACTGTGTGAAGCTGTAGTTATACTACTAGACTGGTTGTTTGTGTGAAGCTGTAATTATACTACTAGACTCGTTGTTAATGCTGAAATCAACTCCAATTACTTCTTTCTTAAATGTTACTCGTTGGTTTGTTGATGTTGGCTAGGGCTCCCTATTCTGATTCTGGACCATTTATGCTTATTTTTATTATGAACTATTTTAGAAACCCAACTCTTCATTGCTTTGATATCTTATTCAATTTCAAACCTCCAATTTTATAGAAATCCAGACCTATCGCCTAATCCCCACAATGATTTAAATTTAGTCTAACAATGATTTAAATTTAGTCTAATAGCTAAAGTCTAAATTCATTATCGAAGAGTAACTTTTTTAACAAAACGTTATTTCTGACCATGTAAATAAAAATTGAAAACGTAAAAAAAAAACTTTACCCGGAAGGACAGAGATTAAATCAAATTCCAACCCTGGTCGCCATTAGATCGGCCTCACTCGAGTTGGATTAATTTGCAAGCTGTGAGGGCACGGTACTGATGGCGTAAGACAGGATGGTACCAAGACGGAATTGAATTTTGAAGAATTCCTACTCTGCCGGTTTCCGGCGGCTTGGGGGCGATTTGGTTAGCGTATCCGGCTTGTTTTGCTGGAAAGGAAAGATAATCTTCAATACTGGGCAGAGAGTAGCGACAAAATAATGTAGATGCTTCACTCACCTGGTAATTATCACATTTTTATTTTTAATGTCGTGAGGGGTTCGTCTATAAATTTGGCCTAGGCCTCGTTAATCTTCCAAAGCATTGCGCTCGCTCTTGAGAAATTTATTTAGCTTCGAGAGTTTATCATCATTCCGAATTAAGTACACTATTAGGAAGTGAGATTCCATGGCCGCTCCGAGATCGACGGTTGTTAGACAAGCAGCTGGGGGATTGCCTGCTTCCTCCTCTTATTCTCCTGTGTTGTGTGCCGTTCCAAGGACTCCAGCTCCCCCTTTCAAGATCACTAGACAGCCACCTCTAATCGTCGCCCCAGATCGCTCTACTCCTCGTCAATCTCTCTATCTTTCCTCCTCTTATTCTCCTGTGTTGTGTGCCGTTCCAAGGACTCCAGCTCCCACTTTCAAGATCACTAGACAGCCACCTCTAATCGTCGCCCCAGATCGCTCTACTCCTCGTCAATCTCTCTATCTTTCCAACATCGACGATCAAGCGGGATTACGGTATCAGATTCCCTGGGTTCTGTTTTATTGCAGCGACTCCTCAAAGAAGAAGAATGAACAGGATCCGGTCAAAGTTGTCAAAGAGGCTCTAGCAAAGGTTCTGGTGCATTTCTATCCTCTTGCAGGAAGATTGAGAGATGCAGATAACGGTAAACTCACGGTGGACTGCACTGGCGAAGGTGTTCTTTTCGTTGAAGCGGATGCCGATATTTCCTTGGAAGACTTTGGAGATATCTATCCACCTGTTCCTCGTGGAGATGACTTTATCAAAAATGTTCCGGGATCGGAAAACATCACAGACTGCCCACTACTTCTGATTCAGGTTTGTAGTCCTCGCAAATAAGACATCTGATCATTTGTAGAGTCGATCAACGGGTTAGTTTAATAGTTAAGAGATTTGTTCAATTAATTATAATCTGTTGGAAAAAGTAATTACTCTACCAGACCTCAGACGACTCTGCCAAAGCAGCCTCTGCCACACAGCCCGGAGTAGTCCAGTCTCTGTTAGTATGACATGAGTGAAGTGTTTACAAATTAAGATTCTGCAATGTAATTTAGTAGAATTAATTTCTGGAACTAAGCTTGTAGGTAGATAGTTAGTTATTATCCTCTTTAATGGCAAGTCAGTAGATTCACGGAGGAGCAAATTCTAGTTTCCTACAAATAGAGGAAGAAGATTGTAAATTAAGACACAAAAGACAAGCAGAGAAAGTGAGAGAGACCTCAGAGGATAGTAGAGAGTAAAGAAAGAATTGTGTAGAAGCTAAAGCTTTTGTTTGTTTGAAGATGTCAAGAGCCCAAGCTCTGTAAAAGTTTAAATATCTCTGTTAATTTCAAGTTTGCATTTACTGTAATATAGTTCTTTGTTACTTAGTTATATAAATCAAATAGTTTATGGTTAAATGCATGTTTATTTAGCAATATATTCTCTGTAAAGGATTAAAAATCTCTGTAAATTTTAAGTTTACATTTACCTCAATATAGTTCTTTGTTATGTCAGAACAAATTATATAAATCAAATAGAACAAATTATATAAATCAAATAGCTTATGGTTGAATGCATTTTTATTTAGCAGTACATTTTCTGGATAAATGTTGTTTGTCCGTAATTAATGGATATTATGGTACATTCTCTCTAATTCGTCTTAATCTTGCCAACAGATTAGGTTTTACAGTATACCGTATAGCATGTGATTTTATCTTTAATCTTGCCAATAGGTTAGGTTTTAGTATAGCATGTGATCTTGTCTTTAATCTTGCCAACAGATTAGGTTTTACAGTATACGGTATAGCATGTGTAGAATAATCTGATAGAATTTTGCCACCGTATGAATTTCCAGGTAACGCGTCTAAGATGCGGAGGCTTCGTATTGGGGTTGCGCTCTAATCACTGCATTAGTGATGGCATTGGTATTGCCCAATTCATTAAAGCTCTGAGTGAAATGGCGAGAGGGGCAGCGATCCCTCCGGTTCCTCCAGTCTGGAATAGAGAAATCCTTCGACCCAGAGAGAAGCTTATCGTGAAATTTCCCCACCACGAATATATCCAACCGACGCCCGATGAATATAAACAATTAATGTTTCCACATGATCAAGAGGAAGAGGAAATGAGCGTTAAAGCATTCTTCTTTTGGCCAAGAGACATTGACGCTTTACAAAGACAGGTAGAAGGCAATAAGTGTACCACATTCGAAGCGATATCGGCGTGCCTGTGGCAATCAAGAACGAAGGCTCTGAATGTCCCTGCCGACAAAGATTTGAGATTTATATTTCCTTTAAACGCCCGCTCTCGATTTCAACCGCCTCTTCCGACAGGTTACTATGGCAATGCAATATTCTTAGCCTGTGCTGAGGTGAAATCCCGGGATCTAATTAACCAACCACTGTCTTTCGCTGTGAATTTAATCAACGAGGCCAAGAGAAGGATCGACGAAGAATACATGCGATCTACGATCGATCTGCTGGAAGTGAAAGGACACCCACACTTTACCCTCGGTGACTCTTATGTTATTACGGACCTGTCCAAACTTGAATATGGCGAGGCTGATTTTGGGTGGGGAAAAGCAGTGTATGCAGGTTTTACGTCAGGTGTAGCACCTGGGGCGTCAAATTTCTCTGTTCCTCGACTAATGAAAGCTGACTTCCAAGGACTCGTAGCTCCTGTGTGTCTGCCATCCGTCGCCATGGAAAAATTTGAAGAAAATGTACGGAGCACCATAAATAAACTAGAATAGAATAGCCACCATGGAGACCTTGTTCACAGAAATTCTGCAAAAAAGTCCAAAGCAAATGTTTGATTAATCTGTCTCCTTCCTGTTAGTACAGGCCATGTACAAGATGTGTCACTGCCCTGTCACTGCCACGGTTTTCTGCTCAAATTTTGCACATGCCTTCAGCAATGTATCTCAAGGTCCACTATTTTCTACTTCGTGTACTTTCCTTAATTTAATTTGCACATGGTGTCTCGAACCCTGTTTTCATATCAAAACTGTCGGCCTTCAATTGAGCTATTCCCTGGGGTATAATTGTATTTGTATGTGCATTGTTAAAAATGTAAATAAATTTATTAGCGCATTTATAAACTTGGATTATGTTGAATGATTAAGAAATTGTTATGAATAGCAGACAGTTAGTGGTTCAAATCTAGGTCTAGTTACATGTTATTATTAATGTTTCTACGTTAATTAAACTGGTTTAAGTGTGAGTTATCTATGTCTAATTATATGTTATTATCAATATTCCCTAAGTTTCCAGAACAGAGGAGTGTGGGGCTTAGGTGTGGAGACCACCTTCAAATTTTAGAGAAATTTAAGGGACAGAAAATATAATAATATTATAAATCTCGCAAATTTATCATGTATAAATATAGTTTAAGCTACTCCTTGTAAATACAGTTTAATCACTACTACACTTAGAAGTGTATACACTTAGAAGTGTAGGTGTTTTAAGAACTTTAAGACAAAACCCATGTTCCGTCGTTACTGGCCCACCATTTTGGTTTTTTATTAGACTATTTGAGTTTTCGTCTTGAAGGAGACACAAGACGGTTTGCAAATGGTGGACTTATATTTTGATCTGGGAAAGATGTCACTCTGAGGACTCCCTTGTAGGAATCGAACCTGGGATGGAAACTCCCATCGATTTAACCGCTAGACCACACCTCAGCGAATGATTTTCATTTTATTAAAAAGAGAAAATATGGTTGTTTCATTTCATTAGCAGTTTCGTGTTCCTTTGTTCAAAGTCGGGATGACATTGTAGGGTTTCTATGATCATCTAGCCGCTGATCATCGATGTCGCTTATAGAGAAAGAAGAGTCGCAATGGGGGCTTCCAAAGCTCAAGAAACCAGCCACACAGCCAAAGGGTTTCTATGATCATCTAGCCGCTGATCATCGCGGTCGCTTATAGAGAAAGAAGACTCGCAATGGGGGCTTCTAAAGCTCAAGAAACCAGCCACACAGCCCACCTTAGTAGAACTCGGCGAACGCGAGAGGGATTATGGTGTATGTCTCTCTCTTTTTTGGGCATCTAGCAGATTCCCGCTCAGACGCCATCGAAAATATGGGGACATATCAAATTGAAAAATATCCAGGTCCATTTCGAATGCTCTATTTTATTTATTTGACATACAATATTTAGGGGTTCAGACTTACATCTCTATATGAATCTGACCTTGGTAGATTTACAATACAGTGTTCGAGGCTATCATCCAATGGCTATGGATTACATAGCAAGCAAATGGCAATGACAGATTCCAAAGACCAGCAGCCCGCACTACCATGGCCGTGATGAAAGAGTTGATGCTGAAACATTTTACTATGAAGGTGACACAGGGGAGAGGGCTTATGGTGTTTGTCCCCATTTCTCCTGAAATAAAGAGGTAATTCCTCAATATTTCTGATATTCCTTTCGTGAAGGGTAAGTTTTTGGTATTTATAAGAAATGGGCAATAGGGTTTGGTTTTTTTTTTCGTTCATCATTTTTTTAAGATGTCGGTATTCTTCTGTTCACATTTTTGTGGAATTTCCATTACCGGTTATTAGGATCCTATATGTTTAGGTTGGTTTTGATTTTCCAATTATGTTTAGGTTGGTTTTGATTTTCCAATTCATGACATGGTTATGTTGCATTGTTATATGGGCCTAAGGGCCCTGGTCTAATTTTTAGTTGAGCTGAAGGGATTAATTATAGTTTAAATCAAGTGGGTTGTTGTCTCTTTAAGATATTAAATTAGATACGAGATAGAGATTTTACATTGATAGCAAGATAAAGACACCAGACCAGGATCCTTGTTCAAACCCCAGACCATTTATGACTTGCCCTTTTAACCCCAGACCCTTTATGACTTGCTCGTTTAGTCCATATTTAATCAAGGAATCGCATGTATCCTTCTGACCAAGTCAGAATACACCTCTGCAATGGCGTTAAGTAGATTATTGGATGGAAAAATGATGACACTCTTTTGGATACCAGAGGAGACTGAAGCTGGTAAAGGTTATTTTTATCCACATTATTATCATTTGATGAATAACCAAAAATAGGAGCACTATCAGAATTAGAAAATATAGAAGAAGTTGACACACATGTTATTCCCTTCTTGCAAAGAAATATCTGGGGGAAATTGATCTATGAAAAGTGGGCCTGGATACCTCAATTCAAGGGTCTTAAAAATAAAAAACTGGAAAAGATTCGAGTTGATGTTTTTCCATTGTTTTGATATATGTTGATATGGTGTCGTTGTGTGTGTTTTTTTTAAGAATAATATATATTAAGGGAATCCATGAGGCTTCTGAATTTATTAAAACATGGGTTTTTATGAATCTGAGCATAAAATCCCAAATGAAAAGACTTTAATTTATGTCTGGAGAGACACAACTAAGATGTTTCAGTTCTATTTTCTTAAGAACACCTTCTTCCCCTTTTCCATATCCAGATTTCCTTGAGATGCTCCGTAAAAACTAAACTGTAACCATCCTATTGACACTCTACTCCATTCTTGTTCTTAATCTATTGGCACTCTACACTCTAAAGAGATCACGTTGAAGCTTTTGAAATAGCCTTTACTCTGAGCGACATTGAGGGAATGATATTCTTCCTTGAAAAAAATACAACATTCTATCACTACCGTGACATGATTCCTAACTTCCAATTCAATCTAGAATCAACTGATAGCTAGGGGACGAATGAAGATATCATGATCCTTTTGCTGCGTTTTAATTTCATCTTTTTTCTGCTGGTCATGTGGTTGTAGGATGGTGAGAATCTTCTCGAAAATCGAATGATATGATAAATATTCTTTTGGCATTTACATCAGCTTACCTTTTTTAGTTGTGTGGCTGTAGGATGGTGAAAATCTTCTTGAAAATCGAAAGACATGATAAATCTTCTTTTGGCATTTACATCAGCTTACCTTCTTTAGCTGTAGGCTGGTGACAATCTTGTTGACATTTATGCTAAATTCTCTTTTGCCATTTACATCAGTTTACCTTCTTTAACTCTTGGTTCTATTTTTAATAGGGTAACTTCTGATTAGATGGCATAAATAACTTTTGTCGAAAATTCATGTAATTGTATGCAATATAATGGTAAATAATATGCCTTTTTTTCATGGGTATCAGTGTTGAAAGCTGGGTACTTATTTCTTTTCTACTTTCAAATTTTATGAATTTTCATGTGATTTCATCTTGCACCGTGACATGATTTTAAATCCATGAATCTTTATGAACTACATGGTATAAACCCTGCACTGTTTGCTTTAATACATCTTAAAAAATATTTTAAAATTTTTAAAACAAATGCCTTCCTTCCATTCCTCATCTTATGCATTTTTTCGTTAACTAATGATTCACTATCTCCAAAATGGGATGATGCCCTACATATATATATATAAATCAATATTTTATATTGTCAGGAAAGACTCTAATAATATAGTATTTAAAAGGAAAGAGAATATCCATGTCCTCATTAAGAAAAACGTTTGATGACCCATTGAAATTGCAGCATCTCTCGAGCCATGCTGTCAATCTAAAAATTCTGGCAGTGTTCTTTATTATGGCGGGCACAAAGCACTGCTCCCTCTTGAAACATTCTCCCAACCCTGTGCAAATTAGCATATATGTCTTTTTAAAACATTTTTATAAACATTAAAACTACCTTAGTTATTCAGCCTAACTGGATAACTATTCATACCTGTCACTTCTAAAAATAATACAGTAATTTTAGGAAGCAACGTGAATGATATGCATAGGATGTGTAAATTAGTTTATTACAAATTCATGAATTCACTTTTTAAACTAAGGTTCATTCCTAGTGCACGTTAAGTAATAGATTTAAGTCATCTTAATGGGAATGAACTAATCGTAATGTAATGAAAATGAAAAATGATAGGATGTGTAAATTAGTTTTTTACAAATTCATGACTTCATTTTTTAAAGTAATGTTAATATTCATTCTAAGAGCACTTGTAATCATTGTTGAGTTGATTTCTTATATACATGTTGCAATTTCTTTTCAGTTGATTTTTATAAACATATGAAAAAAAACTGAACATGGAAGGTAGGAAGCCAAACAGGCTGAGAGATTGGCTTCATTCCTGTCTCCCAAATTCAAATTAGTATCAAAAAATTGTAATATAGAGCCATTTCTAGAGCCCGCAGAACTGCTGATTCTAGATAATTCTGATAGATTGATCCGCAGTCCAAGTCCAATCCTGTTTCAAAGCAAAAATCCATGCAATGGAGTGAGTTATTAATTTTAATGAAACACTGGATTAGACGAATTTAAAACATTGCAATGTTCCGTGTGATTATTATCTTTGTCTATATATTTCTGGACTAACCTGATCTCAAAACATCAGCCACTACATCTTCTAGAGTTGGTGTGTAATTTTGGGCAGCAAATAATACTTGAATAGAGTCACAGTCAGACACAATGTACCTAAACAACATACAACCAGAATAATATAACTTTAATCAGTAGAACAGTTGTATCATAGCTTTGAATTGATAAAGGATTCAGTACTAATATTATTTTTTAACCCATTGAGTTTCCATTAGCCTCTGATGGTTCCTCCCAAAAGGTTTGGATATGCGCAGGTGGGAAGTCCATTGACTTGATTGAATGAACACATTCCACTACTAGCATCCCCCCATCTTTAATGCAGGTCTCGAAAGGAGGTTGGAAAGTATCCATCATATCTTGTTGAGTGACCTGCATCCATTGCAATCAGAATCAAAATTATTTCAAAATTAGTGTTATATTTTCACATCATGTCTTGTTGAGTGACCTGCAAATTTTATTGAATAGCAATATATAGAGGTGTAGAGATATTGAAGTTTGCCAATTGATACAAGTTCAATAAATTTCAACTTGAATGTACTTGCCAAAAACATTGAATTTTTCTCATATGGACTTGTAAGCTTCTTCATCAATTACCTACCTGTGCATTATAGTCAAAACGAATGAGTTCTTCCACTCGTCAAGATCATAGGCACTGTAATGTTTGCAACATGAAGCAACTCTCAGTCTCCCAGATGGGGAATCTGGGTGATATTGCAAGCCCCTGACATAGTTCACAACATATCTACCAACTACAAAAGGTTCTTCGCCAAGAGTTTCTTGGGGACGACCCCATCTTGGATCTCTTAAAACGTTAATGTTAGGACTCCAATATGCCAAGCCAGTGTTGTGCATGGCTGGAAACCACCTCCATTGAATTGTATCATATCCAAATAAAAATATCATTTATTATTTCTTGGATCTTGAAAATGGTCTTGAACTGAAAAAATTGATTAGGCAGATTGGGCACTGCATGCTGAAATGTATACTAATTAATAAACCATGACTACTTACCTCTCCAATGGTTCTCCACAGAGTTTCGATAAAAGAAGCAGTTGTTAAAATGACGAGGAAATATTGTTGCAGAAACTACGGGGCTTTCAAATTCGACACTGGGACCAGTGTTAGACACTCCATGCGATGCTTCCCACCACCATTAATATTTGGGAATCCCAAGCCTCTGTATTCCAGTACTGCTGCTTCCCATCGGGCCAACTTTATCGTCCAAAGTTATTCTACTTGCAAGGTCTCTTGTACGTTCTGAAAATGGCAAAGATTTATTACAATATGCCAAATCCTTCTTATTCAATCCCAAAGATTGAAGCTTCAAAGGATCACACACATGCTCAGCTGATGCTGGTCTATCATATTGATCAGCCCATCCAAGTACAAGAATAACAGTTATCTCAGTTTGTTTTCTTTATAAATTGACATTTTTATGAATTATTGTGTAAAAGGATAACCTCTTCCGTTAACAATCAGTCACAGGGGTTAATACATGGTAAGTTGAAATAGGTCAGAAAAGTGAAAGAAAGCTTGAATGCATTTGGAGCCTGTATAGTGGAAACACATGTCTGTGTGATTAAAAATTAAGATAAAAGATAGGGCTTTTCTTCTTTGTGTTTTGAACAACTACCTTATTTCAAGTTTTGGCATGTCTTATTTTTATTTTTTTTCCAAATTGGTTTGTATCACAGAGTGAGAATTTCAAGTTAAAGTTTATAAATGCTTGCACTCTCCTTTAATTACGTCACTGACATTTTTACTCCTAAAAGATATTTTACCATGCGGATATGGGCTTATAAGATAACATATATAATTTACCATCTTTGTATCTATTTACAAGATAACATGTTTATATGGGTGTATATATGCGAGGGAGCATTGACCCATGGACTCAGTTTAAGTTCCTTAAACTTTCAATCATATCACGATCATATCTCCAGATTGTATGTGGAAGTGGTGTTAAAACTTTGTTATAACAGTTCTGAAGTCTCAGTTTTGTATCATTTGAATTGAAATTTCAGGTCAGATCATTTTCCATTGCCTACCATAATAACAGTTGGTGTTTCCAAACTTAAAAGTGATCACAAGCACAAAGATCCCAGATTCCAAAACTACTTCAAATCCATCCATTGAAGGGGTATCCACGACATTAGGTATGATCTTACCTTTATTGCTATATACCATGCCATTCAAGTGACAATTGCTAATGTCATAACCTTTAAACAAATAAGTTTCTTCTGTACAATAAACAAACATTATTTGTAAATGCATTTGTATAGTTATATTTACAACATGGAATAAATAATATTGTATTTTTAATTGATGCCTTTCTTAGGATTTCTACAATGATTGTTCCTTCTTTCTATATAAAGGGTGCTAACTCAATGGAAGAGCGCTTGCTTTAGAAGCAGGAATATAGTGGTTTGAATCCACTGCACCTTGATATTGTAACACTATTACATAGAGGGGGTTATTAAGACAATATTTGAGACAATATTGGTGTAAATTGTCTCAACTTAAGACAAAACAAAGTTTGTGTATTGTTCTAAGTATTAGCGGGTGTCTTAAACTATTGTTAAGACATTAATTTAAGACAATAGTTTAAGACACCCGCTTAAAGACAATACTTAAGACAATATACAAAACTTTGTTTTGTCTTAAGTTGAGACAATTTACACGAATATTGTCTCGAATATTGTTTTAATAACCCCCTCTATGTAGTAGTGAATTCTTCAATGATTCAACACACTTCAATATTGTGTAAATCTATGGCATAGATGATGTAATGGGGAAATGTGACCAGTGGACTCTATTTCTTCACGATTCTAGAGGGAATCACATTGCTTGAGGATTTCAAGTCCAACATACAATTATACAAGAGTGAACTATTAATCCTATATTGAGATCATATTCATCAATAGGAGCATGTGTCTGCCTCCTTGAATATCAAAGTTGATCCTTGAAGGACATTACTCAACACCCTACAATTTTGATGAAACTTCATAAACCAAGCATTAAAATAAGGTAGAATTAGAAAAATAATTCATACTTATAGAGGATTTTAACAATTAGCACTACCAACATCAAGGTATTTAGAGAGGTTGATGTGCTTGATTAAATGACAATCCCTTTACCTCATACATGAAAAAATCATGTGGAAACATCGCAATTCTGATATCCTGAAAAACTGTTAAGTCTCTTGAATTCTGAATGGGATCTAAAATTCTACTTTTTGCATATGAACTTCGATGAGGTTGGAACCACTCTCAATCATCCTGAAACAATTAATGGTAATGTTACAAATTTAAGTAAACCACTTTTACTTTAAGAATTTAACATTACCATTACTACTGGAGCACATAGGAACCCCCCACTTCACCGGCGTGTTCTAGACAAGAACATTTATGTGTTATTCTTTGATGGGGCATCCCAATTTGATGGTTCAAAGTGCGATGCTGGTGTCAGCTTGGACATTTCAAACTGTATTGTTTTTTAAGTTAAAATGAACTGTGAGTAGATTATAGATTATGGAGGACGAGGAAGCTTTGTTAGGTTTTCTTCCCCTTGAGGGTTTCCCAGGAAAATTTGTGTCGCTTTAAAACAGGGGGATGAGATCCCCTGTGTTTTCTCAAGTTTTGCCATATTAGGGACGTGGAGAAACGTTTCGAAAGGAGCCCCCAAGCCCCCGTGGCGTGGGGAGTGAGGGGGGCGAGTCCCCGTGAAACACTAGTTATTATCGACATTCTTCATATTAAACTATCAATATTTTTTATATATTTTTTTCTTTTTATCTCACATTGTTGTAGTTAATCTGTGGAGTGTCATATCTATGCATTGCTACCACTTTTCCATTCATGAGCTAGCTACTAGTTATTTTTTATATTCTTTTTAATTACTTGTTTATTTTTAATTTTGATGTAAAAACATAAACTATACTACACCCCAATCTCAAATATAAACATCTATCCATATCCATATCCATATATATATATTTAAATTTATTTGGTTAAATATTAAAAAGATTACCCTCTTGGTGCTTCTATGGGTCTGAGCGAGAAACATAAGGTCTCACAAAATGAGTATAACCTTAAAAAAAAAAAGTGCACAGAAGCGACCGAAGCGAGCCATTACAGTTTGAACAAGCAATAGAGATGGAGGATGACCCAAACTTGGAGGGCGTCATCTGGCTGGACAATCCCCAGACCCGTGAAATTTATTTATAGTTAATTTTTTGAGAAAAATATTTAAATGAGAACAATATATAAATAAAAAAATTTATTATAAGTTTTTAATTTTACTTTTGTGATTTGGAGTACTATAATAATATTTAAAAAAAACTATGTTGAATATTATAATATAAAATAATAATTATCGATAAAATTAGTAAATAAATTTACGTTAACAATATTAAATTGATATTCATATTTATCTTTACATATTTTGACTTTTTATAATATTTTATAAAATTGAAATTAAAATAATAATACTTTTATTTATTTTTATAAATAATAAGTTTGTATGTTTATATTATTTCATAGAGTATAATTATATGTAAACATTTTATATAGAAAATTATGTGTATTGAGAGAAATCTAAACCAATTTAAGACCATTGCTAAGTTAAACTGATAATTGGAAACCATTGATAAATACAACCTTTGTTTTGGTTTTGTCTTTATATATATAAATAAATAAAATATTACAAAGATAAAAAGTTTTATTATTTACACATTTTTAAATTAGGATGTATTTATATATTTTGTGGTTGTTGAATATAAATAGTCCACAAGTTAAATGTCACAAACAAGTTATCTATATGTAACACACCTCAAAATCATAATTTTTTTTTATATGCATTGTCTTAACGCCAATTATTAGTAGGTTGCTTATGTTTTAATTCTGTAAGTGAATAATATTTATCCACCTGTTATGGCTAGCTCCTTCCGAACATACATCCATATCTGTGGAGGTGATGTTTACAGTTCCTTATTTTTATTATATTAGTTTTATGTGTAGTTGTAATCATCCTTTTTCTATATCTCAACTACCTATTATCACAAGCTTTCTTCTTGGGTTGCTACTATCAAAATCAATGTAGACAATACACTTGTTTCATCCTCATACAATTTAAGAATAGCTTACTTGTGAGTCCACTCCAAATTGTAAAATATAAATATCTATTAATACTATCACAACCACAAGTAGAGTGGCCAATGAATGTCCATAGGCACAACCAACCACTTAGTTACAAATTGTTACCTCTTTCTCTAACCACCCTTTAACTGAAGGGTATTTAAATATTAATCAAGATGGATTTAAGCATAACAAGATACAGAGACCATGAAATGAATCCTTATTGTACACTTGTTACACTTAGGTTAATCTTGTTGATTTGTTCAAGCAAGTCCAAAATCTCAAATAATATCTAAATGCTTATCAACACAAGACCCACGTGGTGGCAATATTCCGGACATTGTCACATGTTGTTGTAGGTTAATTTGAAAGTAAACTAGCAATTTTGCAGTAGTGAAAGAGCTTTGTGATATTTTAAGTCTGCAAACTGTAAAAAATCACAACAAAAAATCCTCAATTATATGGTTATAAATCCATAATTCAAATCCTATCTTAAAACAAGCCCTTGGAATTATGAGGGACGAGAATGCCATTGAAAAGAGCCACAAGGTGGCAATGTCCAAAACATTGCAGTAGCAATGGTTGGTTGTTTGTAATTGCAAACAACTCCATTGCATAGTAGGAGGGATCATATTTAAAAGAAGTAATAATATTGTGTACTTGATTAAAATGAAGTAGCATAATTATCTAAATTTTATAAAAAAAAAAAACAAATTAAAAAAAAACACATTTGCAATAACAACTCTAAAATACTAAAAAACAAGATTCATCATATGGGATTATTTTATAATCTATGTTAGGGTGTAATTCTTCTCCAACATTTCAAGGTAAAGTAGGCATCAATTTGTTGTAATGAAGGTTACTTTGTGGGGCAACTATTTTTATAATAATAATTATTTTATAAAGTCTCTCTATATTGATATATGGGAAAGTAGAAAACAAAAAACTAAGCAATTTTTACCCAACACCAAACACCTAAAATCAATTAACATAATGAAAGACAACCACAAGTTGAGTATTTGGTAACAACATAAAATTATATATACATCAACAAACCCCTAGTAAAAATCAATTTGAAGGCTGGAAATTGTATATGTATATGCAAATTTCATATGTATATCCCGTTGCTTTCATTTACCCATCTTTAATGCCATATTTTGGAATTGAAAGTGCCATAGGTTTGACCCTCTGTTTTTTGTTGTCTACATGTTTATGTACCATGGTGTGCCAGTATTCTACCAAATCATGCTTTCTAACATGCCTTTAGCTTTGAATCATAGTATGTGAATCATCTACGTTGTTTGGTCAATGACTTTTGAAACCTATGGTTGAATAAGGAGCTTACATATGACTTGATTCATCAACTGGTATGAGGTAATACCATAATTCTATAGGACGAAGCTTATACAAGAACTCTATTAGGTTAATGAGGATGATTGATTACATGTATTAATATTAAGTATCTTTACCTACAACATCATAAATAAGCACAAAGCAAAAAATACGATATACACTAGTTTAATAAGAAGAACATGAACATCGTAACACGAATAAGTACTAATTATCTTTATCTACAAGATCATAGATAAGCACGCGTAAGAAATACGGTAAACACACTAGTTTAATAAAGAGAACATGAACACCATAAAGTATTGGGAATAAGAGGAAGCATCAAATAAATAATATGAGCATAGAGCTTATTACTAATACTTACAGTAAATGTATTAATGTATTAGCTACTTAATATCTACACGAAAAGAAGCATAGTTGTTTCTATCTTATACTTACAAAGCTATTTAAAACATATTGTACATTAAATACTATATACTCAAATCTCATTGAAAAATATTGTATAATGAATACTCTATACTGAAATCTCATTGAAAATTATTGTATACTACAATTTTGTCTGCATCTGTAAATGAAAAATCCAATGCACATACAAACAATGGAAGAAGAACACAGATTCCTTATAAGAATGTAGGTACATTTGAGCCTCGAGCTTTTACAATTCAAAATCAAAATTGATATTCAATTCAAGAATGATCAGAAAGTTCAGAATGAGACTAGTGGCATATTCTTTTACTGACTTTGTTGTGTAATTTGAATGACACTCTTATATTGTTTGTTTATTCTATTTGATGTCATAATTTTCACAAAGTTTCATATTGAACACCATTAGAATGTTGAAGAGAAACTTAAATAGTCGGGTATCCTTTGTGGGTAGATATATATTCTGTGTTTGAACGGATTTATTTTTATGTGATATTAGATTCAATGCAAGCAACATGCTAAATAGGATACGAAACCATCGAGTATTCTTTGTTGGTGATTCAATCAGAAGAAACCAATGGGAATCACTCATTTGCATGCTAGCAGAGGCAGTTACAGACAAACTCCAAATATATGAGGTGAATGGAAGCCCCATTTGAAAGCACAAGGGATTTTTGTCCTTCGGATTCAAGTAGTTCAATTGCACTGTGAAATATTACAGGGCACCTTTTTTGGTTTTGCAAGGCCGCCCTTAGAAAGGATCTCTTCCTGAAGTTAGAATTACACTGAAATTGGATTTGGTTGACTAGACATCTCGGTATTGGAAGGATGCAGATATTTTAGTCTTCAACACAGGTCATTGGTGGAACTTTGAGAAGACCTTGAGAGGGTAAGCTTTTACTTTGCAGTTTGACTATAGTGCAATGGCTGAATCTGGATTTTTTGTTAGACTCTTAAAGACCTTAGTCATGGAACATAGTTTATGTTGGTCGTGGGTTCAGATCCACAAATAAGTGAAATCACCTAATGGTGATCACTTGTCTGACACGAAGCACCATAATATGTTTTTGGGGCCTGTTGCCGCCTTTCACACACATGGGGGGGAACGTGGCAGAAATCTTCAAGCCACTAGGTGTGTCCTTGGGGGCAAGTCTTGAGTCAAGGCTATCACCTTGTTCTTGACTCCTCCATTTAGGCTCAACTCCTAATGAAGCCAAGCGAGGTAGACCCTATTAAGTTACTAAGACAAATTACTTTAGTATGATGATGTTAAATTGAGATAGTTGCTTGGGAGTTTGAAATTAACCATAAATAACCATAGATGACAAGATGAAAAATAAGCACAATAAAGCACAACGTTGAGACACAATACATATATCAAAAGATTTAAACACAAAATGAGTGCCTTAAAAATGGAGTCATAAAATAATCAAAGTACTTGCATGTGCTTGGAGTGAATGTTTTGCGATTGCCTCTTGGTACGTTTTAAGTTAATGTGAAATATGAGTGGATTAAAATTAGGTGAGGGGGACTCCAGATATACTCGAGGGGTACTTGGAGTATGTCAAAAATAAACCTTTACAACTACCCGCAAGGAATGTGTGGGCTGAATGGAGTCTCCGAGATTGTGTTCATAGTACACACGAAGGTGTAACAGAGATCGGCGCCCCGAGGTCACTGTCCAGGAGTTCCCACTTCCTTTGGGTATTTTGCCACCGTTTACGGTTTGATCGAGGCGTTGGACTTTTGCTTGATGGTGGTTAATTGGGGAAGGTGAAGACTAATTAATCTAGTCACTCACGTTGCTTTTGATGCAGCTTGACTGATCGGATGAACCGCAACCAAGTGCATAGCATACATACCGGAGTCTTGTCAATTTTAGTAAATTTTAAAGGATGAGTTTTTTAGAAAGAAAAACCTTCAAGGAACCTCTTTTGGTCCAAGTGGACCTCAATCGAGGAATCAAGGAAGGGGTTGATTTTAAAAGATTGTTTGCAGATATTAATAATAAGCAGAAAAAAGGAAGCAAACCACAAGTTTTCTAATTAGTCCTTCCACGCATCTCTTTTCCCTTTCGGGTCAATAGAGAAGTCGTGGGGTAAGTATTAAAGTTACTTTCATACTATAATATGGAATATATGATAAAGTAATCAAAGCATATTATTCTGCACCAATGAAACTAATCTAGAGCGAAAATAAATAAGAAAATGCAAAAAACGACAAAAAATGCGCGAATCCCCCAAAGGGGGATGGGGAATGGGCTCGAAAGAGCCTATTCAGAGAAATTTTTTATTATCTGTTGTTACAATATCAGTAAACTTATTTGAATCCTCTTTGTTCTTATACATGATGAAACCAATATCTTACAAATTGTCCAAAATTAAAATTACAGTCAAAAGGGAGACCCTTGGGGGGATTCAGATGACCCAAAAGCCACTTTTGAACATCAGCTTCTCCTTTTTCTGTTATTCCTGCTAAAAGACAATGAGATTATTAGAATGAAATATTCTCAAAAACACTTTGGAAGTACCTTTGGGTCAGCCTACTTTAAACACAAAAAAACTAAGTTAAAACTAGTTAAAATGGTAAAAAGGAACCAAGAAAAGCAAGCTTTCCTTGGGATCTTAGATTGCTGTTTGGGAAGCCAATGAGATATGCACTAATTGTTGGATTTTATCTTGTAAAACAAAAACAGAAATCTAATGCATGCAAACTATGGATCCTCTTTAAATTGCCATGCAAAACGAACGATTTCCCTAAACTAGATCTAGAATGCTTTATGAAACTTTTTAGGAACGAGATTTAGATTATGAGCTTTGATACAACATATCCATGTTAAGTTTTACTTTAAGATAATAGATCTAAATGATATCAAATCTTGTAAACAAAGTACTCAGGTAAAAAATTGATTTTAGGAGGAAGAGAGAGAAAGAGTGCTAGAAGCCTGGGAATGTTGGGCGTTCGAGTCTGCTTTGGTGGAACACTGAGGAACTATGTCTTCCAAAAGATACTAAAGGTGAGGAATATGTAAACTATCTCAACTCCTTCTATAAGTGAGATCACCTGCAACTTGGAAACCCTTGCACAAACAAATGGTTAAAACATAGGTGCTGCTGGAAAAAGATAATTGGAAAGCATGCAAATAAACTTAAAATACATGCAACTTCAAGAGATTTGAAACAAGCGAATAGTAAGAGTATAAATCAAAATAGAATGATCTCTTACCCCAACAGGAGAGAGCTCTCTCCTTCAAGGCCAACAATTAACCAACAAAAAAACAAAGATAAATAACACAGATTATACCTCATAAGCACTTGACAATCACCATCCACACATGAAGAGCATTACACCATAGATCTTGCCTCCAAAGCTTCTTTATTCCAAAATAGTAAACAATATAATACAATAGCAACAAATTCTCAATCTGTCTCTAGCTAGCTTGGAAGAGGAAAATTGAGCTTTATTTATAGCAAAAACAGGAAATCTAGCCCAGGAGGGGCGCAATTCCCAAAGAGAGAGAGATTGCAGCTGCATGTGGAGTCAATATGGGCTTGATCTGTGTCTAATTGATCTTGATATGAGTCTCACTGAGTGCAACTGTCAATCAGAGAGCTGATATGACTAACACCTCAACCTGCTAACTAAAGCATCCACCAGAACTCATCCAGATGAGCCCACACGTGTGGAGGAGAGAGAGAGGGTGCAATTCCCAAGATTGCATGCAATAATGTACTATCTATTCATCCTAGATCAACTCTTTCTGTCAAGGAATGGTCAGATCCAGTCAATCCCAAGCCGATGAGACTGATTTCAATCAAATCGGAGCAAATCCCAATGATTTAGGATTTTGAACTTTCTCCATTATTTAACTAATTTATCAATTAAATAATCAATATTTGATTTTTAGGGATTTTTGACCCGAGTGATGAACAAATCACTCAAAACTTAGAAAAAGTGGGTCTATGGGTTTACATGGTGCTCTGAGCTTGAAAATGAGCACCCCCATGACTGAAATTGATTTTCGAGCCCACTTTTATTATAAAACCAAATTTTCCAATTAGACTATTAAAAAATAGCCTAAGTTTTGTGAAAAAAAAACTTTAAAAATTTAAAAAATTAAAAACCTAGGGGGACTTAGACATGTTCATATGACTCGACCATAATGCCTAGCATGTTTATAAATTGATACATAGACTCTAATAACCTCAATAGGCCTAAATGCCAAGGCGACCACCCCAACTTTGGAGGTATTGAGTGAAAAACCCATAAATTATCAGTCGTTTATTCAACAACCAATATTAACCAAGGGAAAAAACACCTTGGGCTGATCGGATTGACAAATAAAGTCTAAGAGACCGAGTCTTTTACAGACAATATCATGCTAGAACATTTTATTACAACTCCCCTATGGGGTATGAACATGTGATCTAGTACAACAAACACTTCCCAGAAGCACTTTCGAAGGTCTTCTGAAGTCTGAACAAATCATCTTTGTCCAGTTCACCAGGCTCACTTGAGAAAAAACCACTAAGTACAACTTAAGTGGTAACATCTGGCTCCATCTAGGGACACATGCTTTGACTAATCTTTTGATCAAAGAAGAGGATGTGAGAACTTCGAAATCTCTGGGTCCTGCATAGCAATTAAAGTTTGTCAGTAACATATATATAAAAGAGATCAACTATAAAAGCATATTAATGTATAGAATTATTCTATGATGTACAAAAAATCAATATTTTACAAGACTAATATACAAAAGAAAAATTTCAAGGTTAGTACCATGGTACAAAACATCAATAATACAACAATATGATACATGAAATTTAAAAATACATGCATGGTGAGGTTTAGAAATTGGCCCTGAAACCATCGATGCCAATAAAGGCATCAAACTGTCTTGGTGAAGAACATCTTGAGGAGAAAGCCATTCACTAGTAGGATTAACCTTTCTCCTTCTAGGTCATTTAGATAGAAAGAATTTGTTCATGCTACTTCATCAATGATATATGGCTCCAACCATAAGCTGTCGAACTTTCCGTGTTTCCCAGGTTTCTCCCGCCGTTTGTCCCAACGCAAGACTGTGTCACCTACTTGAAAGGATCCAAGCTAGGTAGATCTATCAAAGGTTTTCTTGACTTTGTTTGAATTTCTGATACTTTGGTCAAGGGAATTTCTTATACTTTCATCTAACTCAATCAACTGGTTGATTATGTTTTGAATGGCATCCTGATTTGAGCTAAAGGTATGGAGAAGTTGATACATTGGAAGCTTTAAGTGGGCAGGTAAAGTGACATCTAGGCCATATACAAGTTCAAAAGGGCTCCTTTCGGTGGAAATTTTCTTTGTGATTCTATCGGCCCATAATGCAAACTTGATCTTGCTAGCCCAAGCCTTTTTATTATCACCAACAGTTTTCTTGATTATGGTCATTAAGTTTTTATTACTTGACTCAACTAGACCATTTCCTTGGGGATAATAGTTGGATTAATGGGATAGGACAATGCTGTACTTGAAACAAAAGGATGACATCTCAGAGGAAACAAAGCATGAACCATTATCTGTGATGATTCTGGCTGGCACACCCAATCTTGTGATAATCTTATCTTCTAAGAAATCCATGACTATAGCATTGGTTGCCTTCTTGGTGGGTATCGCCTCTACCCACTTGGTGAAATAATTAGTGGCGGTGAGAATCCAAGAATAACCATTGCTCGAGTTATCCTTGAACTTACCGATGCAATCAAGCCCCCATTGCTGGAAAGGGGCTTGGACTACTATTGGGTTTAAAGGCAAGGCTTTCATTTGTTGCTTTCCAGTGAACAACTGACACTGGGGGAAAACTCTGACAGACTTGTGCACATCTGAAAATAGGTTTGGCCAATAGTATCATTCTCTAAGGATTTTATGGGCGGTTGTTCTTGCTGCAAAATGTCCACCACAAAATCCTAAATGGAACTCAACCATGAGTTTTTTGGACTCAGGTTCATCGGCACATCTAAGTATTAAACCATCGGGGTTTCTCCAACCCAAACCATCTTTCGTTAAACAATACTTAGTTGCTTTTAACCTTAATGCTCTTCTTTTATGGCCAAGTAGGTGATCAGGGCATGTAAGGTTATGGAGGAAAAAGATGATGTCGGTATACCAAGGGTGCTACTCTAATCTCTGAAGCTCATCTGATACACTTTGTTCTGAATCACTGTTATGGCAGATTATTTCTAAGGCTTTTTCATTTCCTTGGGTCAACATCTTTGCAAGACCTTGTCCCTTAATTAACTTATCAGGTTTTATCTCTAAATCATACCCTTGAATATTTGAAACTCACTTACCCCTGATTCCTAGACAATCTTGTTGAGACATGATATACTTGACAGCTGCATGGGGTACATACCCAATGATTTTGGAGTATCCTACATAAGTTCTGAAATGTTTAAGGGACTTGACAAGAGCATAAGCTTGTTTCTCCATGGTGGTATACTTCAACTCTGAATGTTGCAAGGCTCTAATCATAAAGGCTATAGGTTTCTCTTGTCCCTCCTTATTCTTTTAAAGCAAACACCAGCAATGGTGTCCTTCGAGGCAAAGGAAAATATCTGAAATTTCTTGGAATAATATGGACTGATCAAGATTGGGGACCTGGATATGGTATCTTTGATAGACTTGAAACCATCTTTCCCTTCATCCGTCCACTTGAATTCAACATCTTTCTTTTACAATTTTTGTAGAGGCTTCATTAGTTTTGCTAAATTTGGGATGAATCTCTTTATGAAATTTATCTAACCATTGAAACACTGGAGAGCTTCAAGATTCTGAGGCAAGGGGAATTTCTTAATGGCTTCAACTCGTTCAGGATTGACTTTGACACCATCCTTAGAAATGATGTGTCCCAACAACTTGCCTTCATCAACCCCAAAGATTGACTTAGCAGGGTTTAAGGAAATACCATATTTCTGACATGTTATGAAAACCTGCCTAAGATGACTTATGTGGTCAGATATTTCTTTTGAGAAAACAGTTAAATCATCTTGATATATTTTGATTATTTTGCCTATAAGTTCTTGGAAGGAAAAATCCATGGCTCTTTGGAAGGTGGCACCAGCATTTAATAAGCCAAAAGGCTTTCTTAAAAAATTGTAGGTGCCCTAAGGTGTGGTGAATGTAGTTTTATGTTGATTCTCTTTATTTACCAACAGTTGCTTATAACCGGAAAATCCATCCAACATGGACATCATTCCCGATCCCGTTACTCTTTGAAGCAATGTTTCCATGTTGGGTAAGGGGTAATTATCTTTAAGGCATGATGTATTCAGATTTATGAAATCTATACATATTCTGATTGACCCATTCTTCTTTCTGACAACAACTAAGTTGGAGCACCACGATGAATGTCTTGTAGGTGCTATGATCCCTGCTGCTAACATCTTCTGAAGTTCCTTCTGCACAATGGGGTCCAACTTAGGATTTATTTGCTTAAGTTTTTGTTGGAAAGGCTTGACCTCCTTAGCCTCTTCTGTGAGGGGAATAGTGTGTTGAAACACATCTTCCCGATATACTTTAAGTTCATCATAACTAAAGGCCAACACATCTCTATATTATTTGATTAAGTTGATCAAATTGTTCCTTTCTTTTTCTGAAGTACCTTTTCCAATTTTTATTAACTTGGGGTCCTTATCAGTTCCTATGTTTATTTCCATATAATCCTCAATTTTTATTTCTTCTTTTTTGTTTTTATGACGATCTTGTCGATCAAATTTAAAAAAAAAAGCTATAATGTTACTCGAGATGTGATTCCTTTCATTATCCTCACATTCCTGATACTCTTTACCCTCTTGATGATAACTGATCTTGCAACCTTCAAACTCTTGGAGATTATGGATGAATCTCAAGAGTTGCTCATCATCTTTAAATAACTGCCAGTGATCTACATTATCTGGAATTGAAGGTCTGAAATTAATTTCCATTTTTCCATTCCCACTAATCATTTCATCTGATGGCTAGAGGGTGGATACTGCTACTGCCAACTTGTCTGCCAACCCATTCATTTCTCTAGGGACCGTCATTAGAGGAAATTTCAACTCAAAATGGGCCTCCTAAAAAGAATTAATAAAATAATATTTATTAATTTTGGAGGAAGAAAAGAAAAAAACTACTTTTTTGTTTGTATTTTCGACATATATCCTCGTGTTTTTACTCAAATTTCGATCGGGAGAGCTCATTGGATGCGGAATTAAATTCTGCATCCAACGAGTACCCACTCGACATACTTTTGATGGACCCTGCTACCCCAAAAACAAGAAATACCTGAAAAAACGTGATGATGACATCGTGATGATGATGTCATCATCACGTTTTTCAGGTATTTTTTGTTTTTGGGGTAGTAGAGTCTGTCAAAAGTATGCCGAGTGGGTACTCATTGGATGTGGTTTTTAATTCTGCATCTAATGAGCTCTCCCGATCGAAATTTGAGTAAAAACACGGGGAGATATGTAGAAAATAAAAACAAAAAAAGTAGTTTTTTTTATGATACCTATCCCCAAATTTATATTAAAAAAGTGTTTAAGACCTATACGGTATTTCAAATTTAAAGCAATTTCATTGGCTAACACATGATGACATGGAATTTGAATCAAAGTTAAAAGGCCCATTTTGAGTTGAAATTTCCTCTAATGTTGAATGTTAAGTGCATCAGACCATTCCATGATGTCCCATATGGCATTTCTATAATTCCTTAGTCTGTCATTTTTGCACTGATACTGATTCTTAATTTGGAGGACAACTAAGTTTGAATCACCTTTTATGTTTAACATCTTTATCCCCATGTCTTTAGCAGTTTCTGACCCTAGAAGCAATGCCTCATACTCAACTACATTGTTCGATGCTTCAAACTCTAACCTAAAAGCAAAGTTGTAAACTTTATTTGAAGGAGAGATGATCACGATGCCCGCACCCTTTCCGGCTTTGGAATAAGCCCTGTCAAAGTACATTTTCCAAACTTCATCTATCCTTTCATCTTTAATGCTTCCTTAATAGGGGCCATGAAATTTGACAAGATAGCATAGTTTCCAAAGTTATCAGTGAAATGAACAAATTCATTTCCAGGATTTTTAGGGTTTTCTACATGCCGTTTCCTTAGCTTCTCTCTATGGAGTATCACCCTAGTGTTTTCTAATGCAGGTATAGTAGCATATGTCCAATCCATTTGAATGTACCCACCAAGAGTTGCGGCCCACTTTCTAAATAGCAACATACCCCAATTATTTGGCACATCAATCACTACCACATCCATTGACATGTCGATGTCAGGATACTTGGCCAACTTAACATGAAGATTTAAGATTATCCCTACCACTTCAACTTATCTTGCATCCATTGCACAAACATTGTAGTAAGGTCGGGTGATCCTTAGATATAGCTGTTCCATTACTTTTCTTGTCATGACATTTGATGAAGCACCTGAATCTAACATGCAATTATGAAGGAGAAGGTAATCAACTAAGAGAGAGACATAAAAAGGTGGGTGGTGTTCTCTTCTCGAATCAACACTATTGAGGACTATAGGCATATCCATAGGTTTAATATGGTCAGCTTCAAATATAGCATTAGTATCAGGGAGACGATCCTCTTCAAAAATATTATGAGTTTTATTTTGACTATCCTTTATGGATTTAAACAAATTTTCCTTTTGACTAAGAATTTTAAGGACATCAGTTGCATAAACAGACATCTTAGCATTACTTATCCATTCTCCCATGTCAATATTTGATTCAGGGATAATAGGAGGATTTGGGAGAGGAGGAGTGGTCACCTTCGGCTTGTACTGTTTAGATGGTGATGGCTTCTCCTTCCTTCGATAAACTACACCCTTGAATCTAGCCTCATTTCCTGAATTGTTTCCAGAGTAGGCATTGCACCATAAAAGTTGGAAAAGAGGTCCTTCTCATAACTGTAATTTGTGGGTTGCTGCCAATGTTGGTTTGATAAAGGGTAGGTTTGGCCTACCATGTACACATGATCAGACTCCCTTGATGCTGTTTCCTGATTACTGACCTCGGGAATCCCATGTTCCATAACTTGGTTCGCAACATAACAAGTGCTTTCTTGGTGGAATTGTTTACAAGGTCTACACCATGGAATTACTTCTTCTAACATGTTAGCTGAGTCTAACTGATTTGGAATCCTAGGTTCTTGCTGATGAGATTTCTTTTGATACATCCGATTCTGTTTAGGTTGAAAGTTCCTAGGTCCATTATTCCTTTCCATTGTAATTATTCTATTTTGCATATGATTTAATTGTGCAGAATGATTTTCCATAAGTTGGTTTTGACTAGTAACCAAGTTTTTTATCATGTCCGTCACCTTTTCCATGGGATATTTAGAAGTTCTCTTTTCTTCTGATTCAACGGCTTTACCCTTCTCTTTGTTGTAGGAAGTGTTTCCCCTAGTGTAACCTGGAATGTTGGACTTGCCTGAAGATTGCATATTCTTTTCTATTTTCTTGGCCAATTCCTGGGTAGTTTTTAGATCGGCCGACTCTGTCTCTTAACTGGTACCTTAAATCACCGGTGAAAGCTTGGATGTAGGATATAAGGATAGATGCATCTTTTGGGTTGGTGTCTCTAGGAAGGTTCGCAACCACACGCTTGAATTTAGTGTTAAATTCATCCATGGTTTCATTCTCCATATTCTTTATGCTATGAAGGGTAGCAAGCAGATGTCTAGGTTCCTTCTTTTTTCCCCATTTCTTCTTAAAACCATCTAGAAATTCACTAAGAGTTTTATATGAATCATCATCTAGGTTGAAGTACCATTCTCCAGCATCATCTTCTAAGGATAAAGAAAAGAGCTTCATTTTGATATGGTCATGGTCATGGGAAGCTTCATTGCAGTAACTGACCAAGTGCTTTTCAAACTTTCAAAGGTGAGACTTGGTAGTGATGGAATTATTGCCCTGAAATATGGGGAGCTTCTTGATAGCATCATTTGGAATGGCATGGGGAGCACCTGCTATCTGAGAAAAGTCAAGGGGTTTGAAGAATTCCGTCATTTCTTGAGATTGGTGGATATGACTCTCTACAAATATGTGATGGATATCTGAGAGGGATTGGTCTCCTAAATCTTCAAGGTTTCTATGAGAGGTTTGCCTATTCAATTTTTCTCTAATAAACCTTTCAGGATTAGGGAGAGGATTGAATAATTGTCAGTGGTTTCTTCGGGTAGAAATTCTTGAAGGTATGTTAGCCAGTGGAGTCGCCAGATGGATCAAGTTTTAATTTTTATGTTTTTTAAAGACAAGATCAATCAATTTTTTTTTATCTTTTTAGTTGTTTAGAAATAAGTTAAGCTAAGTCGTACTCGAGAATACAAATATTTATCCCTGGCAACAGTGCCAAAAAGTGTTGCTGCCTTTCACACACCTGGGGGGGAACGTGGCAGAAATATTCAAGCCACTAGGTGTGTCCTTGGGGGCAAGTTTCGAGTCAAGGCTATCACCTTGTTCTTGACTCCTCCGTTTAGGCTCAACTCCTAACGAAGCGAAGGGGGGTAGACCCTATTAAGTTACTAAGGCAAATTACTTTAGTATGATGATGTTAAATTGAGATAGTTGCTTAGGAGTTTGAAATTAACTATAAATAACCATAGATGATAAGATGAAAAATAAGCACAATAAAGCACAATGCTGAGACACAATATATATATCAAAAGATTTAAACACAGAACCAGTGCCTTAAAAATGGAGTCATAAAATAATCAAATTACTTGCATGTGCTTGGAGTGAATGTTTTGCGATTGCCTCTTGGTACGTTTTAAGTTAATTTGAAATATGAGTGGATTAAAATTAGGTGAGGGGGGACTCCATATATACCTGAGGGGTACTTGGAGTATGTCCAAAAATAAACCTTCACAGCTACCCAGAAGGAATGTATGGGATGAATGAAGTCTCTAAGACTGTGTTCATAATACACATGAAGGTGTAACAAATATCAGCGCCTCGAGGTCATTGTCTAGGAGTTCCCACTTCCTTTGGGTATTTTGCCACCGTTTACGGTTTGATCGAGGCGTTGCATTTTCGCTTGATGGTGGTTAATTGGGGAAGGTGAAGACTAATTAATATAGTCACTCACGTTGCTTTTGATGCAACTTGAGTGATCAGACGAACCAAATCCAAGTGCAGATCATACACACCGGAGTCTTGTGAATTTTAGTAAATTTTAAAGGATGAGTTTTTTAGAAAGAAAAACCTTCCAGGAACCTCTTTCAGTCCAAGTGAACCTCAATCAGGGAATCAAGGAAGGGGTTGATGTTAAAAGATTTTTTTTTCAGTTATTAATAATAAGCATAAAAAAGGAAGCAAACTACAAGTTTTGTAGTTAGGCCTACCACGCATATCTTTCCCCTTTCGGGTCAATTGGGAAGTCGTGGGGTAAGTATTAAAGTTACTTTGATACTGTAATATGGAATATATGATAAATTAATCAAAGCATATTATTCTGCATCAATGAAACTAATTTAGAGCGAAAAGAAATAAGAAAATGCAAAAAACGACAAAAAAGACGCGAATCCCCCTAGGGGGGATGGGGAATGGGATCGAAAGAGCCTATTCGAAGAATTTTTTTATTATCTGCTGTTACAGTATTAGTAAAATTATCTAATTCCTCTTGGTTCTTATACAGGATGAAACCAAGATCTTACAAATTGCCCAAAATTAAAATTATAGTCAAAAGGGAGACCCCTGGGGGATTCAAATGACCCAGAAGCCACTTTCGAATAGCAACTTCTCATTTTTCTGTTATTCCTGATAAAATACAGCGAGCTTATTAGAATGAAATATGCCCAAAATCACTTTGAAAATACCTTTGGGTCAGCCTACTTTAAACACAGAAACAACTAAGTTAAAACTAGTTAAAATGGTAAAAATGAACCAAGGGATCTTGGCTTGCTGTTTGGGAAGCCAATGAGATATGCACTGATTTCTGGATTTTATCTTTTAAAATAGAAACAAAAATCTAATGCATGCAAACTACGGATCCTCTCTAAATTGCCATGCAAAAAGGACGATTTACCTAAACTAGATATAGAATGCTTTATGAAACTTTTTAGGAATGAGACCTAGATTATGAGCCTTGATACAACATATATATTTTAAGTTTTACTTTAATATAATATAAGAGCATAAATCAAACTAGAATGATATCTTACCCCAACAGGAGAGAGCTCTCTCCTTCATGGCCAACAATTAACCAGCAAAAAATCAAAGATAAATAACACAGATTATACCTCATACGTACTTGACAATCACCATCCACACATGAAGAGCATTACACCATAGATCTTGCCTCCAAAGCTTCTTTATTCCAAAATAGTAAACAATACAATACAATAGCAACATCTTCTCAATCCGGCTCTAACTATCTTGGAAGAGGAAAAATGAGCTTTATTTATAGCAAAAACAAGAAATCTAGCCCAGGGGGGCGCAATTCCCAAGGAGAGAGAGACTGCAGCTACATGTGGAGTCAATCTGGGCTTGATTTGTGTCTAACTGAGCCTGATTTGAGTCTCACTGAATGCAACTTTCAATTGGAGAGTTGATATGACTGACACCTCAACCTGCTAACTGAAGCATCCACCAAAACTCATCTAGATGAGCCCACACATGTGGAGGAGAGAGAGAGGGCGCAATTCCCAAGATTGCATGCAATAATGTACTCTCTCGTCAGCCCAAATCAGCTTCTTCTGTCAAGGAATGTTCAGATCCAGTCAATCCCAAGCCGATGAGACCGATTTCAGTAAAATCGGAGCAAATCTTAATGATTTAGGATTTTGAATTTTCTCCATTATTTAATTAATTTATCAATTAAATACTCAATATTTGATTTTTAGGGATTTTTGACCTGAGTGATGGAGAAATCACTCAAAACTTAGAAAAAGTGGGTCTATGGGTTTACATGGCACTCTGAGCTTGAAAATGAGCACACCCATCATTGAAACTGATTTTCGAGCCCACTTTTATTACAAAACCAAATTTTCCAATTAGACTATTAAAAATTAGTCTAAGTTTTATGGAAAAAAAAAAAAAATTAAAAACCTAAGGGGACTTAGACATGTTCATATGACTCGACCATAATGCCTAGCATGTTTATACATTGACACATAGAATCTAATAACCTCAATAGGACTAAATGTCAAGTCGACCACCCTAACTTTGGAGGTATTGAGTGAAAAACTCAGAAAGTATCAGTCGTTTATTCAACAACCAATAATAACCAAGGGAAAAAACACCCTGGGCTGATCGGATTGACAAATAAAGTCTAAAAGACCGAGTCTTTTACAGACACTATCATGCTAGAACATTTTATTACAACTCCCCTATGGGGTATGAACATGCGATATAGTACAACAAGCACTTCCAAAGGTTTTCTGAAGTCCAAACAAATCATCTTTGTCCGGTTCACTAGGCTCACTTGATAAAAAACCACTAAGTACAAGTTAGGTGGTAACAGGGCCATTTCTTCATATTTTCCCAAAAAACTAGATTGGCAAATAAGAAGCTCTAATCTCAAACATCACAATTCATTCCATGCTTTCTACATTTTATTAAATTTGAAAAGTTTCTTTACTTGTCAGAATCTGCACCTCAACTTTCCATTTGGACCGATGAAGAGAATTTCTCGGGGGCTGCTATTTTTAGGAAGGAGAAATAGTAAACATGGGAGTGGATGTTCTGATTGCATTTGAGAGATCTATGAAGACTGTGATGGAATGGATTCGTCAAGAAGTAAATACAGAAAAGACACATGTATTCTTCCAGAGCTATGCTCCTATACATTTCAAGTTTGTGTCGTGTCTTTCTCCATCTATTGATTGGATTAATCTCTACAAACTCGAATATTTAGCTCTTATGGTTGAACATCATAAGAAAAGAGAATGTTAAAAGGAAATCATCCTTATAAACCCTCCAAGCAACATTGACGAAAGGACCAACATAGGCATGCTATAGCCCTTCATAAAGATTAGCATCCATACCTGTATCGAATCCTTCCATGACCAACAACAAATAAAAAAACGGTTTGTTTTATATATATAATTTTCTTTGGGTTTTATTTAAACTTTAACAATGTAAATAGGTTTGGCACATGCCAGCAATTATTTTCTTCTCAACATTCAGACTCCTTGCAGATCTTCTGCAGTGATTCTACTATCAAAGTTATCTAAGGCTTCTAGGTATAGGCAGAAAAACTACACACAACATTTAGGTCATCATGATATAAAAAAATCTCATAGACAATCCTACTAAAAATACGAAAATCAACACTATTGGAATGGCGCACAAAGTTGGCCCTCAAAATAGCACATTCTTAAAGCTTCATAAAAATCGAAATCCTCTGCCAACATGAAATCCCATCACCCAATTTCGATGCAAAGCAATAGGAACCTGAAAACAAACTTAGGGAAAAAAACCCTATATTGAAAATATCAAGAAGGAGAACAAAAAACTAGCAGCCTTCATATCAAACAAACCTGAAGTGTCTTGACAACAATAGTGAGGCCAGTGCCAGGCTTGACAGTAGCAATACCATTCTCTCCTATCCAGCATTTGAAAACATAGTCGAACCCACCTCCATCAAGAACACTGTCTGGCCTAAAGTTCCTGGTGGCAGATTTCAGCTCATTGAATGTGAATTTCAACAACTGGGATGATATTATTAATTTCTCCTCTAGCCTGGGATTAGTTGGAATTCTCTCTGTACTGGCAGTGCTAATCGAAGGACCTGTATAGGAAGTTGGCAATGGTTTGCCACTATCATTGGGATATTTGGTTTCAGCTGATAAAACCCATTATATATTGTAGGATAGTTCAGGAGTTAGGTGGTTTATAAAAGGTAAAGGCGTAGATATAAAGATATATTAAGTTAAATAGCCACTTTGAGAGCCCCTATATAGGAGATATTCAGTATTTAGATAAAAAAGCATTTGTTTATATATATATATATATATATATATATATATATATATATATATAAAGAATGCCGGGAAGACAATAATATTCATTATTTAGTGAATAACTTGAAAATTTCTCAACATTCAAGATGTACGAAAACCATACGCAAAAACCTAGATGCAACTGGAAACCTGCAAACGTTGAGCTTGGTAACCCTAAACTGACACATAGATTAAAAATGCTATTGTTAAACTTTAAAAGGCAATGGTTTATTTGGTTAATTATTGAACTTTAAAAGGCGATGGTTTATTTGGTTAATTATTGAACTTTAAAAGGCCACGGTTTATTTGGTTAATTATTGAACTGGTACTAAAAATTAAATTCTTTTGAAATGGGCGTTTTATCACTTATCTCGAGATAACCATGAATCCACAAACATAGAAGGATTAGTCACATGTCAAGTCCATTCCTACATACTTCATTACCGATTGTACTCCATTAAATATGATGGAGCATTTCGTAATATAACTTGCCTCAGGTTGATGAATGAATGAATATTTATAGTGGTAAAACTTATCATTTACATCGTTGTTTCATTAAGTAGTATATATGAGGGTTGTTGACCTTCTCTTGCGCATTCAACATAGTTACAAATCAATCCTCATCAACAAATTTCCAACTTAAGTTACAAAATGAACCACAATAGATATCATCTTCAAGCATTAGTTCACCCTGTGGTTCTCTGATATAAGTTTTTGGCAGTGGAATTTCCAGGAGTGCACGTGGATCACTGAGATAAAGGGCAACGATATAATGAAATGAACGAAGAAACTCATCATCGTACATTTTCAGTTTGTTGGCTATTGTAACAATATTTTTCAGCTCGCTACAACTCCAATTTGCCTTCAATAAATTATCTGTGACAATAGGGCTGCAGTGAGGTATGAAAAAACAATGTGGGTCTGTCCACTTTTCGCCCTTTTTCTTCATCGACAAAGGGATAAGTGCAGTTGAGGGCACACATAGATTTTTTCTCTAGTGGCGTTAGCACTGGATCATACACCACTATATCATTTACCCATTGGAGCTTATCTCTTAATAATAATGGTAAATCCAATTGCATGCGACCAACCTCAACCTGGTTCTCTATTTCTCCAAGGTCTAGGAATTCAAAAACCAGAAATTCAATTGCAATTACAATTTTAAGTGACATAATAGTCTATTGGAATTCATGAACCAAAATATAACTTAATACCAGCTATTGGAATTCATTGCTTTCATGAAAAAAATTTGTATTGGAATTCACTGCTTTTATGAAGAAAAAAAACGCGTATTGTGGAATTCACTGCTTTTATGAAAAAAAAAAGTGTATTGGAATTCATTGTTTTTATGAAGAAAAAAAAGTGTATTGTATTCTAACCTATCTGTGACTTTATATTTTAAAGCATGGCTTCCAATTAAGTAAACCTTCCCTGTCTTTTAACCTTTCTCAATTAATAATCATAAGCATCTTATTGTAAAATTAGAACATAATACCAGCTATTGGAAAAAAAAAAGCATTGTAGTCTAAACTATATGTGACAATGGCGTCACCATCCTTCACATTAGTGATGCAACAATCAAGGCTGGTCCTTTTGCAACAACCTGTGATGCAACAATCAAGGCTGGTCCTTTTGCAACAACCTAGAAGATGAAGATGACATTAAGAAATTTTAATTTCTAGGAAACTTCAGGAGAAGTTACAATAACCGTGATTTTCAAATTTACTGTGGAATTGGTTATTCTGTGGAATTAGCAATTCTCAGCATCATGCTACTTTGGGGGAAATGACCTTGGATCATGCATGGTTTCTGTCTTTCAAAAAATTAAGAGCCCTTTCTTGTACAATGTCAATTATTTAGCCTTTGGGTGGCACCTTTCCCAAGAAAACAAGTTTATTAAACCCTCTTCATCCCACCCGCGACCCCACCTATCCAAACCCCACCTCAGGTTTTGTCGAGATTGATTCTTCACTGCTCATAACAAGAAAATTATAAGCTCATTACCAAGGATGAGAGAGTCGTGAAGGATGATAAATGGTTAAAAGTGTACTCCTAACCAAAAAAAAAAAAGGTGCTATATTTTGTTTAACATACACATTCAGACTTCAAAGGTGGTTTCCAACTGAATTGGCATGAAAATGAGTTTTAAATGACTTAAAATATATTATTTACCTCAGAATTGCAGTAAACAAGAACCCAATTTTCCATTATTCTTCTTTATTTTGTGCATCCACTTACAATTTCCCTAGACGATGCAAGGCCAAACTGGATGCCTGCGGAAATCGGGCGGCTTCTTCCATCATGCCAGTAAACTAAGTGACTGATTTCTTCACTCACTGGTATTCCAGTAACATCGTGCCAGTAAGCAAGCAAGCAACTGGTATTCCTCGCAGTGTTGGAATTTCACTAAAATTTCACTGGTCAAACAATTTTTTTTGACGTTTGGGGTTTAACATTTCCCTTCACTAAATGTTTTACTTAAATAAGTCCCTGTCAATTATAACGTTTTAGTGTTGTAGTTTGAAAGTAACAATGAATTAAATATGGATCAAGGACAACCAACTAGGTGTATACATATTTCCTCACACAATTATGCATTCAATGGTATTAAAAGATGCGACATGGCATTTAATATTTCAAGTGGATGGTGCCAGGTGGACACTGATAACCTAGACCTGACTTAGAATTTAGAACTTAGAGGCATAATGATGTTTTCCTAAAAAAATAAATCGTCAAAACAACGTTCTACCAAAAGCTTAACCTGTTTAACAAAACGGCTTTGGCAGATTTTTACTGGTATTTGATAGGAAAAAGGTTAAAAAATGCATTAGAGAAAATTTGGGGTCTAAAATGGGTCTTATAAGAAAACGTGCCAAAATAAGTTTTTGTGAGTTGGAATTCAAGAACCAATAGAATTTCAATAAAATAAGTCAACCATAATGGTTGAATTGACATATTTGTCATTAAAAAAAACTACTTTTTGTGTTCGTATTTTCGACATATCTCTCTGTGTTTTTACTCAAATTTCGATCGAGAGAGCTTGTT